>CAWUFW010001471.1:1800000-2280000 GCA_963921515.1 Calotriton arnoldi | reverse complement strand
GAACCCAGCCAAGCGAGGGGGGCTCCCCGGGCACGACGGAACCCCGTCTCGGACCTTTCGCATAGCGGCAGGCCGGGGGATGGGGCCCAGGGCTGGAGCACCCTACCCGGGGCCTGGAGGGACCCCTGGACCCAGCTGGGGCTCCCGGGCCCAGAGGTGCAGGGGAAGCCTCCCCGGGTCCACGGGACCCCGTCCCGGGCACCCGGCCACACGGCAGGACCGAGGACGGAGCCTGGGGTGGGGAGGCCACCCTCCCCGGGACCCTCAGGGGCCCGGGACGGAGCTCCTGAACCCAGCCAAGCGAGGGGGGCTCCCCGGGCATGACGGAACCCCCGTCTCGGACCTTTGGCAAAGCGGCAGGCCGGGGGACGGGGCCCAGGGCTGGAGCACCCGACCCGGGGCCCGGAGGGGCCCCTGGACCCAGCCGGGGCTCCCAGGCCCGGAGGCGAAGGGGAAGCCTCCCCGGGCCCGCGGAACCCGTCCCAGGCACCCTGCCACGCAGCAGGACCGAGGACATAGCCCGGGGTGGGGAGGCCACCCTCCATGGGGCTGCAGGGAGCCCCTGAACCCAGCCGAGCAAGGGGAGGCACCCCGGCCACGATGGAACCCCGTCCCGGGCCTTTGGCAGGGCAGCAGGCTGGGGGACGGGGCCCAGGGCTGGAACACCCGAGCCCCTGGAGCCAGCCCAGCAGGGAGAGGCTCCCCGGGCCCGCCGGACCCCATCCAGGGCAGCCTGCCACGCGGCAGGCCCAGGGACGGACCCAGGGCTGGGGCGGCATCCTGGCCCGTCCAACTGCTGGCTGAGGACCGCTAGGCCGAGAGGGGTCCCAGAGTACCTTGTCCCTAGTAATCCGGAGGAAGGCTACCCCCTTTCTGGTAACCTGTGCGCACCGCAAGACTGAGGGGACCCTATGCGCGGACGCGCCCGACCTCCTGGAGCCCTCGCTGGTATCGGGAAGGCAAATGAGCCCTCATCGGGAATTCCAGGGCGGCCCGGCCATCTGTTCGCCCCATTGGAAAGCATTGCACGCGACCAGATGGCCGAGAGGAAAACGCTACCTGATGGCCAGGCCCGTAGGAGGCCAATCTGCCCGCCCCGAGCCTTCGCCGGAGGGCTTCCGCCTCTCCATACAGGGCTCGTGGGCTCTGCGTCCCGTGGGCTCGGAGACCCCGGCTGGGCCTCGCACAGTGGGTATGCTGGCTTAGCATCCCTGCCTGCTCCCAGGGCAAGCAGACTCAGGGAAAAAGGACCATCGGCAAGGGGCTGAGAGGCAGGCGCATACCCGGGCCCCTGGGGGCCCAGGTGCTGCCTTCCCCCGTCTCAGCATCCCCGGACCTCACGGGGGTCTGACTGAGCAAACTCGGAGAAAAAGGACCATCGGGAAGGGGCTGAGAGGCAGGTGCGTACCCAGGCCCCTGGGGGCCCCGGCAGGTGAGCCCGGGTGCTGCCTTCCCCCGTCTCAGCATGCCCAGACCTCACGGACATCTGACTGAGCAAACTCGGAGAAAACGGACCATCGGGAAGGGGCTGAGAGGCAGGTGCATACCCGGGCCCTGGGGCCCCGGCGGGCGGGCCCGGGTGCTGCCTTCCCCGTCTCAGCATCCCCCGGACCTCACAGGGGTCTGACTGAGCAAACTCGGAGAAAAAGGACCATCGGGAAGGGGCTGAGAGGCAGGTGCGTACTCGGGCCCCTGGGGCCCCGGGCGGGCGGGCCCGGGTGCTGCCTTCCCCCGTCTCAGCATGCCCAGACCTCACGGACATCTGACTGAGCAAACTCGGAGAAAAAGGACCATCGGGAAAGGTGAGAGGCAGGTACGTACCCGGGCCCCTGGGGGCCCCGGCGGGTGGGGCCGGGTGCTGCCTTCCCCCTGTCTCAGCATCCCCGTACCTCACATCTGACTGAGCAGACTCGGAGAAAAAGGACCATCGGAAAGGGGCTGAGAGGCAGTTGCGTACCCGGGCCCCTGGGGGCCCCGGCGGGGAGGCCCGGGTGCTGCTTTCCCCTGCCTCAGCATCGCCGGACCTCACGGAGGTCTGACTGAGCAAACTCGGAGAAAAAGGACCATCAGGAAGGGGCTGAGAGGCAGGTGCGGACCCGGGCCCCTGGGGGCCCCGGCGGGCGGGCCCGGGTGCTGCCTTCCCCCGTCTCAGCATGCCCAGACCTCACGGACATCTGACTGAGCAAACTCGGAGAAAAAGGACCATCGGGAAAGGTGAGAGGCAGGTACGTACCCGGGCCCCTGGGGGCCCCGGCGGGCGGGCCCGGGTGCTGCCTTCCCCCTGTCTCAGCATCCCCGTACCTCACATCTGACTGAGCAGACTCGGAGAAAAAGGACCATCGGGAAGGGGCTGAGAGGCAGGTGCGTACCCGGGCCCCTGGGGGCCCCGGCGGGCAGGCCCGGGTGCTGCTTTCCCCTGCCTCAGCATCGCCGGACCTCACAGAGGTCTGATTGACCCTCTCCCTAGTAATCCGGAGGAAAATCACCCCCCTTTCTTGTAATCGGTGCACACGAGGTGACAGAGGGGACCCAAGGTGCAAAAGTACCCGACCTCCTGGAGCCCTCGCTGGGATCGGGGAGGCAAATGAGCCCTCATCGGGACTTCCAGGAAGCCCGGCCATCTGGTCGCCCCATAGGAAAGCATTGCGGGAGACCAGATGGCCGAGGGGAAAGGGGCGACCAGATGGCCGAGGGGAAAGGGGCGACCAGATGGCCGGGCACGAAAGGGGAGCCATCTGGTCGCTCTGTGCCCCAATGAAAGAGTGAGGCACGGGGGACCGGAGGCCCAGGGCCTCAGCTGGGCCCCAGCCATAAAGGCTGCGAGGGGGGAGCCGACGGGCCCTCCGACCTGGGGCCCGCAGACACCTCTATAAGCAGGCGAAGCGGGGGAGGTCTGCACGGGACCGACGGACCCCCGTCCCGGGCCCTTGGCATAGAGGCAGGCCGGGGGACAGGGCCCAGGGCTGGAGCACCCGACCCGGGGCCCGGAGGGGCCCCTGGACCCAGCCGGGGCTCCTGGGCCCAGAGGCGCAGGGGAAGCATCCCCGGGCATGCAGGACCCCGTCCCGGGCACCCTGCCACGCAGCAGGACCGAGGACGGAGCCCGGGGTGGGGAGGCCGCCCTCCCCGGGGCCCCTGTGAGCTCCTGAACCCAGCCAAGCGAGGGGGGCTCCCCGGGCACAACGGAACCCCGTCTCGGACCTTTGGCAAAGCGGCAGGCCGGGGGACGGGGCCCAGGGCTGGAGCACCTGACCCGGGCCCGGAGGGGCCCCTGGACCCAGCCGGGGCTCCCATGCCCGGGAGGCGAGGGGAAGCCTCCCGGCCCGCAGGACCCCGCCCCGGTCACCCTGCCACGCAGCAGAACCGAGGACAGAGCCCGGGGTGGGGAGGCCACCCTCCCCGGGGCCGCAGGGAGCCCCTGAACCCAGCCGAGCAAGGGAGGCACCCCGGGCACGATGGAACCCCGTCCCGGGCCTTTGGCAGGGCTGCAGGCTGGGGGACGGGGCCCAGGGCTGGAACACCCGAGCCCCTGGAGCCAGCCCAGCAGGGAGAGGCTCCCGGGCCCGCCGGACCCCATCCAGGGCAGCCTGCCACGCGGCAGGCCCAGGGACGGACCCAGGGCTGGGACGGCATCCTGGCCCGTCCAACTGCCGGCTGAGGACCGCTAGGCCGAGAGGGGTCCCAGAGTACCTTGTCCCTAGTAATCCGGAGGAAGGCTACCCCCCTTTCTGGTAACCTGTGCGCACCGCAAGACTGAGGGGACCCTATGCGCGGACGCGCCCGACCTCCTGGAGCCCTCGCTGGGATCAGGAAGGCAAATGAGCCCTCATCGGGAATTCCAGGGCGGCCCAACCATCTGGTCGCCCCATTGGAAAGCATTGCGCGCGACCAGATGGCTGAGAGGAAAAGCGCTACCTGATGGCCGGGCACCTAGGAGGCCAATCTGCCCGCCCCGAGCCTTCGCCGGAGGGCTCTCGCCTCTCCATACAGGGCTCGGGGGCTCTGCATCCCGGGGGCTCGGAGACCCCGGCTGGGCCTCGGGCACGGGAGGCCCACAGGAGCTCTCGGGGCCTGGACGCCCGGGGGAGGACTGCCCAGGACCGATGGAGCCTGTCCCGGGCTCCATCGCCACCCCCGGGCCGGAGGAGGGAGCCCCGGACATGGGGAGGTATTGTACGGGCCTGGCCCATCTGGTCCCCGTCTGAGAACCACCAGCCCGATAGGGGTTCCGGCATACCCTGCCCCTAGTATTCCGGAGGAAAGCTACCTCTCTTTCTGGTAACCCGTGCACACTGCAAAACTTAGGGGACCCTAGGCGCCGACGCGCCCGACCTCATGGAGCCCTGGCTGGGATCAGGGAGGCAAATGAGCCCTCATCTGGACTTCCAGGGCAGCCCGGCCATCTGGTCGCCCCATTGGAAAGCATTGTGCGCTACTATTCCAACACCTTCCCTACTGGACTTGCTCTAGATGGCGCTCCAACCTAATGAATATTCCATCACCTTCCCTACTGGACTTGCTCTAGATGGCGCTCCAACCTAAGGAATATTCCATCACCTTCCCTACTGGACTTGCTCTAGATGGCGTTCCAACCTAAGGAATATTCGAACACCTTCCCTACTGGACTTGCTCTAGATGGCGCTCCATCCTAAGGAATATCCCATCACCTTCCCCAGGGGCCCCGGCCGGAGATCCTGAACCCAGCCAAGCAAGGGGAGGGTCCCCTGGACCCAGCCGGGGCTCCCAGGCCCAGAGGCGCAGGGGAAGCCTCCCCGGGCCCACGGGACCCTGTCCCGGGCACCCTGCCACGCGGCAGGACCGAAGACAGAGCCCGGGGTGGGAGGCCGCCTCCCCAGGGCCCTCAGGGGCCACGGCCGGAGATCCTGAACCCAGCCAAGCAAGGGGAGGGTCCCCGGGCACAACGGAACCCCGTCCCCGTCACTTGGCAGAGCGGCAGGCCGGGGGACAGGGCTCAGGGCCGGAGCACCCGACCCGGGGCCCGATAGGGCCCCTGTACCCAGCCGGGGCTCCCAGGCCCAGAGGCGCAGGGGAAGCCTCCCCGGGCCCACGGGACCCCGTCCCGGGCACCCTGCCATGCGGCAGGACCGAGGACGGAGCCCGGGGTGGGGAGGCCGCCCTCCCCGGGACCCTCAGGGGCCCAGGACGGAGCTCCTGAACCCAGCCAAGCGAGGGGGGGCTCCCGGGCATGACGGAACCCCGTCTCGGACCTTTGGCATAGCGGCAGGCCATGGGACGGGGCCCAGGGCTGGAGCACCCGACCCGGGGCCCGGAGGGGCCCCTGGACCCAGCCGGGGCTCCCAGGCCCAGAGGCGCAGGGGAAGCCTCCCCGGGCCCACGGGACCCTGTCCCGGGCACCCTGCCACGCAGCAGGACCGAGGACAGAGCCCGGGGTGGGGAGGCCACCCTCCCCGGGACCCTCAGGGGCCCCGGACGGAGCTCCTGAACCCAGCTAAGCAAGGGAGGGTCCCCGGGCACAACGGAACCCCGTCCCGGGGCTTTGGCAGAGCAGCAGGCCAGGGGACGCGGCCCAGGGCCGGAGCACCTGACCCGGGGCCCGACAGGGCCCCTGGACCCAGCCGGGCTCCCAGGCCCAGAGGCGCAGGGAAGCCTCCCGGGCCCACGGGACCCTGTCCCGGGCACCCTGCCACGCGGCAGGACCGAGGACAGAGCCCGGGGTGGGGAGGCCGCCCTCCCCAGGGCCCTCAGGGGCCCCGGCTGGAGATCCTGAACCCAGCCAAGCAAGGGGAGGGTCCCCAGGCACAACGGAACCCCGTCCCTTGGCAGAGCGGCAGGCCGGGGGACGGGGCCCAGGGCTGGAGCACCCGACCCGGGGCCCGGAGGGGCCCCTGGACCCAGCTGGGGCTACCGGGCCCAGAGGCGCAGGGGAAGCCTCCCCAGGCCCACGGGACCCCGTCCCGGGCACCCTGCCACGCGGCAGGACCGAGGACGGAGCCCAGGGTGGGGAGGCCACCCTCCCCGGGACCCTCAGGGGCCCTGGACGGAGCTCCTGAACCCAACCAAGCAAGGGGAGGGTCCCCGGGCACAACGGAACCCCGTCCCGGGGCTTTGGCAGAGCAGCAGGCCAGGGGACGCGGCCCAGGGCCGGAGCACCTGACCCGGGGCCCAACAGGGCCCCTGGACCCAGCCGGGGCTCCCAGGCCCAGAGGCGCAGGGGAAGCCTCCCCGGGCCCACAGGACCCTGTCCCGGGCACCCTGCCACATGGCAGGACCGAGGACAGAGTAAAGGGTGGGGAGGCCGCCCTCCCCAGGGCCCTCAGGGGCCCCGGCTGGAGATCCTGAACCCAGCCAAGCAAGGGGAGGGTCCCCAGGCACAACAGAACCCCATTCCCGGCCTTTGGCAGTGCAGCAGGGTGGGGGACAGGTCCCAGGGCCGGAGCACCCGACCCGGGGCCCGACGGGGCCCCTGGACCCAGCCGGGGCTCCAAAGGCCCAGAGGCGCTGGGGAAGCCTCCCGGGCCCACCGGACCCCATCCCGTGCACCCTGCCATGCGGCAGGACCAAGGATGGAGCTCCACGGTGGGAGGACGCCCTCCCCAGGGCCCCTGGGAGCCGCTGAACCCAGCCGAGCAGGGGAGGCTCCCAGGCCCGCGGGACCTCGTTCAGGCATCCTGCCACTCAGCAGGACCGACGACAGACCCTGGGGTGGGGAGGCTGCACTCCCCGGGCCCCCTGGACCCAGCCCAGCAGGGGGAGGCTCCCCGGGCCTGCCGGACCCCATTCAGGGCAGCCTGCCACGCGGCAGGCCCAGGGATGGACCCAGGGCTGGGGCGGCATTCTGGCCCGCCCAGCTGCCGGCTGAGGACCGTTAGGCCGAGAGGGGTCCCAGAGTACCCTGTCCCTAGTAATCCGGAGAAAGGCTATTCCGCTTTCTGGGAATCCGTGCGCACCGCGAGGCTCAGGGGACCCTGGGCGCGAACGTGCCCGACCTCCTGGAGCCCTGGATGGGATCCGGGAGGCAAATGATCCCTCATCGGGACTTCCAGGGCGGCCCGGCCATCTGGCCACCCCATTGGAAAGCATTGCGTGTGACCAGATAGCCGAGGGGAGAGGTGCGACCAGATGGCCGGGACCGAAAGGACTGCCATCTGCCCGCCCCGAGCTGAGCCATAGCGGTAGGGATCCCGCCTGCCCTTGCAGGTCTCCGGGGCTCTGCACCAGGGACCCTTGTCCCGGGCAGATGGACACTTGGCAGGCAGCAGGACGGGGCTCCCAAACCCCAGGCCCTGACCGAAACGCAGTCCCGGGGCCGGTCCCTGCTTCTCAACCCAGCCAGGCCGGGGAGATCGGGGAGCCTGCCCAGGCACGAGGGACCCCTGGAGATCGGGGAGCCTGCCCAGGCATGAGGGACCCCTGTCCCGGACACACGGACCCTCAGGACTTGCGCTCGTTTTCCACACATTTTTTCCAAAATTCTGCGTAGTGGCGCTACGCCAACTACGCCCAGCCCTACCCCTGTCCCGGGCACAAAGACCCTCAGGACGTGCGCTCGTTTTCCACACATTTTTTTTCCAAAATTTTGCGTAGTGGCGCTCCGCCAACTACGCCCAGCCCTACTGCAATGTACAGAGCTTCGTGCAGTCGCATGCCAATTTGCAAGAGTCAGCAGTCCAGCTCCAGCCATCACTTCAAGCAATGAAACTAAAGCAGACATTTTTTTTTAAATGGCATCTGCTTGTACGTCTCTCTCTCACAGCAGCTTTACAAAGGCTAAGAAGTCTGCCATTGCAGAAGAAATACAAGGGTAGCATTGGTGTCTGTTACTGCACGGTGCTGCAGAGGCAGCATCCATATGTTTTCATATCTGTTTTTACGCACTGAAGCGTGCTTTCTTTCTTAGAGATACAGATGGCTGTTATAAATATTTCAGGACGCAAGTGCGATAATGTGCTGCATTGCTAAATACTTATAAGGTCCCAAAGGCGCGACCAATGGCATTTGCTAATGCTTGTTTTTTCATGGAAATGTATTTATGTTTTTATGTGCACTTTTATGTTTTTTTACTTTGGAAAACCGAATAAAGTACTTTTGAATTGAATTGATTAGTCTATTGTTTACTTTCTCAGATGACAGTCATTTCATGTGCTGAAGAAAGTTCTGCTGCCGAAAGGCAACAGGCGATTAGTTTGCTAAATTCAGAGTTCAGTGAGCAATTACTGTCGGCATCTGGTGGTTCCTAGGCAACTGCACCAATGAGATAAACTTGATAAGACACAACCTAAGTGCAGAAGAATTTGACTTTCTGGCATATCCACCAACTGTGGTTGGTACACGCCTCCCAGTTCTTATTATGACACCCCTCCAGCAGAGGCCACAAATGCTGGGCAGATGATGTACAATTGTGCTGCAGTCCTGTACCATCTACATAACGACGTATGCACACTTTCCTTCTGCTTTGTGATGAAGCAGGCAGCGGTTCTCGGAAATGCTCTATATCGAGTGTTATTACTTTGTGGCATACTGTATCTGAGTTCCAAACCCTCCTTACCTCATAGTGGCAGAGTTTCTTAACATCGAACATACCACCCATTTGCCTTAAGCATCTTCAACACAGTCCATTTCCTATCAAGACCAGTATTAGAGTTTCATTAACAATCTTCCATTACAGCTTGAACCCCACCCCACCGCACACACTCGTCATATGCTCGTCATTCAAGGTGGCCTATTCTTCGGGGGGGTCAATCAAATAAGTCAACATTTCTGCCCACTAATGAAGATCTTGTGTGACTTTGTCGTCTTTCTGTGAGGTCTTTATATACTGTTTATTCGCCACTGCTCATGCCATAAAGTTCTTTTTTCCACTGGGCTTCCCCTGGGGCAGTGGAGCCCGCCCAAGGGTGTGCTATGTGTCTTTTCACGAAGACAGATTTCATTTTGTGACCCTGCTTCCAGTAGGAAATATTCTCGGTAAGCATTGCCCTATAGATTCCTCAAGCAGTGCACCTGTAGTCATTGTCAAACTTGCATTTTCTTTTTAGCATGTAGTTAAAATATAGATGGTCATGGTTGATTGCACTCCACCTGCGTACGGAATTTTTATAAATATGTTAGATGAACTGCGGCCATTTTTTTTTTTACTCCAAGAGGTGTCAGCGTGACTTAATTTTTGATGGGGTTTGAAGTGTTGTTTGGGTATGAGCTGACCAAGTGGCCAGAGTGCATGGGTTTTCAACGAGGAGCAAAACAGCTTTCTAAGGCATGAGTCGGGCAGTGCTTAATTTGAGCTGGTGGTTTCAGGTGCTCAGCACCTGCACTTGTCAGCACCGACACTTATGACAATCCCCCACATGGTGGCGCTGTCTGCCTAATTTTGGAATGAGCACCACAACAGTTGTTTAATAAGTCTATATACATAAAAAAAAAATGACTAACACCTGCCGCGCAAGTCATTCTTATAGCTTTGGGCGGTCTGGGATAGTCCTACTTATAGAAGTGTCATGGTTAGTTGTTGTGTTGTTGGTAGTTATTGGCAACGCTGGCAGAGGCAATGGGTGGCGCAAGCTGCAGTGGCCTCCTGACAAGGGCCCTGGCACTTCGCTTTTTTTTTTTTTTTTTACAAATTAAGCACTGGAGTCAGGCACATAGGAGGTAAAATACAGCATTTCCGTCCTGCTCAATTCCGGGATTTTTTTTTGTGACCACCACTGTTGTCACCTTCACTTCTTCCATTTACCTGCCCCCTTGTCAGCTTTCCTGGCAGAAATGTGGATGGAAGTGCTCCCCGGTGAACAAGGTCATTGGTTTTGCCACGAGTCAGTTCGCTGAGAGGGAATTAGCTGCTAAATTATCTCCCTGAGAGGAAGGGGCCGCACCCTTTTGGTGTGACGACTGTCGAGGGGGATTGTTGTAAGCCCCAGAGAGCAGCTTTCTCCAGTGAGCTCTTTCTGTGGCGTCAGGCCGGCGTAACAGAGGAATACGTGCAACTAGCCCTCAAGTGTTCGTCCTCATCCAACCTATCCGCAAACGTGGATAATACTACTAATCTCTGACCTGCACGCGCCCTGGCACGAGGGCCCATGCGGTATTACAACGGACATGACCCTTATGATATCAGGTCATACGACAGCGCTGTGTTAACGATGGGGGCGCTGTTTTGTGGCGCCATACTTAATGTACTATACTATCTTGACTTAACCATGTATCAAGGAAAAATGTGAATAACCCACTTATCTGGACAGAGGATGTGGCCTAACGGACTGACTTTGGAACTGGGTGGGGGAGCTACTAGGTTTGAGTCTCGGCGTCGGCTCGACATCCTGTGATTCTGGGCAAATCACTTAATTTCCCGGTGCCAACAAAAAACGAATGTATCATTGTGTAATGTAACCGTTGTGTAATGTAACCGGAAGCCTCCAATATCTTTGGGTCGATCGCGCTATATAAAACTGCAAAGGAAAATCTGATGCTAATATATACACTGTCCCCGATGTGAGAATTCCTCTTATTCCATTCCATTCCAATCTGCTGCCCTCTAAAATTACACTCTGGAGAATGTCCTGCTGTGAAGGCAAAGGGTGTGGGTGAAGGAGGGTCCTGAAAAATGAAAGGCTGTGGGAATTACATGCCCGTGCCCTACAACCCCACTCTTCCCTCTGTGGGCTAAACCCTTGACCATCCCACGCATCTAACACACTGAGATGTATATTTACAAAGGGATAGCTCCACCAGAACGTCACTTTTAGCGACATTCTCATGGCGATATGCCTTTCTTCATATTTACAAAGCGGCATTAAAAGCCACTTTTTATGGGTTAAGGTCGCCTTGTAAATACGGCCCTTTTACACGTATCAATTAGCGTGAAAGGGGCGTGCAATGGGTGCTGCTGTGGTTGTTCCACCGCAACACCCATTGCTTTTTGACGCTGCCCCAGATTTACAAGGAGGTGTAAATCTGTGGCAGCACCAAAAACGAACGCCATGCAAGAGCAGGCGTTAGAATGGCGAAACGAGGAGAAATGCTCTTATTTCTCCTTGTTTTTGCTTTTTCTGTGTGTGCTGCATTCTTTAGCACATATAGAAAGAGCAAAACACAATTAATGATTGTTTATGTGCGAGAAGGGACACCTTCCTGCACATTAACAATCATTAAATAATGGCGATTTGCTACTTCTGCAGCACACATAGAAATAACAAATCGCCATTATGAATTGTTTATATGCAGGAAGGTGTCCCTTTCTGCATATAAACAATCATTCCCTGCAACGCAGGCACCCTTGCACTGTGGTGCAAAGATGCCTGCGTTGGCGCCAGGCAGCTAATTTTAGCACCAGTGTTAGGGAAAACACAGGGGTGCGCCTCATTGTTGTAAATACGGTGCATCCCTGCTTTTTAGAAATGTCGGAGCGCGGCGCTGCCAAATTTGGCACAGCCCCGCGCTCCAACATTTCATTGTAAATATGCCCCTGAGTGTGGTAGCAGGTCTGTCCGTTACTTGGCTCCTTAGCTTTGGAACTCACATCGCCTTCCATTAGAGGAATTTCCTCTCATTTTTCTTTTCACAAACATGGTTATTCTTTACCTCTTTCGTGTAGTAACTCTGACATGTGTGGCTGTTTTCTGCTTTATCAGCACCAGGATATCTCGTTCAAGGTCACCGCTGTGATACATCAAGCACTTTCACTCATTGGTTCATTCATGTGTTGACCATCTCCTATGTTTTAGTATTAATAGCAGCGATGAGAGGGATTGTCTGGGAAAGAACCATTTGATTGTGGAGCGGATGAAAGAACTGAATGGCTGCAAAATGCTTCCAATGGGATCAAGGAACTTAGGCACAGGCAAACCAATTGATTAACCAAGCCTGTGGATGCTGACTCGCCGCAGTTGCGGCTGGCACCACTAGAGAGTGGTGGGCGGGCAAATGGGTGGGGGACACATTAAATAAAGAAAATAAAGAAATAAAGCAAGAACACTTATCTGCACGAGGTCCTCTGAGCTCCGGTCTTCATCTTCTCGTCTTCTCCACCGCGGTACTCTCAACAACTCCCCTAACCAATGCTGACGCTGCTCTGATGATGCATGAGAGCAGTGCCAGGATTGGAGTGAGCAGCCTCTCTCGCCGCGAGGAAATAGTAGCCTTGCAGTTGCTCTAACCCAGCTGTCTTAAGACAGCTTGATTAGAGCTTTCAAAGTGCGCATGTGTGACGGCCAGCCAAAGAGACACGAGCACTTTGAAAAGAGCTCAGGAAGCCCACCCTCCTCCCTGCTGCTACCACGCAGCAAATCCCGCCCCGTCCTGACACTCGGTTGGGGGGGGGGGGAGGATGAAAAATAAAATGGTAATAAAGTTCATTTATTACCATTTTAGTTTTCATCTCTGGGTTATTTTTGGGCATTTTGGTTCGTGGGGTGACTGACGCTCCTCGGCTCAAACGGAGGAGCCGCCCTGGAGTGAATACACAAATGAGCAACTATTCCACATATACTCACTGCCCCACTTTCCTGACATTCCTTTACATGTTAAAAAAAAGCAATGTGTGTGTGTGTGGGTGCGTGTGTGCGTGTGCGCGCGCGCGCACGCACAACCTATTTTTTGAGACAGATTATTTCTCTGTCATGGTCACTTAAATAGATAATTGCTGATAAAATTGTACGAGCCCATTTTTTCACCGATAGGGCGTGCAAGTATGCTTTAATATGCATCATTTGAATTTTCAAAACGCAGATCACGATTCCAGCTTATATTAGGAGGGAAGATAATGGGCGGAAACGGTTTTGTTGTGTTTAAAACCCCAACTTTCCCTTCGTTCTGACATGTCTTCCCTATGCAAATTTTTCCGGGTAATAACTGGAGAGTTTAGTACATGGGAAAATCTCGGGTGGGAGTGAAACTCGAACTTATGTACTAGTATCCTGGTATTACTGCCCAACTCAGAGTGACGCAATTTGAGCAGTCATGAAACACATGGTTGTCAACATTTCCTTGTAGCTGTCTTTCAGAGAATTTCCAAAAGTTTTTCACCTTGCACATCCTCCGGTTATATTATGGCACTGCGAAGCTCCCGCCTCCCTCGAGCTACGAGGATGGCTTTGTCTCCCTCACAATGACTCCCTTGGCTTTAAACTTATCAGATTTGTTACCAAGATCTTAGCATAGAAAATGATGCCTCGGCAGGAGCTTTCCACTGAAAAGCCACATAAAGGGAGTACATTTTAGTCAATACATGGGAGAAAAATGCGCGGCATAGTGAGCTTTTTGCCTCATCTTTGTTTTTTAGGTCTTGCGTGGCGTTGCAGGGAAGAGCACTGCTCCGCCCCACGAGGGGTTTTGTAAGAGAGGACTTTCAGAAGAGGGCTTTAAGCCCCGCCCCTCATTCCCATTGGCCAGCGTCACCGTTTATGCTAAACGGTGGCCTGCCATTGGAAATGAGGTGTTTTGGTTGCCTCCCTTTGGCTTACATTTGGACTCGGTGGCCTGCTTCACGGCTGTCGTGAAGCACTTTCTTATCTTTATGGGGCCATGTGTTTAAACACATGGCCCCATAAAGACAAGAGATCGAGGCATGTTTTTTTCTCTTTTTGGGCATTTTTCTATAGCCCAAACTCGACCACACCTGAACGTATTGGAGCGTTTTGCAATTTCAATACGC
This sequence comes from Calotriton arnoldi, assembly GCA_963921515.1. NCBI lineage: Eukaryota > Metazoa > Chordata > Amphibia > Caudata > Salamandridae > Calotriton > Calotriton arnoldi. The sequence continues at coordinate 2,266,373 of CAWUFW010001471.1, read as the reverse complement.
TTTACTGTTTTATTCCACACAGGAGATTAAGTAATTTTCCCAGAATCACAGATGTTGAGCCGAGGCAACTAATACTCTATCACAACATTCAGAAAAGAACTCAAGCAGGGTCTCCGCATGGTCCTAGCGCCTGGAAACCCTCACGGCTGATTGGTCGCTCTCTACAAATCCGGGTTGATTGAACTAATACAAGTGGGTAAAATCATAATGTAATTTGTCTTACAGTGGACGACGACAACATAAGGTGTAAATCTGGCTTTTTTTTTTTTTTTAAACAAATATTTTGAAAACCAGAACGAAAAATGCTGGGCTTTATATGTCCGGTCGTGGTGGCAACAACAGCTGCGTACTTGTCGCCTAGGCAGTGAAGTCTGGATTTTTCTCTGTTACTGAACGCTCAAATGTGGAAGAGGCTCAGTCTGCAGAGAAGAGCAGAAAACCTGTGTGAATTTGCCTCCGTGCAAACGCCGTGTCATTTCGGCTGCAAACACGTGAAAGCCATCAAGAGTCCCGAGATATCTTAAGGGAATTAACCCACGTGTGCAGTAATGGGCTGGCTTCAGTGTAGGGTGACCAGGCGTCCCGGATTTGCCAGGACGGAGTCGGTTTTTCAACAGCTGTTACGGCAGATTTCAGGAAATTTAGCTCCTGTCCCGGTTTTTAGAGAGGGTCAGCTGAAAACGGCAGGAGGTGTTTTTTATGTTGTACAAAGCAGGGATAGTGAGCAGTTGTTTCTAGAAAGCAAGTTAATTAACAGGGAAGCTTCTGGGTTTAAAAACTGCATTTTATGTATGGTCTAACTACCTGTTCTGTAATTCCGTGCTGAGGAGCGCTGTCATTCTGTGCCCTCGCTTGAAGTAAAACTGTAGTCCTTCTTCTATTTTCATGAAATGTCCCGGTTTTTGGCTTTACAATTCTGGTCACCCTACTTCAGTGCCATATCGGATCTACCAGCCTCAAGGCACACAGTTATGTCCCTTAATCCCAAAAGAGTATCCTCAACGTCGAGGCAAACAAACAAGCCAGTAGGTCGCAACTATGTGAGAACTATTGGCTTGGTCTATGTTTTTTACCCATGTTGCACAGCAACCTGCAACATGACTGAAAGCAAAGAAAAGAAATGCACCACAGTTAGACCATTGTTGACTGCTTCATAGCTTTTTTTAAAAATACTCTTCAGCCATGTTGGGCTGCTGTACAACTTGCTTTGCCAATGTTTGTTTTCTCATGCCGCTCTTCTCAGTGTAGTTATTTGAGCATGTGAGTAATCGGGTTCTGACAGGTTCAGGGGCTCGGGGCTATGTCCACCCTCCTGAGTTTTACTTCTATCTTCGTTTCTTGAATACACGTTAAGTTACACATTATAAACATTTCAGCTAGTGTCTATTATTACACGCAGGGCTTTAAGTGGGGGGGATCTGTGGGGGTCTGAGCACCCCCAGTTTTTTTTGGGGGGCCTCGAAAGGGGTCTCTAGGGGGCTCTATTTTCGGGCCTCAAAGGTCAAAGGTAGGGTGACCAGATGTCCCGGTTTTTGTTTGGTGTTTCGGTTGAGCATGCGCGCGCACTGCTTAAGGCGTGACGTCATTGTAGCAGGAAGGGAAATCCTTTGAAGAGAGACACTTTCTCTCGGGATTTCCCTTCTCTTTGAACACGCAGCGCTACCTACGTCATCGTGCCAGCCATCGGCACAACAACAGCTGGTTAGAACCGGCACGACCCTGCTTTTACGGCCTGCAGCCCCTCGAGCTGTGTTGTGTGCCCGAGGCCGGGTTCGCCGCTCTGAGAAGGAGCCTTGAAAACACCCTGCCGGTATTCACCACCGCCGGCCCGGGATCGTCATTTCCGAGCCGCACTCGGATTGGTCACAGCAATGAGGGTTTCCCCCAGCAACGCGGAGGTTTTTCAGGCGGAGCTACATTGAGTCTGGAGAGGCGCGAGGCGTCCCCTAGCAACCGGGGTTCCCTCGCGCTCGTCATCGAGGAAAGGAGCTGAACCTGAGGCCGAGGCGCGTCCCACCGGCGAAAGCGGCTTCACCGGAGATCAGCGTGGACCGCAGACCCCCCTTCACATCCTAAGGTAACCGGCTCCAACACGTGACCGGAGTTTGCACAGGGGAGATTGTGATCACACGCGCTACCGGCGGGCCGCCGCAGGGGTGATTAAAGCTTAGTGACTTGACTATGGCAATCACGGGGTGATTTGAGAAAGCGCTATTTTTGTGATTTGAGAAAGCGCTATTTTTGTGATTGGGAAAACGCTACTTTTTTTTAAACAGATATCCAGAAACTGTGTTCAGAGTTTCAGCTGCCAGCAAGAGATACTATCCAAGCTTTTAGACTTTTCAAAGATTTTGGTGGAAAGAAAACCCTGAAGCATTAAAAAGTTAGTAGTTTGCATGGAAACCCTGCCAGCAAGTAATGCGGATTGCGAGAGAGGTTTCAGCGCAATGAACTTAATTGCTAGTCCAACAAGGGCCTCTCTTCTTGTAGAGACCATTTCTTCATGCGTATGGGTAAAACTCAATGGTCCTCCATTTGAAACATTTGACGCAAAACTGTATGTAAAGAGTTGGCTGGCAAAAGGTAGAAGGTCTGCTGAAGAAAATTGTTGTGAGAAACCCCAGCAAAATAGACACAGTGAATATCTTCAAGGGTTTTGGGAAATCCTGCAATAGATTTCTAAGTAATGTAAATAATTTTTACATGTTTTTTAAAGTGTTTGGTATTTTATGGCTTATACTTAATAAATATACCTTTTTGCCTATTTTATTATCCTTTGCTGGATGCAACTTCATGATTTTCTTAAGCACACAATGATAGTTATCTTGATTTAGACCATGCCCCCACCCGGATAGGCCACACCCCTTTAAGAAATTTGCCACGCCCCTTTTAGAGCACCCCCAGTTTTTTTCCCCCACTTAAAGCCCTGATTACACGGACGCATCTCACTCTGCCGCTTGGATATTTCTCAGCCGCCTCCTCCTGCCCACACCTCTCTCTGCCTTTTCCATCAACTTGCACCTCCTTTTCAAAGAATGAGCCAGCCAGGTGGCAGTGCCTGCAAAGAGGCCAGCGATCGCATGGGCACGGCTCAGCTGCGATCCCAATATCCACTGTTGTAAGGTTGCGGGTAGTGTGCGAAGCTGTTGTGGCACACTTTAGTGTCGGTGTTATTGTGGCACACTTGCTAGGGCGTCACTTGATTCTGTTCGGCAGTGTACTTCGCCCCAGTGACAGGGCCCGCACAGCCCATTAGAAAAACATAAACCCCTACAACCGATAAGAATGTTGGACATGGTTCTCCTACGGGGTTGAATTCTATAGCTCTTGTGTTATTTATCAAACTTTCCTGAGCGCTGGATCCACGCCTTAAAGCGCCCACCAGCAGGTCCTCGGTGCGCTTTGCGAGTTGTGCCATCAGTCTTGGGGTGGATGGATTGTTACCCTGCACTCCGGGTGGTGTCCAGCCAGGCCCTTTGTGGGCTCCTTTGGGGGTATATTGCTGTATTTCTTTTTCCATGTCTTTGTAGGGCGGTGTCGGGTGCAACACGTCTTGTGCTTTGCTGCAGTCGAAGCCTCTAGTGTTCAGTCCTTTGCCGGCGGTGCCTTTGCACGGTTAATCAGAAGTGATCTTGTGATGTAAAGTTGTAAGTGGGCCCTCCCTCAAGGGGGTGTCGGGAGGACTCGCCCCAGACAGCAATGGGTTTATTTGACAGTGAGGGAAGGACCCCTCCCCTGTGCCAGTTGTTCGGTTAATCTGCCCCTGCCCCAGATGGCTGCACACAATGGCTGCGGCTGGGCTGTTTGTAAACCCTCTCTTGTCTGATGCTACCCTCTCTTGTCTGATGCTGCCCTCTCTTTTATGATGCTACCCTCTTGTCTAATGCTACCCTGTCCAATGCTACCCTCTCTTGTCTGATGCTACCCTCTCTTGTCTGATGCTACCCTCTCTTGTATGATGCTACCCTCTCTTGTCTGATGCTGCCCTCTTGTCTAATGCTACCCTGTCCAATGCTACCCTCTCTTGTATGTTGCTACCCTCTCTTGTCTGATGCTACCCTGTCCGATGCTACCCTCTTGTCTGATGCTACCCGCTCTTGTCTGATGCTACCCTCTCTTGTCTGATGCTACCCTCTTGTCTGATGCTACCCTGTCCGATGCTACCCTCTCTTGTCTGATGCTACCCTGTCCGATGCTACCCTCTCTTGTCTGATGCTACCCTCTCTTGTCTGATGCTACCCTCTCTTGTCTGATGCTACCCTCTCTTGTCTGATGCTACCCTCTTGTCTAATGCTGCCCTCTCTTGTCTGATGCTACCCTCTCTTGTCTGATGCTACCCTGATGCTACCCTCTCTTGTATGATGCTACCCTCTTGTCTAATGCTACCCTCTTGTCTAATGCTACCCTGTCCGATGCTACCCTCTCTTGTCTGATGCTACCCTCTCTTGTCTGATGCTACCCTCTCTTGTATGATGCTACCCTCTTGTCTAATGCTACCCTGTCCGATGCTACCCTCTCTTGTCTGATGCTACCCTCTCTTGTCTGATGCTACCCTCTCTTGTATGATGCTACCCTCTCTTGTATGATGCTACCCTCTTGTCTGATGCTACCCTCTCTTGTCTGATGCTACCCTGTCCGATGCTACCCTCTCTTGTCTGATGCTACCCTCTCTTGTCTAATGCTACGCTCTCTTGTCGGATGCTACCCTCTCTTGTCTGATGCTACCCTCTCATCTGATGCTACCCTCTCTTGTTTGATGCTACCCTCTCTTGTCCGATGCTACTCTCTCTTGTCCGATGCTACCCTCTCTTGTCTGATGCTACCCTCTCTTGTCTGATGCCACCCTCTCCGATGCTACCCTCTCTTGTCCGATGCTACCCTCTCTTGTCCGATGCTACCCTCTCTTGTCCGATGCTACCCTCTCTTGTTTGATGCTACCCTCTCTTGTCCGATGCTACCCTCTCTTGTCCGATGCTACCCTCTCTTGTCTGATGCTACCCTCTCTTGTCTGATACTACCCTCTCTTGTCTGATGCTACCCTCTTGTCTGATGCTACCCTGTCCGATGCTACCCTCTCTTGTCTGATGCTACCCTCTCTTGTCTGATGCTACCCTCTCTTGTCTGATGCTACCCTCTTGTCTGATGCTACCCTGTCTGATGCTACCCTCTCTTGTCTGATGCTACCCTGTCTGATGCTACCCTCTCCGATGCTACCCTCTCTTGTCTGATGCTACCCTCTCTTTGTCTGATGCTACCCTCTCTTCTCTGATGCTACCCTCTCTTCTCTGATGCTACCCTCTCTTGTCTAATGCTACCCTCTCTTGTATAATGCTACCCTCTCTTGTCTGATGCTACCCTGTCCGATGCTACCCTCTCTTGTCTGATGCTACCCTCTCTTGTCTGATGCTACCCTCTCTTGTCTGATGCTACCCTCTCTTGTTTGATGCTACCCTCTCTTGTCCGATGCTACCCTCTCTTGTCCGATGCTACCCTCTCTTGTCCGATGCTACCCTCTCTTGTCTGATGCTACCCTCTCTTGTCTGATGCTACCCTCTCTTGTATGATGCTACCCTCTTGTCTAATGCTACCCTGTCTGATGCTACCCTCTCTTGTCTGATGCTACCCTCTCTTGTCTGATGCTACCCTCTCTTGTATGATGCTACCCTCTCTTGTCTGATGCTACCCTCTTGTCTGATGCTACCCTCTCTTGTCTGATGCTACCCTGTCCGATGCTACCCTCTCTTGTCTGATGCTACCCTCTCTTGTCTGATGTTACCCTCTCTTGTCTAATGCTACGCTCTCTTGTCGGATGCTACCCTCTCTTGTCTGATGCTACCCTCTCGTCTGCTGCTACCCTCTCTTGTTTGATGCTACCCTCTCTTGTCCGATGCTACTCTCTCTTGTCTGATGCTACCCTCTCTTGTCTGATGCTACCCTCTCCGATGCTACCCTCTCTTGTCTGATGCTACCCTCTCTTGTCTGATGCTACCCTCTCTTGTCCGATGCTACCCTCTCTTGTCCGATGCTACCCTCTCTTGTCCGATGCTACCCTCTCTTGTCTGATGCTACCCTCTTGTCTGATGCTACCCTCTCTTGTCTGATGCTACCCTCTTGTCTGATGTTACCCTGTCCGATGCTACCCTCTCTTGTCTGATGCTACCCTCTCTTGTCTGATGCTACCCTCTCTTGTCTGATGCTACCCTCTCTTGTTTGATGCTACCCTCTTGTCTGATGCTACCCTGTCCGATGCTACCCTCTCTTGTCTGATGCTACCCTGTCAGATGCTACCCTTTCTTGTCTGATGCTACCCTCTCTTGTCTGATGCTACCCTCTCTTCTCTGATGCTACCCTCTCTTGTCTAATGCTACCCTCTCTTGTATAATGCTACCCTCTCATGTCTGATGCTACCCTGTCCGATGCTACCCTCTCTTGTCTGATGCTACGCTCTCTTGTCTGATGCTACCCTCTCTTGTCTGATGCTACCCTCTCTTGTTTGATGCTACCCTCTCTTGTCCGATGCTACACTCTCTTGTCTGATGCTACCCTCTCTTGTCTGATGCTACCCTCTCTTGTCTGATGCTACCCTCTTGTCTGATGCTACCCTGTCCGATGCTACCCTCTCTTGTCTGATGCTACCCTGTCCGATGCTACCCTCTCTTGTCTGATGCTACCCTCTCTTGTCTGATGCTACACTCTCTTGTCTGATGCTACCCTCTCTTGTATAATGCTACCCTCTTGTCTAATGCTACCCTGTCCGATGCTACCCTCTCTTGTCTAATGCTACCCTCTCTTGTATGATGCTACCCTCTCTTGTCTGATGCTACCCTGTCCGATGCTACCCTCTCTTGTCTGATGCTACCATCTCTTGTCTGATGCTACCCTCTCTTGTCTTATGCTACCCTCTTGTCTGATGCTACCCTGTCCGATGCTACCCTCTCTTGTCTGATGCTACCCTGTCCAATGCTACCCTCTCTGGTCTGATGCTACCCTCTCTTGTCTGATGCTACCCTCTCTTGTATGATGCTACCCTCTCTTGTCTAATGCTACCTTCTCTTGTATAATGCTACCCTCTCTTGTATAATGCTACCCTGTCCGATGCTACCCTCTCTTGTCTGATGCTACCCTCTCTTGTCTGATGCTACCCTCTCTTGTATGATGCTACCCTCTTGTCTAATGCTACCCTCTCTTGTCTGATGCTACCCTCTCTTGTCTGATGCTACCCTCTCTTGTCTGATGCTACCCTCTTGTCTGATGCTACCCTGCCCGATGCTACCCTCTCTTGTCTGATGCTACCCTGTCTGATGCTACCCTCTCCGATGCTACCCTCTCTTGTCTGATGCTACCCTCTCTTTGTCTGATGCTACCCTCTCTTCTCTGATGCTACCCTCTCTTCTCTGATGCTACCCTCTCTTGTCTAATGCTACCCTCTCTTGTATAATGCTACCCTCTCTTGTCTGATGCTACCCTGTCCGATGCTACCCTCTCTTGTCTGATGCTACCCTCTCTTGTCTGATGCTACCCTCTCTTGTCTGATGCTACCCTCTCTTGTCTGATGCTACCCTCTCTTGTTTGATGCTACCCTCTCTTGTCCGATGCTACCCTCTCTTGTCCGATGCTACCCTCTCTTGTCCGATGCTACCCTCTCTTGTCTAATGCTACCCTCTCTTGTCTGATGCTACCCTCTCTTGTCTGATGCTACCCTCTCTTGTATGATGCTACCCTCTTGTCTAATGCTACCCTGTCCGATGCTACCCTCTCTTGTCTGATGCTACCCTCTCTTGTCTGATGCTACCCTCTCTTGTATGATGCTACCCTCTCTTGTCTGATGCTACCCTCTTGTCTGATGCTACCCTCTCTTCTCTGATGCTACCCTGTCTGATGCTACCCTCTCTTGTCTGATGCTACCCTCTCTTGTCTGATGTTACCCTCTCTTGTCTAATGCTACGCTCTCTTGTCGGATGCTACCCTCTCTTGTCTGATGCTACCCTCTCGTCTGCTGCTACCCTCTCTTGTTTGATGCTACCCTCTCTTGGCCGATGCTACCCTCTCTTGTCTGATGCTACCCTCTCTTGTCTGATGCTACCCTCTCCGATGCTACCCACTCCGATGCTACCCTCTCTTGTCCGATGCTACCCTCTCTTGTCTGATGCTACCCTCTCCTGTCCGATGCTACCCTCGCTTGTCTGATGCTACCCTCTCTTGTCCGATGCTACCCTCTCTTGTCCGATGCTACCCTCTCTTGTCCGATGCTACCCTCTCTTGTCTGATGCTACCCTCTTGTCTGATGCTACCCTCTCTTGTCTGATGCTACCCTCTTGTCTGATGTTACCCTGTCCGATGCTACCCTCTCTTGTCTGATGCTACCCTCTCTTGTCTGATGCTACCCTCTCTTGTCTGATGCTACCCTCTCTTGTTTGATGCTACCCTCTTGTCTGATGCTACCCTGTCCGATGCTACCCTCTCTTGTCTGATGCTACCCTGTCAGATGCTACCCTCTCTTGTCTGATGCTACCCTCTCTTGTCTGATGCTACCCTCTCTTGTCTGATGCTACCCTCTCTTCTCTGATGCTACCCTCTCTTGTCTAATGCTACCCTCTCTTGTATAATGCTACCCTCTCATGTCTGATGCTACCCTGTCCGATGCTACCCTCTCTTGTCTGATGCTACGCTCTCTTGTCTGATGCTACCCTCTCTTGTCTGATGCTACCCTCTCTTGTTTGATGCTACCCTCTCTTGTCCGATGCTACCCTCTCTTGTCCAATGCTACACTCTCTTGTCTGATGCTACCCTCTCTTGTCTGATGCTACCCTCTCTTGTCTGATGCTACCCTCTTGTCTGATGCTACCCTGTCCGATGCTACCCTCTCTTGTCTGATGCTACCCTGTCCGATGCTACCCTCTCTTGTCTGATGCTACCCTCTCTTGTCTGATGCTACACTCTCTTGTCTGATGCTACCCTCTCTTGTATAATGCTACCCTCTTGTCTAATGCTACCCTGTCCGATGCTACCCTCTCTTGTCTAATGCTACCCTCTCTTGTATGATGCTACCCTCTCTTGTCTGATGCTACCCTGTCCGATGCTACCCTCTCTTGTCTGATGCTACCATCTCTTGTCTGATGCTACCCTCTCTTGTCTTATGCTACCCTCTTGTCTGATGCTACCCTGTCCGATGCTACCCTCTCTTGTCTGATGCTACCCTGTCCAATGCTACCCTCTCTGGTCTGATGCTACCCTCTCTTGTCTGATGCTACCCTCTCTTGTATGATGCTACCCTCTCTTGTCTAATGCTACCTTCTCTTGTATAATGCTACCCTCTCTTGTATAATGCTACCCTGTCCGATGCTACCCTCTCTTGTCTGATGCTACCCTCTCTTGTCTGATGCTACCCTCTCTTGTATGATGCTACCCTCTTGTCTAATGCTACCCTCTCTTGTCTGATGCTACCCTCTCTTGTCTGATGCTACCCTCTCTTGTCTGATGCTACCCTCTTGTCTGATGCTACCCTGCCCGATGCTACCCTCTCTTGTCTGATGCTACCCTGTCCAATGCTACCCTCTCTTGTCTGATGCTACCCTCTCTTGTCTGATGCTACCCTCTCTTGTCTGATACTACCCTCTCTTGTCTGATGCTACCCTCTTGTCTAATGCTACCCTGTCCGATGCTACCCTCTCTTGTCTGATGCTACCCTCTCTTGTATGATGCTACTTTCTCTTGTATTATGCTACCCTCTCTTGTATTATGCTACCCTCTCTTGTATGATGCTCCCCTCTCTTGTCTGATGCTACCCTCTCTTGTCTGATGCTACCCTCTCTTGTCTGATGCTACCCTCTCTTGTCTAATGCCACCCTCTCTTCTATGATGCTACCCTCTCTTGTCTGCTACCCTCTCTTTTCTAATGCTACCCTCTCTTGTCTAATGCTACCCTCTCTTGTCTGATGCTACCCTCTCTTGTATGATGCTACCCTCTCTTGTCTAATGCTACCCTCTCTTGTCTAATGCTACCCTCTCTTGTATGATGCTACCCTCTCTTGTCTGATGCTACCCTGTCTGATGCTACCCTCTCTTGTCTGATGCTACCCTCTCTTGTCTGATGCTACCCTCTCTTGTCTGATCCTACCCTCTCTTGTCTGATCCTACCCTCTCTTGTCTGATGCTACCCTCTCTTGTCTGATGCTACCCTGTCCGATGCTACCCTCTTGTCTGATGCTACCCTCTCGTCTGATGCTAACCTCCCTTGTCTGATGCTACCCTCTCTTGTCTGATGCTACCCTCTCTTGTCTGATGCTACCCTCTCTTGTCTGATGCTACCCTTTCTTGTCTGATACTACCCTCTCTTGTCTGATGCTACCCTCTTGTCTAATGCTACCCTGTCCGATGCTACCCTCTCTTGTCTGATGCTACCCTCTCTTGTCTGATGCTACCCTCTCGTCTGATGCTACCCTCTCTTGTCTAATGCTACCCTCTCTTGTATGATGCTACCCTCTCTTGTCTGATGCTACCCTGTCCGATGCTACCCTCTCTTGTCTGATGCTACCCTCTCTTGTCTGATGCTACCTTCTCTTGTCTGATGCTACCCTCTCTTGTCTGATGCTACCCTCTCTTGTATGATGCTACCCTCTTGTCTAATGCTACCCTGTCCGATGCTACCTTCTCTTGTCTGATGCTACCCTCTCTTGTCTAATGCTACCCTCTTTTGTCTAATGTTACCCTCTTTTGTATGATGCTACCCTCTCTTGTCTGCTACCCTGTCCGATGCTACCCTCTCTTGTCTGATGCTACCCTCTCTTGTCTGATGCTACCCTCTCTTGTCTGATGCTACCCTGTCCAATGCTACCCTCTCTTGTCTGATGCTGCCCTGTCCGATGCTACCCTCTCGTCTGATGCTACCCTCTCGTCTGATGCTACCCTCTCTTGTCTGATGCTACCCTCTCTTGTCTGATGCTACCCTCTCTTGTCTGATGTTACCCTCTCTTGTCTAATGCTACCCTCTCTTGTCTGATGCTACCCTCTCTTGTATGATGCTACCCTCTCTTGTATGATGCTACCCTCTTGTCTAATGCTACCCTGTCCGATGCTACCCTCTCTTGTCTGATGCTACCCTCTCTTGTCTGATGCTACCCTCTCTTGTCTGATGCTACCCTCTCTTGTATGATGCTACCCTCTTGTCTAATGCTGCCCTGTCCGATGCTACCCTGTCTTGTCTGATGCTACCCTCTCTTGTCTGATGCTACCCTCTCTTGTCTGATGCAACCCTGTCCGATGCTACCCTCTCTTTGTCTGATGCTACCCTCTCTTTGTCTGATGCTACCCTCTCTTTGTCTGATGCTACCCTCTCTTTGTCTGAGGCTACCCTCTCTTGTCTGATGCTACCCTCTCTTGTCTGATGCTACCCTCTGTTGTCTACTGCTACCCTCTCTTGTCTGATGCTACCCTCTCTTGTCTGATGCTACCCTCTCTTGTCTGATGCTACCCTCTCTTGTCTGATGCTACCCTCTCTTGTTTGATGCTACCCTCTCTTGTCCGATGCTACCCTCTCTTGTCCGATGCTACCCTCTCTTGTCTGTTGCTACCCTCTTTGGTCTGATGCTACCCTCTCTTGTCTGATGCTACCCTCTCTTGTCTGATGCTACCCTCTCCGATGCTACCCTCTCTTGTCCGATGCTACCCTCTCTTGTCCGATGCTACCCTCTCTTGTACGATGCTACCCTCTCTTGTCCAATGCTACCCTCTCTTGTCCAGTGCTACCCTCTCTTGTCCGATGCTACCCTCTCTTGTCCGATGCTACCCTCTCGTCCGATGCTACCCTCTCTTGTCCAATGCTTCCCTCTCTTCTCCGATGCTGCTTTCTCTCTTGTCCAGTGCTACCCTCTCTTGTCCAGTGCTACCCTCTCTTGTCTGATGCTACCCTGTCCGATGCTACCCTCTCTCGTCTGATGCTACCCTCTCTTGTCTAATGCTACCCTCTCTTGTCTGATGCTACCCTCTCTTGTCTGATGCTGCCCTCTCTTGTCCGATACTGCCTTCTCTTGTCCGATGCTACCCTCTCCGATGCTACCCTCTCTTTTATAATGCTTCCCTCTCTTGTCCGATGCTGCTTTCTCTCTTTCCCAATGCTACCCTCTCTTCTCCAGTGCTACCCTCTCTTGTCTGATGCTTCCCTTCTCTTGTCTAATGCTACCCTCTCTTGTCTGATACCCTCCGAGGAAGCAAGGATCACTGATCCGCTGTGAAGTCTAGCTCGGGTGGGCTCCGCTGCCAGTCTTTCCAGCAGTGACTACGACTTGGGGTAGGATTATTGGAGACAGATGATCCTACATCAGGTCCTATCATAATCCTGCTCCCGGTCCTATGAAGCACAGTATTCAAAACATAAGTTTTAGCAATCCGTCGGAGTATTGGAGCTAGAAGGTTTTCCATCATAAGGTCTAAACTAGCTGCGGAATTATTAGAAGTACATTATCCACCATGTAGCCAGACTCGGCTGCGGCATTCACAGAGATAGGTGATCCAGCCTTTAGTCTAACAAATGAGTGGACCAGCAGGGAGTCTGGAGGGGGATGTAGTCCTGGTTACGGTGTGCCACCTACTACCGAGGGCCTCCCCCAACCCGTTAACCAAGTGAGTGGGATGACACCCCTAGGAGCTAAGAAATAATCTATAATAATAATTATTATGCGATTTCTAAAGCGCATAGCTACCTCATTAGAGGTGTCCCAGCGCTAGGTACAGGTGTCCACCGGCCTCAAAGCAGTTATCAAACCGGATGATTTTAAGCTATTAGTATTGGAAATAACAATGCCTTGTATTTATGTTTTAAAACCCAAAACATAAATAGAAGGCATTGTCATTTACAATGCCAATAGCTCAAAATCGTGTGAATCCGAGACCTATTGCATTGCAAATGCTTGTTAAACATTTCCTGGGTCGACAACTTCAGCCCGAAACCACCCTTACAGCGTTAGGTTTGCTGCGCTTGCGGGGTTGTAATACCACAAATATTCCCTGCACTGCTTCTGGTCCCTAGTCCGCACAGAGCCCACACATTGAAGTCTTCAACACAACAGTAAGGCACAGTACAACCCTGGAAATGCATCCGCATTTAAGCAGATTTGTAATCAGCTTAACATTCCCCCACAACCCGTCCTTCTGAGTCACCGCATTCACAGTTCTCTAATGTCCGAACGACCTAAAATGGAAGGTAAAAGGTGTAGTGTTGTCAATCTGTGCCAGGACAGGAGTGAAACTCGGGGGATATGGAGGGCTGGACCCCTCAGGAGGGAGACGGTATATGGAGGGCCGGGCCCCTCAGGAGGGAGACGGTATATGGAGGGCCGGACAAGGTATATGGAGGGCCAGACCCCTCAGGAGGGAGACGGTATATGGAGGGCCGGACCCCTCAGGAGAGAGACGGTATATGGAGGGCTGGACCCCTCAGGAGGGAGCTGGTATATGGAGGGATGGACCCCCTCAGGAGGGAGACGGTATATGGAGGGCCGGAGCCCTCAGAAGGGAGACGGTATATGGAGGGCTGGACCCCTCATGAGGGACAAGGTATATGGAGGGCCGGACCCCTCAGGAGAGAGACGGTATATGGAGGGCTGGACACCTCAGGAGGGAGACGGTGTATGGAGGGCTGGAACCCTCAGGAGGGAGACGGTATATGGAGGGCCGGACTCCTCAGGAGGGACAAGGTATATGGAGGGCCGGACCCCTCAGGAGGGAGACGGTATATGTAGGGTAGAACCCTCAGGAGGGAGACGGTATATGGAGGGCTGGACCCCTCAGGAGGGAGATGGTATATGGAGGGCCGGACCCTTCAGGAGAGAGATGGTTTATGGAGGGCCGGACCCCTCAGGAGGATGATGGTATATGGAGGGTGGACCCCTCAGGAGGGAGACGGTATATGGAGGGCTGGACCCCTCAGGAGGGAGACAGTATATGGAGGGCCGGACCCCTCAGGAGAGAGACGGTATATGGAGGGCTGGACCCCTCAGGAGGGAGATGGTATATGGAGGGATGGACCCCCTTAGGAGGGAGACGGTATATGGAGGGCCGGACCATTCAGGAGAGAGACGGTATATGGAGGACCGGACCCCTCAGGAGGATGACGGTATATGGAGTGTGGACCCCTCAGGAGGGAGACGGTATATGGAGGGCTGGACCCCTCAGGAGGGAGACAGTATATGGAGGGCTGGACCCCTCAGGAGGGAGACGGTATATGGAGGGCTGGACCCCTCAGGAGGGAGACCGCATGAAGCGAGGTGGAAGATATTCAGCTCATCTCACCCCCAGAGATAGATTCACTGCTGCCAGCATGCCCCTCCACCAAAGCAGTGAGACTGCAGTGAGTGAGTACAGTGCCATCTCACGAGTGAGATCTAGTGAGTCAGATGCAGGCCTGACACCATATTCCAATCTGGTGTTCGCCTTGTTAATCAACATATTTCCCACAGACACAGAATGGTAAAACCCTTTGATATATCAGGCCATAGAGAGATAAAAGAGGGGAAATTAGAATGCAGTAAGTGTAATGTAATATTTAGAACATGTAGTGTCCCAAGTTGCTGTCAGCTGGGTTATTTTCAGTAGGGTAGGTTGGGACAGGTGCCCACCCACTGTATACTTATTAGCATCTATGGTTACAGTTTCTGCTCCCTAAAAAATATAGGCCTGAACACCTCTGCTTCAATGTTAAGTGCATACTGCCTTGTAAGATAACCCACTGTCTTATCATCTGGATTGATTTACCAACAGCAAAACCAATTAGCCTTTCTCTTCTCCGTACATTGCTATGACATACATACATACACCAGAGTGCTGAGCATCAAATACAGCATCATCTTTATTGTACACAGCCAAAAAATAGTCCATAACAATATCAACACAATAAAAGCACTTTCTTTACATTAAAATGCGCAATGTACGTTAGGTTTTCAAAAATATGGATACAAATAGACATTCAAGTTTCTTCAATTTGTTAAGTTATAAAATAGTACCAGAAGTCATCACTAAAGTTATAGGATGATCCTCAGCATGCCAAGAAAGAATTTGATTAAATCTGAGCCAGTTTAGTACCCCAAGAGTGCAAAGGAACACAAAATATAAGCTATTACAGCATTGGTAAAAGAGAAATTTGTTGAATTCAAAATTTTTGTAAACTGCATCTGTTAAAAAAAAAACTTAGGCAGTCTCTGGGTAAGGTCAAGTGCAATCTTCAGAAATATGTTCAAATATGTTTTTCAGGCTCATATCCTGCTCTTCCAAGCACCATAAATATAAGCTGATATGCCCAAAAAGATTTCTCGTCGCTTGTACTCAGACAAAAGGCTATGGCCTCCTTACACAATCGGATTTTATGTTTCAGAAAGAGCGGACGTAGATATAATTTCCAATGCCTACGTATGCTGACATAGCAATAAAAAGTGTTTGATTGTTTCTTGACCTCCCACGGAGCGTTAGCACAGATCAGCTCCCCAGTGGCGTAACGAAAGTTGAGGGGGCCGCCCTGCCACGTACACGGAGGGGCCCCCACTTCGGATTTAATCTGGAGCTTTTGGGCCTGAGTATTGTGCTGAGGGGGCCCCCTGCAGCTCGGGGGGCCCCCGCACCACGGGGGCTGCGGGGGCCTGTGTTACGCCCCTGATTCCAACATGTTTGATACCAAACATGATAGGATTCGTTGCAGCCAGTTTCGAGATGGTCTTCACGTAATTACGCAGTGCCCTTCTATATTGTATATGCTGGCTTCACTGATAACCCGGGAGAAGGGACTAGATAGAGAATATATATATATATATATATATATATATATATATATATATATTCACTGAAAAAACCATAGGTTTTAGGGACAGTTATAGTTAGTTGGACATTTCACTCGTACAAAACCATAGAAATTCCCCGTTATAGTTAGTTCAGGTAACTATAACTCGCGCCCCGCAATGCACTGCTGATGACGTCACATATTATATCATTCATGACATGGTCAGTGACATCACTGATGACATCACTGATGACATCTCAAATGACATCACTGATGACATCATCCATGTGAGAATTTAATGCATCTTCTCACACCCTAATATAAGTTTTGATACACCCACTCTAAATTACAGACTGCCATTCTCAAAACCATAGACACTCCAACACCAAAAACTACATACCCACTCACTGATTCTTAGGTCTACACACACACATCCACTCACTCACCCGTACAGTCACTTATACTTACAGTCACTGACCATGTCATGAGTGATGTAATATGTGACGTCATCAGCAGTGCATTGCGGGCGCGAGTTATAGTTACCTGAACTAACTATAACGGGGGAATTTCTATGGTTTTGTACGAGTGAAATGTCCAACTAACTATAACTGTCCCTAAAACCTATGGTTTTTTCAGTGAATTTCAAAGGTTTTTTAAATGCTAATTTCTAACTATAACATATCTGAAACCTATGGTTTTTTCAGTGAATTTCAAAGGTTTTTTAAATGCTAATTCCTAACTATAACATGTCTGAAACCTACGGTTTTTTCAGTGAATTTCAAAGGTTTTGTAAATGACAATTTTTAAATGTATTAATTGTTATATTAATTTTTTTCATACTGATTTACTACATTTTTAGAAACAATTATTTTTTACATATTTTATTTTTTAAATTACATTGTAATTACATTATACATTACATTACAAAAATACTTTCTCAGAATGAATTACTTTAGTTTAAATACTTTGCACATAGGCAATAGACTTTTAAGTACAGTAGTTACAGTTGTTGCAATGGGCAACACATTTTCAAACACAATGCAACATTCAGCTCAATGTGAATTTCTAGTTAAATGCAATTAGTTACTTTATGGATTACTTTTCTAACCACAGGACTGGATCCTAGATTCAGTCCTGTTACATCTCCTGTAAACAGTTGAGTAAAAGCGTTTTGGTTACAGTCGTGATTTTTAAGGAATATTATTGTATTTTAAAAGTTGACAGAAACTTTTTCTCATAGAATCACCAATGTTATCCTATGGAAGGAAATTCACTTAGCAGGTAAAAACTGTTATCATTACTTTTTCTTACTCAGTGTTGGATCCTGGATCCAGCACTGGTGCATCTCCTGTAAACAGTTGAAAGAATGCGTTTAAGTCATACAGGCGATTTTTAAGGAATATTTGTAGTTTGTGAAAATCGACACTTTGAAACTTTTCTGCTGAAAACCAGACAATGGATTCCTATGGAAGAAAATATAAGTTACTGGTAAGTACGGTTAAAATTACTTTTCAGGACCAGTACTGGGCTGAAAGATACAGCACTGAGGTCTCTCCTTATAACAGGTGAGTAAATCGGAATTCGTATTTCGGCTGATTTTAGAGGAATATTTGTATGTTTCAAAAATCGACACTTAGAAACTTTTTCAGCAAAAGCAGGCAATGATATCCTATGGAAGGAAATTCAAGTTACTGGTAAGTACGGTTAAAATTACTTTTGAGGATCAGTACTGGGCTGAAAGATGCAGCACTGAGGTCTCTCCTGATAACAGGTGAGTAAATCGGAATTCGTATTTCGGCTGATTTTAGAGGAATATTATAAAGTTCCAAAACTCCACACTTAGAAGAATTTCCAAGTGAAACCAGTCAATGTTAGCCTATGGAAGGAAATTCAAGTTACTGGTAAGTACGGTTAAAATTACTTTTCAGGACCAGTACTGGGCTGAAAGATGCAGCACTGAGGTCTCTCCTGATAACAGGTGAGTAAATCGAAATTCGTATTTCGGCTGATTTTAGAGGAATATTTGTATGTTTCAAAAATCAACACTTAGAAACTTTTTCAGCAAAAAGCAGGCAATGATATCCTATGGAAGGAAATTCAAGTTACTGGTAAGTACGGTTAAAATTACTTTTGAGGATCAGTACTGGGCTGAAAGATGCAGCACTGAGGTCTCTCCTGATAACAGGTGAGTAAATCGGAATTCATATTCCGGCTGATTTTAGAGGAATATTTTAAAGTTCCAAAACTCCACACTTAGAAGAATTTCCAAGTGAAACCAGTCAATGTTAGCCTATGGAAGGAAATTCAAGTTACTGTTAAGAACGGTTAAAATTACTTTTCAGGACCAGTACTGGGCTGAAAGATACAGCACTGAGGTCTCTCCTGATAACAGGTGAGTAAATCGGAATTCGTAGTTCGGCAGATTTTAGAGGAATATTTGCACAATGGTGAAGGGAGGGGGCGGGGGCCTGAGGTGACATCTGTGCAAACGCGCCCCGTGGCGCGTTTTAAGTTGGGGGATTAAGTCCCCTTGAATCATGAGGGTCCCTACGGGCCAACTAGCCCACCAGGAACCTCCAGTATGCGCCAGGGGCTGCGTTGCAGAGATGTGTAGAGAGGCCACACCCCTTTTACACCTCTCTGCAACGCAGCTCTGTGGCGCTTTCTGGATGTACCTGTTGGGCTAGTTGGCCCCAGGGACCCTCAGGATTGAAGGGGATTTAATTCCCCATCTTAAATCGCACCACGGGGCCTGTTTGCACACATGTCACCTGAAGCCCCGCCCTCTCCTTCACCACTGTGCAAACGCGCCCGTGGCGCGTTTTAAGTCGGGGATTAACTCCCCTTGAATCCTGAGGGTCCCTGGGGTGCAACTAGCCCACCAGCTACCTCCATTAAGCGCCACAGAGCTGCGTTGCAGAGAGGTGTAAAGGGGCGTGGCCTCTGTGCACCTCTCTGCAAGGCAGCCCTAGCGCATACTGGAGGTTCCTGGTGGGCTAGTTGGCCCCAGGGACCCCCAGTATTGAAGGGGAATTGCTTCCCCATCTGCAAACGCGCCAGGGCGCGTTTGCAGAGTGGTGAAGGAAGGGGCGGGGCCTGCGGGCCCGATCGTTTTTTTTTTTCCCTGAAGGGGGCTGTGTAGCCCCCTTCCTTTTCCTATTTTTAGGCCCTGGGGACCCCATCCCCCAGGGCCTTACCCCTTTTTTTTTTATTAAAATAAAAAAAAAAAAACGGGAAGGGGCCGTGTGGCCCCCTTCCCTGGGCCTGTATTGGCCCCGGGGACCCCATCCCCGGGGCATGGCCTCGATTTTTATATTTTTATTTGGAGGGGGCTGCGTGGCCCCCTCCTCAGGCCATTTAAGGCCCCGGGGACCCCATCCCCGGGGCCGGCCTTGACCTTATTTTTTTTTTTTTTTAACTTTGGGGAGGGGGCTGCGCGGCCCCCTCCCATTCAGTTCACAGCCCCGGGAGGTGGTGGTCCCCGGGCTCTGGAGCCCCCACACAGGTTTTTAATTTAAAAAAGAAGCCCCGGGGAGGTGGTGGTCCCCGGGGCTGCGGGAGGGCTCAGAGCCCTCCCCACCATTTGTAAAAGAAAGCCCGGGGGGGCGGTCCCCGGGGCTTGGGGGGCCCTTTGAGGCCCCCATACATAAATTGAACACCCCCACCATGCCCCGGGACTTGGGCCACCCGGGGCAAAATGCAATCGAGCGCGGGAGACCGCGCTTCGATTTTTTTCGGCAGGATTCGCGCTCCCTGAGCGCATCCTGCCGATTTAAAAAAAAAAAAAATTTTTGCCCAGGGGGTCCTTGTGGGACCCCTGAGCAGACCTAGGGGTCAGGGTGTTTCTACCCTGCCCCCTTTGTGCGCTTTGCGCACTTGTTTCTGTCCCTCGGTTCTACCGAGGGACAAAATGGCTGCCAACACTTCCTGATTTGGAGTGTTGACAGCCAATTAGCATGCAGCTCGTGATCGGGAGGGTGCGCGAATCCGACGCTGACCATAGATATATATGTACTTTTACTTTTGATTTTCTCAGCAACTACTGAACGGATTTACACCATTTAACAAAAGGGTTCTTTCTGAACCAAGAACTACCTCTTTGCCAAATTTGGTGTAATTCCGTTCAGCAGTTCGGGCTGTAGCCGTGTCTAAAGTTTCCTATGGGAAATTGCATGGGAAAACGCGTTTTGGGACCCCCCTTTTTCTCGGCCCCGCTTGACGAATCCCCCGAGACTTTCAGGGTAGGAGCAGACCAGAGCGCCCCACAAAGTTTGAAAATTTTGCGAAGATACGTCAACCGGCAAGAGAGTTATTTCAAATAGAATGTCGTGGATTTCCTATGGATAATAGGTTGTAACTATAACTATCTACTGGCGACCGCCAGTAGATATATATATATATATATATATATATATATATATATATATATATATATATATATATATATATATATATATTGTGATCAAGGCCCCATGAGGGCTGAAACTCGTTATGGTGGCACTAAATAAATGATTTGCACCATATCCTGGGTCCGCATCATCTGTTCCTGATGAAAAGGAGTGCAAGGTGGATGATACACAGTTCATATATATATACACATTGAAAGGTAGTAATACAAGACAAAGTAGCATGCACAGTAATATCACTAGTCAACCAAATTTAACAGTAGGTGATGCTAATATTCTAAGAACAATGCAGGACTTGGCTTCGAACAATGAATGTATTTATAGTGAGATTGATATCGGTACAACGGAGAATGCAGATATCATCACTGATAGAGCAGCTAATACCACCTTTAAGCCTAAATCTATCTTTTATCCAATTCTACCGCATGATAATATAGACACGTTCCATGATGTGGTTACAAAGTCATTGCTTGATTGTAAACACCAACAAACCAAAAAAAGCTGTAAACTTTTAATCTAACAATCAAGCAAAAAACATAATTTCCTCTCTTGCCAACGACAAAACCATAATAATTCGCCCAGCAGATAAAGGGGGCAATGTTGTGATACAGAGTAAAGAAATGTATGTTAAGGAGGCATATAGACAATTGGAGGATGACAGATTTTACTGTAGATGCAACACTAAAACATATAATGACAGCATCACGAACACCTGGGAGAAACTTTCTAAGTGGCAACAACAAGGAGTTATAAGTTGGGAAGAATATCTATTTCTTAAAAAGATTATCCGAAACTCCCGATAATATATTTTCTCCCTAAAGTACACAAGAACCCACTAGCACCCCCAGGCAGACCTATTGTATCATCTATAGGAAGTGTTTTTGAGAATATTTCTAAATATGTTGACCATTTTTTACAGGATTATGTGTCACAGCTTCCGTCTCATGTCAAAGATACAAAAGATTTTCTGTGTAAAATTGAAAACATTGTATGGGAAAAAAGGTATATGTTTTTAACACTGGATGTATGTTCTTTATACACTATAATTGACCATAATCAAGGAATTGGAGCCTGCTTACACTATTTAAGTGAGAAGCATATAATGTATTTAGAACATACAAACATGCTAACTGAGATGATGGACATGTGCCTCCGGAACAATATCTTTATGTTTAATGGGGATCTATTTAGACAAACCCTGGGAACATCGATGGGAACATGTTTTGCACCCAGCTTTGCGAACTTGTTCCTAGGCCTATGGGAGGAGGAAATACAAAAAGATGACAAATATGCTGCAGATTTTGGAAAGGTGGCTATATGGTTACGTTACATTGACGACCTTTTTATAATATGGAAAGGTAGTGATCAAGAAGCAAGAAGGTTCATAGATTCACTTAATGAGAACAGCTACAACATTGTCCTTACACATACCATGAGTGAGGAGGAAATAGAATTCCTAGATGTTAAAGTAAGAGCCACTGGAAGGACCTTACAAACAAGACACAGCAGGTAACAGTCTTCTCCACGCCCTTAGCAGTCACCCAGACACCCTTAAGTGGAGTATACCGTATGGTGAGCTGCTGAGGGCGAGAAGAAACTGTAGTGATATGGAGAGCTACCAAGCAGAAGAAAAAATCATGCTAACTAGATTCAAAGAACGAGGCTATCCGAATTGGGTTCTGAATAGAGCAGTATCTAAAATGAAAGACATCGCTAGAGAGAAAACCCTAGAACCCAAAACCCAAGAGAAAGCTACTGACTCTTCAGGAACCAGAGTGATCCTTACCTTCAACAAGGATTCCCATAAAATACAGAAAATTCTTAATGACAATTGGAATATCCTGAAAAGTGATTCTATTATAGGTCCGTCAGTCAGCGACAGACCCAGAATCACGTATCGTAAAAGTAGGAGTCTCAGAGATACTCTAGTACATGGTGATATTACAGAACGTGCCGACAGGGGCCATCACAATCTAAAAGGATTTTATCCGATTGGCCACTGTAAGGCATGTAAGAATAGCAAGATGGTACAGGAATTCAGTTTACCTAATAACAACAGTAAAAGAATTATAACCCAGTTTCTCACGTGTAGCTCTACATATGTCATCTATGTATTAGAATGTCCATGCAACAAAAGGTATGTGGGAAGCACAACTCTGATGGCCAAAAAAAGAGTTCTTGAACATCTCAGAGCAATTACCAACAAAGATCCCCACTACCCAATAGCACGGCATTTTGCTAACTTTCACCTGTCCAACAGTGGCTTACTACGCTATTTTGCCATTGAACAAATACACATGAGTCCGAGAGGAGGTAATAGGGAGCTCAGTCTCAGGAAGCGGGAATCGAAATGGATTCTCGATCTCGAGACTAAGTACCCTAAAGGACATAATCAAGACGTAGAATTAGCAACACACTTAATTGAGGAGTAAGTGGCAGATGTTAGTAGTGTTCTGACTTAAGTGCTTATCTCCATGATGCCATGTAATGCATTTAATTATGTAAACCTGTTTTTCTTTTAATTAGAGTATAGTTGTGCTCTATTTTAATCCAATTTTTCTTGGTCTTTCCTTTTCACAGGAGGAAAGGAAGGGGCCCCATGCATCTTCACTGACAATTCACGGGCCGCCTACCCTTTTCTTCCCCTCTACAGGGAGTGCACCATTGGATGAATAGATAAGAACTTTTTTCACATATTATTATCTTTCACTTTGTTATTCGCTTTTACATGTGGTACTTTTGTATTTTATAGAGATTCAATTTGAGCCACTTGGTGCAAGTATATTTATCTATTCATATATACACCTGTTATACAGGTGTCCAACAACTCGTGTAGAGTTTAATTTCGAAAGACTGTATTTTGGGAATCTTGTTTGAGCATTTAATATCCAGCTGTATATCCGCCCTTTGGGAATTATATCCTAATCTATAACTGTTATATGAGGTGAATCACTCATTAGGGATACATCTTAAACACGCATTGCCACTTGGCGTTAGTATTGTGTGATTACAGCGTGTTCGTAGATTAACTTATTTATTATGTCCTGTCCCCACAAGGTTTGGGATCAGATATATCATCATTGTATGAATATGATGCATGAGTAAGAATCGGTTTATCTTCCTTTTCTTTCCTTTCTTTTCTATTTATTGGAAAATGCATATAGCTAATGAATTTCCATGCATTTTAAGTTTGAATACATGAATGTGCAGGCAGAAGTGATATTAGCTATGCTACCAATGTATGTATAAAACATGTTCCAATATGGCCGCCGAAGTAAAATGCAATCAGGGTGACTGTGACTGTAAGTCCCCTCTTTATGTCTAGTACCTCCAACATGTATGTATAGCACCTCGTCACAACGCTCAGTGTGTGATCAAGAAAGTGTAACTTTCGAAACGCGTAACATTCTGAGGAATAAATTAACACTGCTTCCGTCCTGCATCTGAGAGCGCGCTTTATTGTGGATCTGTGGTTAACGTTTACGCCGGCTGTAGCTCTACCGGCTCAACGCGCCACCAATCAACGGGCGGATTTCCCGGGAAGAGCTGTTTTGTATCAGGATATATATATATATATATATATATATATATATTCACTGAAAAAACCATAGGTTTCAGATATGTTATAGTTACAAATTAGCATTTAAAAAACCTTTGAAATTCACTGAAAAAACCATAGGTTTTAGGGACAGTTATAGTTAGTTGGACATTTCACTCGTACAAAACCCGTGAAATTCCCCCGTTATAGTTAGTTCAGCTAACTATAACTCGCGCCCGCATAATGCACTGCTGATGACGTCACATATTACATCACTCATGACATGGTCAGTGACATCACTGATGACATCACTGATGACATCTCAAATGACATCACTGATGACATCATCCAGTGACTGTGTGTTTCTGTAAAGTTTAAATATTTTTAATATATATAGGAAAAAGACGTATTGAAGAATGAGTGGGTGTGTAAGTGTCTGTATGGATGATTTAGTAGGTGCGTGACTGACTCTATAAGTGAGTGATTTAACGTATCTTACTGAATGCATGGGTTAGTGACTAAACTGGGTGAATGTCTGTATCCGTCTGTCTGTTGCTGTGTAAGTGGCTGCATGGGTTTGTGAATAGCTACATGAGTGTCTATATGAGTTATTGATTGGTTGTCTGAGTATCTGTATGGGTGCCTGAGTGTTTGTGTGGGTGGGGTGTGTGCGACTCTGTGCATAGATGTGTGAGTGGGTGATTCACTGGGTGGATGGTTTCAAGAGTGCATCTGTGATAGACTGTATGGGTGGGTAAGTGTGTGTAAGAGTGTGTTAGTGAGTGAATGTATGTCCCAGTGGTACATGTGTGAGTAACTACATATGTGAAAGCCAGTATATATGTGTGTTGGAGTATATAAATAGCTATAAGCGAGAGTGAGTGATTGTGATAGTGGCTGTATGGATGAGTGTGTGCTTGTATCAGTGATTGTATAAGAGCGTAACAATGTGCTAGTATTTGTATGATTAAGTGAGCTGGTGTGTGTATAACTGTATAGGTGAGTAAATGGCAGTGTGTTTAATTATTTGCATGACTGACTAGGTGTGTGAGTACCTCTATGGATGAGTGGCGGTGTTTGAGTGTCTATATAGGAGTAAGAGTGCATATGATAGTCCTGTACTGAGTGACCATAAGTATGAGTGACTGTACGGGTGAGTGAGTGGATGTGTGTGTGTAGACCTAAGAATCAGTGAGTGGGTATGTAGTTATTGGTGTTGGAGTGTCTATAGTTTTGCGAATGGCAGTCTGTAATTTAGATTGGGTGTATCAAAGGTTATATTAGGGTGTGAGGAGCTGCATCAGATTATCACGTGGATGATGTCATCAGTGATGTCATTTGAGATGTCATCAGTGATGTCATCAGTGATGTCACTGACCATGTCATGAGTGATGTAATATGTGACGTCATCAGCAGTGCATTGCGGGGCGCGAGTTATAGTTAGCTGAACTAACTATAACGGGGGAATTTCACGGGTTTTGTACGAGTGAAATGTCCAACTAACTATAACTGTCCCTAAAACCTATGGTTTTTTCAGTGAATTTCAAAGGTTTTTAAATGCTAATTTGTAACTATAACATATCTGAAACCTATGGTTTTTTCAGTGAATTTCAAAGGTTTTTAAATGCTAATTTGTAACTATAACTGTCCCTAAAACCTATGGTTTTTTCAGTGAATTTCAAAGGTTTTTAAATGCTAATTTCTAACTATAACGTGTCTGAAACCTATGGTTTTTCAGTGAATTTCAAAGGTTTTTAAATGCTAATTTGTAACTATAACGTGCCTGAAACCTACGGTTTTTCAGTGAATTTCAAAGGTTTTTAAATGACATTTTTAAATGTATTAATTTTTATATTAATTTTTTCATACTGATTTACTACATTTTTAGAAACAATTTCTTTTACATATTTTATTTTTTAAATTACATTGTAATTACATTATACATTACATTACAAAAAATACTTTCTCAGAATGAATTACTTTAGT
Organism: Calotriton arnoldi; assembly: GCA_963921515.1. Lineage (NCBI taxonomy): Eukaryota > Metazoa > Chordata > Amphibia > Caudata > Salamandridae > Calotriton > Calotriton arnoldi. The sequence goes on along the minus strand of CAWUFW010001471.1, from coordinate 2,240,680 downwards.
TTAAATACTTAGCACATAGGCAATAGACTTTTAAGTACAGTAGTTACAGTTGTTGCAATGGGCAACACATTTTCAAACACAATGCAACATTCAGCTCAATGTGAATTTCTAGTTAAATGCAATTAGTTACTTTATGGATTACTTTTCTAACCACAGGACTGGATCCTAGATTCAGTCCTGGGACATCTCCTGTAAACAGTTGAGTAAAAGCGTTTTGGTTACAGTCGTGATTTTTAAGGAATATTATTGTATTTTAAAAGTTGACACTTAGAAACTTTTCCTCATAGAATCACCAATGTTATCCTATGGAAGGAAATTCACTTAGCAGGTAAAAACTGTTATCGTTACTTTTTCTTACTCAGTGTTGGATCCTGGATCCAGCACTGGTGCATCTCCTGTAAACAGTTGAAAAAATGCGTTTAAGTCATACAGGCGATTTTTAAGGAATATTTGTAGTTTGTGAAAATCGACACTTTGAAACTTTTCTGCTGAAAACCAGACAATGGATTCCTATGGAAGAAAAGATAAGTTACTGGTAAGTACGGTTAAAATTACTTTTCAGGGTCAGTGCTGGGCTAAAGATGCAGCACTGGGTTCTCTCCTGATAACAGGTGAGTAAATCGGAATTCGTATTTCGGCTGATTTTAGAAGAATAATTTAAAGTTCCAAAACTCCACACTTAGAAGAATTTCCAAGTGAAACCAGTCAATGTTAGCCTATGGAAGGAAATTCAAGTTACTGGTAAGTACGGTTAAAATTACTTTTCAGGACCAGTACTGGGCTGAAAGATGCAGCACTGAGGTCTCTCCTGATAACAGGTGAGTAAATCAGAATTCGGATTTCGGCTGATTTTAGAGGAATATTTGTATGTTTCAAAAATCAACACTTAGAAACTTTTTCAGCAAAAAGCAGGCAATGATATCCTATGGAAGGAAATTCAAGTTACTGGTAAGTACGGTTAAAATTACTTTTCAGGATTAGTACTGGGCTGAAAGATGCAGCACTGAGGTCTCTCCTGATAACAGGTGAGTAAATCGGAATTCGTATTTCGGCTGATTTTAGAGGAATATTTTAAAGTTCCAAAACTCCACACTTAGAAGAATTTCCAAGTGAAACCAGTCAATGTTAGCCTATGGAAGGAAATTCAAGTTACTGGTAAGTACGGTTAAAATTACTTTTCAGGACCAGTACTGGGCTGAAAGATACAGCACTGAGGTCTCTCCTTATAACAGGTGAGTAAATCGGAATTCGTATTTCGGCTGATTTTAGAGGAATATTTGTAGGTTTCAAAAATCAACACTTAGAAACTTTTTCAGCAAAAAGCAGGCAATGATATCCTATGGAAGGAAATTCAAGTTACTGGTAAGTACGGTTAAAATTACTTTTCAGGACCAGTACTGGACTGAAAGATACAGCACTGAGGTCTCTCCTTATAACAGGTGAGTAAATCGGAATTCGTATTTCGGATGATTTTAGAAGAATATTTGCACAATGGTGAAGGGAGGGGCGGGGCCTGAGGTGACATCTGTGCAAACGCGCCCCGTTGCGCGTTTTAAGTTGGGGGATTAAGTCCCCTTGAATCCTGAGGGTCCCTAGGGGCCAACTAGCCCACCAGGAACCTCCAATATGCGCCAGGGGGCTGCGTTGCAGAGACGTGTAGAGAGGCCACACCGCTTTTACACCTCTCTGCAACGCAGCTCTGTGGCGCTTTCTGGATGTACCTGTTGGGCTAGTTGGCCCCCAGGGACCCTCAGGATTGAAGGGATTTAATCCCCAACTTAAAACGCGCCACGGGCGCGTTTGCACAGATGTCACCTGAGCCCCGCCCCTCCCTTCACCACTGTGCAAACGCGCCCGTGGCGCGTTTTAAGTCGGGGATTAACTCCCTTGAATCCTGAGGGTCCCTGGGGGCCAACTAGCCCAACAGGTATATCCAAAAGCGCCACAGAGCTGCGTTGCAGAGAGGTGTAAAAGGGGCGTGGCCTCTGTACACCTCTCTGCAACGCAGCCCCTAGGCATACTGGAGGTTCCTGGTGGGCTAGTTGGCCCAGGACCCCAGTATTCAAGGGAATTCGTTCCCCTCTGCAAACGCACCAGGGGCGCGTTTGCAGAGTGGTGAAGGAAGGGGCGGGGCCTGCGGGCCCGATCGTTTTTTTTTTTTGTCCCCTGAAGGGGGCTGTGTAGCCCCCTTCCTTTTTCCTGTTTTTGGGCCCTAGGGACCCCATCCCCCAGGGCCTTACTCCTTTTTTAATTAAATTTAAAAATAAAAACGGGAAGGGGCCGCGTGGCCCCCTTCCCTGGGCCTGTATTGGCCCGGGGACCCCATCCCCGGGGCATGGCCTCGATTTTTTTTTCTTTGGAGGGGGCTGCGTGGCCCCCTCCTCAGGCCATTTAAGGCCCCGGGGACCCCATCCCCCGGGGCCGGCCTTTCCGTTTTTTTAAATTTATTTTTATTTTTGGGGAGGGGGCCGCGTGGCCCCATCCCGAGCCCTACTTGCCCCGGGGACCCCATCCCCCGGGGCTGGCCCTCTCCGTTGGGGACTGTGGGGGTCCCCAATCCCCCACAGTCCCGCCGGCTCCCCGCGTCCCTTGGGAGCCGGCATTCCTTTCCACATGGGGAGCTGCTAAGATGCAGCTCCCCATGTGGAAAGCTAATGTGCTTTGGATATTGGAAGAGAGAGCAGGTTTCTCTGCTCTCTCTTCCAATATCCAAAGCAGTTTGCTATGGCAGGACGGGAGCCGCGAGGCTCCCGTCCTGTCATTACAAACAGCAGTGTCCCGGGGTAGGCACCCGGGACACTGCAGGAGCCGGCCCTGGGGGTGGCGGTCCCCAGGGCCATCAAGGGCTCCAGGAGGGGGCCGCGCGGCCCCCTCCCTTAAATTGCACAGCCCCGGGGAGGTGGTGGTCCCCGGGGCTCTGGGGGTCCGTAATGGACCCCCACATTTATTTTATAAGTGCCCCGGGAGGTGGTGGTCCCCGGGCGTGTGGGGGCTGGAGCCCCCCACACCTTATTCAAATTAAAAAGAAGCCCCGGGGGTGGCGGTCCCGGGGCTGCGGGAGGGCAGAAGAGCCCTCCCGCACTATTTTGCAATAAAGCCCCGGGGGTGGCGGTCCCCGGGGCTTGGGGGCCCTTTGAGGCCCCCACACATAAATTAACCCCCCAGCATGCCCCCGGGACTTGGGCCACCCGGGGCAAAATACAGTCGAGCGCGGGAGACCGCGCTTCGATTTTTTCCGGCAGGATTCGCGCACCCTGAGCGCATCCTGCCGATTTTAAAAAAATATTATTTTTTTTGCCCAGGGGTCCTTGTGGGACCCCTGAGCAAACCTAGGGGTCAGGGTGTTTCTACCCTGCCCCCTTTGTGCGCTTTGCGCACTTGTTTCTGTCCCTCGGTTCTACCGAGGGACAAAATGGCTGCCAACATTTCCTGAATCGGAATGTTGACAGCCAGCTGACAGCCAATTAACATGCAGCTCGTGATCGGGACGGTGCGCGCAGGGTGCGCTCAGGTGCGCGAATCCTCCGTGCCCATAGATATCACTATCTTTTTACTTTTGATTTTCTCAGCAACTACTGAACGGATTTACACCATTTAACAAAAGGGTTCTTTCTGAACCAAGAACTACCTCTTTGCCAAATTTGGTGTAATTCCGTTCAGCAGTTCGAGCTGTAGCCGTGTCTAAAGTTTCCTATGGAAAATTGCATGGGGAAAACGCGTTTTGGGACCCCCTTTTTCTCGGCCCCCGCTTGACGAATCCCCCGAGACTTTCAGGGTAGGAGCGGACCGGAGCGGGCCACAAAGTTTGAAAATTTTGCGAAGATACGTCAACCGGCAAGAGAGTTATTTCAAATAGAATGTCGCGGATTTCCTATGGATAATAGGTTGTAACTATAACTATCTACTGGCGACCGCCAGTAGATAATATATATATATATATATATATATATATATATATATATATATATATATATATATATATATATGTTTTTAGGGGATTCCTCCACCCATTAAGGATTCCACGGCACTCCGGTGCAAATCAAAAGGTTTATTCTGGTTTCACAGGCAGAGACAATTCGCCAGCGCGTTTCGGTGCACACACGCACCTTGGTCACGACGTTGACTATGAAGCATTTGAATCTATTTAACAAACAAAAAAGTGAACATAATAGAAGGACAAGAGAGTACATAGTTCGGTACGGCGAATTAATCGCCATTTTGGAGTGGCTTTCACGCATAGAAATGAATGACTCAATGCTACTTATTATCAAGCATTCAAGTAACTGATAACTTGTCATAATAAAAAATCAAAGAATAATTAATTCTTTAACAAAAGTGTTCACATTTTGGCGTAATTGGCACATAAAACATAAAACATAGTTCCCCCCAGTGGGCTTATGTATTGAAGCGAGAAAAAGAAAAGAAAAGAAAGGAAAGACTACCCATGCCACCACAGTTTCCTTTCCACCGTGGCCCAGAGTACGTGTTCAAACAGATTCAAGGGTCATAATGCCTTTCAATCTAGAAATTCGTTACTGATATTTGCCAATAATGAAAAGCATCAATTAGGAAAATGTATTGTTTCGCCCAAGTGGGCCAATAGTAACATTCCTTCAATTCATAGATAAATAATTAGTCAAAATCGATCAAACCAATATCGGTGTATTGACACTCCAGTAGAAGTAGTCTCTATGTTTGGTCATTACATGGTTGTCCATGCCGCTACTCTCAGAACTCGCTCTCCTGTGTGCAAAACAAAAATAGAAAAATAACATTTATTAAAATTTCATTTAAGAATCTTGATTATAAACACTTTTCATGATCATATGAACTGGCAGCTTGACAAGAATTCATTAGACAGCATATAGTTATAGGTGGACAAAGAGTTCCTCATCAATATTCAAACCTAGTGGCTCTTTGCAATCCATTTCTAGGATAAATGTGATTCCAATCTCCTTAGCTCTTTCTCTCTGTCCCCCTCTCAGGTTTTCTTAGGCACACTGTCAATCACACTGTATTGTGGTTCTCTGTGGTCCCCTCCATGTACTCTGTGGAAGTTTCTCGCCACTGGATAAGTACAGTCATTATTCTTGATGGTTCTAAGGTGCTGTAATATTCACCTATGTACTGGTAAAATGGTACTCCCCACATACTATTTGGGGCAGGTACAAGATAGGGCGTATACCGCAAATTCTGTTTGGCAGGACAAATTTTTCTTTATTTTTATTTCTTTCTGAAATGGAGTTATCAGTTCTTTTGCGTTCTTTGCATTCACACAAGCCTTGCAATTTGTGCATTTCTTGAAACCTGGTTTAGGTCTGAGCCAGGTATGTACTGTAGCTGTTACCTCATTCTTGACTAACAAATCTCTCATGGACCTAGCTTTCCTATAAGTGACTTGCGGCTTCATAGGAAGACTCCTACCAATGATAGGATCATTTTTAATTAGGTGCCAGTGTTTTGTTAGTGCTTTCCTTAACATTATGTGTTTGTCATTAAATGTGGTAATGAATCTCGACCCTTCACCATCCTTTTCTTTCCGCTTAGTTTTTTCTGAGAACAAAATGTCCTCCCTTCTCAGTTTTGCAACTTTATTTTGTGCTTCTCTTAGTATGGGTTCTGAATACCCCCTCTGTCTTAATCTCACAGTTATGTCAGATTGTACCTTTTCAAAATGCTCCTTCTCGCTACAGTTTCGTTTCGCCCTGAGCAACTCTCCATAGGGAATGCTATTCTTCAGAGCATGTGGGTGGAAACTCCTGGCATGCAGAATGCTGTTCCCTGCTGTGGATTTTCTAAACACAGTAGTAGTCAGTTTAGACTCTTTTACACTGACCTGTACATCCAAAAAGTTCATGCTAGTAGCACTAATTTCACAGGTAAAGTTCAAATTCAGAGTATTGTGATTGATTTTCTCTACAAACTCCCTGGCAGTGGTTTCATCATCCTTCCATAGTGCAAACACATCATCTATGTAGCGTACCCATAGAATAACATGGTCAGTCCATTCTCTCAGATCTGGCCCATTCAGTACCTGCTCCTCCCATCAGCCCATGTGTAGGTTAGCAAAACTGGGGGCGAAGCAGGTACCCATCGAAGTCCCTCTCTGTTGCTGAAACAGTTCCCCATTGAACACAAAAATGTTGTGACTCGGACACCCTTCCATCATTTGCAAGAGCATTTCATTATGTCTGTAAAACTTCATCACTCTGGCCCTTAAGAAATGTTGAGTTGCTTTCAACCCATCCTCACTGCTTGTCTGAATTTGTCATTCTGTTCACATCTCTTCCTAACTTTTACATTAGTTCTCAATTGTATCTTTCTTAACTCAGTAGTCATCAGATATGAAAAGACTTCTATCCCATCATTGCTCTGAGGTGGAATAAATTTAGATTTGGAACGGAACTGTGTGTTGCCACTTTCACCAGCGAAAACCCCTGCCCTTTCCAGGACTTGTGTGTTACTCATCCCTTCATCAGTGTCAAGACCGCCTTCTCCTAAGGAAAGTAGGTCTCTCATACATTCAACATCTGCCACTTGTAGAATGTCTTGTTCTTCTCCCCTTGTTATCAACTACAGTCTTGTTTTAGGTTTCAATTCATAGAATTTTTTCAGTTTCAATTTCCGGATAAACTTATACAAGTCTACCCTGGTCTGGGCATAGTCAAAACCTAAAACTGGACAAAAGGAGAGGCCCAAGGATATCACCTGTTCATCTTCCTGTGTCAAAATAGAGTTGGTCAAATTATTTACTGTGTTTCTGCTAACAGTCATTTCCTGAAGCTGCGTGTCACTCTCCCCTTGGGTTCTTCTTCGCTTTCCTTGTCATCCCCTCCTTTGGTTCTGCTTCCTTTTTGTTGTTTTCTTGGTCTGTGGTTTGTACGCCGGCCTGAGCATATAAAACGGAATTCTTCCTGCAGTGATATTCTTTGTTTATCACCCCGAATCCATTCAGCTCTATCTCCTTCGGATTCAGTTCCCGTGTCAGAGCTGAAGTCACTTAGTGAGACTTCTTTCCTTAACTGATTCACCTCTCCTTCTCTTTATCTTCGCATTAATTTGAATCACCTTGCAAATGTGAAGATTTGGCCACGCTGGTAATGTATTTTGTCTCTCTGGAATTTGTGGGCTTTTCGTTGTTTCACTCCTTCTTCGTGTTTCATCATCCTTTGTTTCATTTACTGTCTGAATTTAGTGATTTTGTCCTTGTTATCATCCTTGTTGATCTGCTCATTAGTTTTTGATCTGCTCCAATAAATCTTTTCTTTCCATCTCTGCATACTTAATCAATATCTTCATCATGTTGGTTGAGCTTTGGGTATTGCTTTCCACCCATTCTTTAATAAGATCAGGGTGAGGGTTTTCGTAGCTTGGGGTGATCATAATTCGCAATCCACGGGAAATTCTCCCCACTTCCTTTCTTTAACGCTACCACGTCCCACCATTTCGATATTTCTGTCCTAGTCAGCCTTTCCAGTTTCTTTAACAGATTCGGAAGTGCTCCACCCTGCAACTTGCCTCCTGGACCGGCAATGAATTCTTCCTCATTCCATTCAGTTGTGAATAATGTTTCAGCAGCTTTCTCCCTTGCCGCCTGTTCATCTGCCTCCGCCATACTGTAGTTACTCTGACTCGCTCCCGCTGCTCGCGTGCATAAATGCACTACAGCCCCGACTCCTGCGTTAGTTAGATGACTGTACATGGATAAGTGGCAAATAAGCGTGGCCGGTGTCCTCCGACTCCTGTCACGCTACTCACTTACTCGGTTGAATTCCTTCCGCAGGGGGCTCGAGAATCATTCCACTTCCTCCTCTGTTGTCGGAGAGTTGATCCCGAGCTGCCCAATCGTCGGTGGTGCACACTAACAGCGCTTCGCCGCGCGCTGTGTAAATAAAGTTTTTAGGGGATTCCTCCACCCATAAAGGACTCCACGGCACTCCGATGCAAATCAAAAGGTTTATCGCGCCAAATAACCAGTCCACGCTGCTGGTGAAGCGTAAAGGCCATTTATTAGGACAGGCTGTAAACATAACTTTAATCACAATAACTTCTTTAACAATAACATAACAACAAATCCCCCACTCCATTTTCACTCACTCCGTTCTTTTCTCTTGCACCCTATCTCTCTTCACCTTTCACACCAACCCCTTTCCGTTCTCCATCCATTTCTTCATTTGTCTCCTGACATCCTCTTTTCATCACCTGCCCTCCCATTCCTGCATCCCGCACCCTTGTCCATCACTCTTCCCCCGAGAGATGGGTGGGCCCGTCCAGGACTCCCCCACCCCTCCAAAGTACTGCCTTCGCCCCACAACCTGTCCTAAACTGGCTTGCTCCAACCAACCCACAGTTCCCATCCCTTTTTACTGTAGGGTGGGCGGGTGGTCCAAAATTGCTCCTAACCCTCCCTCTGGCGCTGGGAAAACCGGAAGAGGAAGTCCCCTTCCTCTCCTGTTCCCTTATACCCCCACCTACACCCTCCCCTTCCCCTGCAGCCTTCCCTTCTCCGGCGCGAAGCTCCCGGGGAGAGACTAGACTGCATCCTGCTCTCCCCGGGGGCCATCATCGCGCCAAATAACCAGTCCACGCTGCTGGTGAAGCATAAAAGGCCATTTATTAGGACAGGCTGTAAACATAACTTTAATCACAATAACTTCTTTAACAATAACATAACAACAAATCCCCCCACTCCATTTTCACTCACTCCGTTCTTTTCTCTTGCACCCTATCTCTCTTCACCTTTCACACCAACCCCTTTCCGTTTCTCCATCCATTTCTTCATTTGTCTCCTGACATCCTCTTTTCATCACCTGCCCTCCCATTCCTGCATCCCGCACCCTTGTCCATCACTCTTCCCCCGAGAGATGGGTGGGCCCGTCCAGGACTCCCCCACCCCTCCAAAGTACTGCCAACCAGGGAACCCCCTAGAGGGCGGTTACCTGCCCCAACCGTTCCTGTTATGCACCTTTCACCCTCACACTCTACTACACCAAATTGATTCATTCCAGAGTTTGCTGATCATGTCCCTCATCTCCATCATGTAATATGCGTTCCCCATCCGTGAAAGGTGCACCCCATCATCCCGGAATAACAACGGCTCATCCAACCGGAGCCCAGCGTGTGTAATCACTTTAATGTCGTTTCCCGCTCAGAAAACCCTCATAGCCCTGTTCAATTTCCTCCGGGCTTTCTCAACTGCTGCCGGCTTCAATGCCCCCTCCAAGCCTTCCGTGGCACAAATTCCGTCCAGACTAGGCAGGTCCCTGCCAGTCGTTGCCGCATGACCCCCAAGTCCCGTTGCATCTGTTGCATGATTGCCAGGCCTGACAACCGCACCAAGTCATTTTCCCCCAGGTGTATCACCAGCAAATCGGGGCATCCTTTTGCGAGACCATCTTCGTGAGCCATGGTAAAAAAGCCCCCAACGCATTCCTCGCTTTCCCCACCATTGTACCTCGTGATGACTGCTCCGCAGCCCCAGGTTACGGCCGTATACCTGTTGATCCGCATACTGCGCCGCCCAGTGCACGAAGGAGTGCCCGGCAATCCAGGTGACCGTCTTGGTCCCCAGGCCCCCCACGCAACCTACGATAAGAAAGAAATGTTAGCAACCCTCCTACTCACAGTGACACTTCCACCAACCCCGTGCTGACCCCCCGCACAACTCTCCCTTCATTTCCGGACATAGCGCTCGCAGCATCTCGATTTCCATCTACCTATCTGCCGAATCCTGTCCCAGGACCACCCCAGCCGTGCCGCTGCCGTCGCTGCCCCAATGCGGAAAGAGTGTGTCCCAAACTTCTTAGGATCCCGTCCCATCCTCCTCAAGGCCATGCGCAACACTGCCAGCAACTGTGCCGCCGTCACCCTGTCACCTGATGCGTGACAAAATATTCCCCTTGTCTCCTGTCGGCGCCCTGTATCAACGCCTCCACTCCGTCACCGGGCATGCTCCCACACATCCACTCTCATTCAACCATATCCACTTGCCCCGACCGGTCTGATCCGTTTTGGAATGGTCCAACCATATCCCCAGCCGCCCGCCATCCAACCTCACCTCCCCATATTGCCGCCCTTCTCGCCCTTCGTACCCAGGAGCTCCGACACCCGGAACGCCCCAAAAAACATCCACACCATACACAAACGAAAAAGCGCTACCTCAGTAGAATCATAACAGCAAACTGATAACATCTCCAACAGCCCTTGCAAAACCTCAAGCGTAATTGCCTCACGCGCCCCCCCACGGCCACTTCCCTTCGCTCCCTCCCCACCCTTTCAGCATCCTACTGATGATCTCATCTTTTGCCGGGTCAAAACCCCAACACAGCTTGCAATAGAATGAAATCCCCGCCAATTTTCCTGCAATCGTCGGTGTGCGACCACCCCTTCTCCGTACAATGTAAAACAAAACGAATCACTCCCTGCTCTGTGTCCCGAAGGGTCTCACTGCTCTCTCTCGCTGGTCCAGCCCATAAATCCTCCGAACTCTGCCCAGGCCAATCTGTAACTGCGCCGCGTCGACTCAGCTATCGATTTCTCCACTAGGCTGCAGACTCTCACTCCCCCAGGCCCAGATGCCGTCCGGCAGCTGCGTCTTGTGGACCTCGGCTCCTGGCGCCATGCGGCGACAACGGCTCCACTGCGAGCGAGACAATGCATCCGCGATGTCATTACTCGCTCCCGGCACATGCTTTGCACGAAAAACCACATTCAGCTGCAGGCACTGCAACATAAAATATCTCAGCAGTCTCAGCACCCTCAAGTCTCTCGCTCTCTGCCGGTTGACCAGCTCAACCACTGTCATGTTATCTACATGAAACAATACGGAGCAGTTCGTGAACTCAGAGCCCCACACTGCCAAGGCCACTAACAGCGGAAAAACTCTAGAAACGCAATACTCCTCCCCTGCTTCAGCCAATGCGCCGGCCATTTCTCTGCGCACCATCTCCGTCCCAAAACACCCCAAAACCTGCCGCTCCTGCCGCATCCGAAAAAACTTGCACCTGCCAAATCAATTTGTCATCCACAAAATCCAGTGAAACCCCATTGAAATCAGTCAAGAACGTCTGCCAAATTCGCAGGTCAGCACGCACCCCCATTGAAATTCTCACTCTGTGGTGTGGGAGTACTGCCCCAGACATGGCCATGCCTAGGCGCCTGCAAAATGTCCTACCCGCTCTCACCACCCTGCACGCAAAGTTCAGCAACCCCAACAGCCGTTGCACCGCCTCAGGTCAATCTTCTTCTCTCCCATCACTGCCATTAGGCAAGCCTGAATGTCCCCCACTTTCTCAGCCGGTAGTCGTGCCATCCACTGGACCGAATCCAACTCAATGCCCAAGAATGTCAGTTGACAGCTGGGCCCAGCTGTTTTCCCGGTGCCAATGGGACCCCAAAGTGCCGAGCCATGTCCTGAAACTGTTCCAGCGCCCGCCCGCACTCACCGGACCCTCCTTGTCCCACGAAAAGGAAGTCGTCTAGATAATGCGACACCCCTTGGTGGCCACTGATCCTCCGAAATGCCCATTGCAAGAATGTGCTGAACGTTTCAAACAGGGCGCATGAAATCGCACAGCCCATGGGTAACACCTTGTCCACGAAAATGGCCCCCGAATTGCATCCCCAGTAACGGAAATCAGCCGGGTGTATGGGCAGCAAACGAGCGCCGACTTCACATCGCATTTCGCCAATTCCGCTCCCCGCCCATACTTCTGGACAAGGCAAACTGCATCGTCCACTGACGCGTAAATCACCCTGGAGTCCTCCTCCGCAATGAAGTCATTAACAGACCTCCCCTCCGGCCAGGACAGGTGATGGATCATCCTGAATTCGCCGGGCTCCTTCTTGGGGACCACTCCCAGAGGTGAGATAATCAGCTCCTCTATAGGCCAGTCGACAAGCCGGGCCCGCTATCCTACCCTCCTCAACCTCCTTTTTCAATTTGGCTGTTACGACCTCCGGTAACTCTTTGGCTGATTTCAAATTGTCCGCCCACCGGCGCTCCCTAGGTCCCTGGTACCCCACCCGGAAACCTTCCGTAAACCCCCAGTGCAACCTCAGTGCGGCCTCCTGATCCGGGTAGATCGAGAGCCACGGGCCCATGGCCTCAATGCGAACCGGAGTAGGCGCCCTTTGGTCCAGCCGACCCCCGCCCCCTCGTGGCTCGCCATTGCTCAGAAGGTGTAGCCAAGGTGAAGCATTGTGTGAGGGCATGTTTCCTCCACACTTGGAGCACTCGTGCTTAAACTTACACGGATACCTCGAGCAGTATCCCTTGTTGTAGTTCCAACACGCTCCCGTGTTGTTTCCCCCTGGTTTTGGGTGTCCCACTCCCCGGTAGCTGTGCTGGCCTGTCCTCCACCCGCCCCAGTCTGAGCGGGACGCGCCGGAAATGTCCGGTAGGTGACCGACAAACCGCTCGCCGTGTGTGTTGATGCCGATGACTGTGTTGAGGACATCCACTGCATCCACAATTCTTGGTCTACCTCCCCCAGGGTTTGTCCGGATTCGCGCCAATTCTGGCCCGAAATTCTTCGTCATAGCTCAGCCATGCGAAACCCCCAAAGTGCATCTGCGCTTTCCTAATTATGTCCATATATTTCAAGAGCGCTAAGGCTCTGTCCTGATGTTTTTCGCAATATATGCTAGCATATATCAAAAAGGCCGATGTCCAGTTTTCCATGTTCACCGGCACCCTAGGCCGCCGCGTAAGCTCCCACTCTTCCTCCTTGAGCCCTCCTTAGCCTGTATTTCCCTATGGAGGAGCTTAAACACGTCCACATACTCGTGTCTCCATATTCTGCCCTTCGTTTTCTCTGACAAGTGAGACCCCAGCGGCATTGCCAACCCCATATATGGCAGCTTCTTCTGATGCTTGTCCTCCGCCCCTTTTGTGTCTTTTCCTCCAGCCCCTCGTTTTTGTCCGTCTGGACACTGGCCACTTCCTTCGCCGCAGTATCCCCTTTCTCGCCCGCCAGGTCCCCTACTCCATGGGCCCGGCCCTTTGACTCCCGCACTGACCCTCGCCGACACCCACCGACCGGCAGGTTTTCTTCCCTACCCCCTTTGGGCCCGCCGTCCCAGGCAGCCCACCAAGTATTCTCACCTGACAAGGTGGTCTGTGTTTCTCCTTCTTTGCCTCTTGTCGTAGTCCGCTCGGGTTGTCCAACCCGCCTTGATCCGTGTTACCACCGGTGCCTGCAAAATACTAGCAGATGTGTGTGCGTTGGCTCCCCCAGCCTCACTGGCATCCTCCTCTCTCAACTCACCCTCCTCCAGCTCATCACTGTCGTTCCCATAATCCAATATCAACTCCCCGTCCACTTCCCCAGGCATCCACAACAACTCTCTCCCCGCACGTTTTACACCTTTCCCACACGTGGGACGCGTCACCCCACTCTCCCTTGTTCCCGCCGCAGTGACCCGCTCCCTCGGTGGAGGGAAGGCCGCCGCGGACCCCTGCTGCTTCCGGCCGGCGTCTCGGGGCCGTCATGCACCCGCCGGACCCCCGCCCTTCTTGCCAACCACCGCAGGCTGTACCCCCCACCCCCGGCTGCTCCAACCGGAGGGGCCCCAGCGCCAGCGGGCCTCAAAGCCGACCTGGCCGTCCCTACCCCCGTCTGGGGGTCCTAACCTCCTCCTCCCACACCCACTTGCCCCCTTTTGGGGCCGCCTGCTCCATCCTGTCCGCCCAGGCCTCCTCCTCTGACGTGGGAGTGGGGGGCCCCTCCGCTCCATCCACTCCCCCTGAAATCCCGGAAAGCGCCCATTTCCGCCCACCGCGCCTCTGTCTCCTGGATGATGCGCCGCTGGTCCCTAATCTTGTCCTCCAGGGACATATGCTCCCATCTGCTCTCACAGTCGAAGCAGGGCTGCCCCCTCACCGGACCGCGGGCGGCCCGCCCCGACCCATTGCCCTCCCCACCCGCTCCATCCCCGGTTTCCGTCAGCCCCCGCTTCGGCGATGTGCCCCCCTTCCGGCCCGTTGGGACAGGTCCAGGGGCGCGGCTCCCGGGCACCCCCACCCTCCCGAGGCACACCCAAACTGCGATGAAAACAGGTCCTGCGACCCCACCCCCCTGTCTCCCCCCATCAACCGGCCCCCTGCCCCACCGCAGGCCCCCTCCCCGTTGACCGGCTCAAACTGCTCTCGGTCCCCACCGTCCGGGTGGGTGCCCCCACTCCATAAGGGAGAAACGCTGCAGGCCCCGGGACGACTCCCTTTCCTGCCCCCTTGCCCTCCCAGACCCAGGCAAATCGAGGCGTGCAGGCAAGCTCTTTCTCCTGCCACCACGTTTCCCAGGCTCCCCTTTGACAGAGCCCCGCCCCTCCCAGCCGCCTGGTGACCCGCGATGGTGGCTCCTCTTGACACGCCACCACCGCCGCGGCAACCCCAGCTGACGCGGACCGGGGGATCCGCGTCATGCCTATCCACGCCTCACCCAGGACCCCCGGCCGCAGTAGGTCTTCGCGGCCGGCCCTGCCGATCACCCGCAGGGCCTCCCTTACCGCCTCCGCATCTGCACCCGACATGCCGCCCCTGTCCCCCGCCCCCGCAAATGGCCACCCCGCCTCCAGCCCACAAAACCACGGCGCGCGCCACACTCCCCCGCCTCCCGCCCGCCCTACCAAGAAAAATTACGCCTCTCGAATCGCCGCAGGCCCTGGCTCCCTCCTGACCTGCACTCCAAAATTGCTCCTAACCCTCCCTCTGGCGCTGGGAAAGCCGGAAGAGGAAGTCCCCTTCCTCTCCTGTTCCCTTATACCCCCACCTACACCCTCCCCTTCCCCTGCAGCCTTCCCTTTCCGGCGCGAAGCTCCCCGGGGAGAGACTAGACTGCGTCCTGCTCTCCCCGGGGGCCATCATTCTGCTTTCACAGGCAGAGACAATTCGCCAACGCGTTTCGGTGCACACATGCACCTTGGTCATGACATTGACCATGAAGCATTCGATTCTATTTAACAAACAAAAAAGTGAACATAATAGAAGGACAAGAGAGTACATAGTTCAGTACTGAGAATGCTACTTATTATCAAGCATTCGAGTAACCGATAACTTGTCATAAATATAATCAAAGAATAATTAATTCTTTAACAAAAGTGTTCATGTTTTGGCCTAATTGGCACATAAAACATAAAACATAGTTCTGCCCCAGTGGGCTTATGTATTGAAACGAGAAAGATAAAAGAAACTCTGTTTGAACACGTACTCTGGGCCATGGTGGAAAAGAAACTGTGGTGGCCTGGTTAGTCTTTCCTTTCTTTTCTTTTCTCTTCGGTTGTGCTTGATGCTCCACAGGTCCTGCACGGATCCTGTATGGTGCACGGGCTCAGACGATGCAGCAGACTGAGTGGGAAACGAAGTCGGGCCCAAACAAAGTCCAGCGAAGTCCAGAGTGTCCAGACGGTTGAAGTTCAGTGTTTTCTTGTTTAGAATCTTGTCCATGTCGCATCTAAGGCCCTACACCCAGGTAAGCCCTTATGTACCCACGGAAGAGGGTGGGCAAGATTCAGGGAACCCTCCCAGGGGAGAGTCTGGACAGTGGGGAGGTTACTCCCATGTCCTTTGTCCAGTTTCGCGCCAGAGCGAACTGCACTATGCACAGGGACACCAAATGTGCCCCTCATGCAGACTTTCAGTCGCTGGCAAGCGCACCCACCCAGCCCTAATACACTAAGGGGTATATTCACAAGAACGTGTGATAACTACCACAAGAGTAGCGTAACGCAACTTTCAATATCACAGCCTAGCGCGGGAAAATAACCCTGTGTCAACGTGGAATTCACAACAAGGCGGTAGCATGCGATAGTCACCAGATAACGCGTCAAATGTCATCGTGAAAATCAACGCCACGCTGAAAAAATGCGAAACGCGAACGCAAAAAAACATGTGATGAGGCCAATCGCGGTACAGAAATCAGCAAACACCAGCCACAGGCCTGCAAATCCCACGCGTCCGGCGGGAAAAAGCAGCATAAAAGAAGGAAAAAAAAAGCCCAAAAACAATTCAACCTGCGTAGCAGCATGGATGCACCCGGACCGAGTGCAGAGGACAAGCCGAACACCACAAGCCTCACGGAGGACCAGCCAGGAACCCCGCGTTCGGGGAAGGGCAAGGACAAGAGGAAGACGGGGTTCAGTCCGCAGGAAGACCGGATCATCGTCACGGAGGTGACCGAACACCATCAACAACTGTTCGGCACCTCCACTGCGGCACTGGCAACCCAAACCGAAAAATGGCAGGCCATCGTTACCAACGTCAATGCAGTCGGAGTGTCGAGGAGGTCACTGGAGGAGGTCAAGAGGCGCTGGCATGATCTGAAAAGGCAGACCAAACATAAGCTCGCCGCCAACAGGGAGGCAGCAACGGCGACTGGAGGTGGGAGTCCTGTGACACAGGAGGAGCTGGATGAGCTGGAGCAAATGGTGGCCACAGTCAGCCGTGAGGAGACGGTGGCAGGATTGGGAGGCCTGAACACAGCACGATACGACCTGACCCAACAGCAACAGGGTGAGTAACGACTAGGGACGGGGGGACGGGGGAGATGGGCACAATGGCACACATGCACAATTACGTGTAGCACACAGCACACCCACAATGACCGTGGAACATGTCCCTGATTGCCTTGGCACACTGCAGCACACATAGAAACGCCAAGTAGGCCCCCATCCACAATGTGCACAGAGGACCCCCCCCTATCACCAATATCACAACCGACCCATGCACATGTGCTGAATCCAGCAAAGCAGCGGCTCTGTGACCCACCCTGACTATGCAAGTAACACTGCATGTCCGATAGCATGGCAGGAGCCAAAAAAAAATGACATGGCCCACGAATCGACATGGAGGTTGCCCAGTGCGGATCACATCTGTAAAGGAGCAGGTCACACTCCGACATGTCCACGTGCACCCACAACCCATGCCATACAATACACGCAGCAGACGAACAATGCACCAGGCCACAAAATCTGTCCGAGAGCACATATGAAAGTCAAAAGCAAATCAGGCCCCGAAAAGCCCACAATTCAAAGGCACCCCGCCTCAAAGGGAGAAGGCTACACGAAATCAGAGCTGCAGGGGCAACTCCCCAACAATGCAGCACACACACATAGCAATCACAGGACATCCGCAATGACGGCAATGTGGTACAATGTGCAACACCAGCACCACAGGACAGAGCTCACAACAGGTTCCGCTCGTGCGTAGTAACTGTCCACTCACATCTGGCATTGCCTGACACTGTGTGATGATAATGAACGGGTACTACCACACATCCGTCATGTATCCGGAAAACACACTGACTGCCATCAAATAGCCCGCTCCCCCAAAACAGTCACAATGTACATTGGCATGCTGTATGAATGTAAACATCTGCAAATCAACAACATACATGTGAAACTCTGTTAACCTGCATCTCCCCTTAACATTTCAGAGGGGCAATCAAAACTTACTGCAGAGCAGACCACAAACCCCATCATTGATGATGTAGAGGACAACCTGCACATATGTCAAGATACCCTCCAACGGATACTGGACAGCCTCTGCACCCCACCCCCAGGAGCAGGACAGGCCAGCTGCCTCGAGGTGACCCCACCACCTGCACAGACCACACAGCAGGAAACACACACCACCACGGCTGTCTCCCAGGACCCCCCGACCAATACATGGAGTACATACAACGTGTGTGCTCTCCCCAGGTGGAGTTGGCTGAACAGCTGCGGGTGGGTTTCGAGCTCATGGCAGCCAAACTCGATGCCATACGTGGGTGTCTGAGTCCCATCAGGGACCACGTACAGTCCCTATCGGACACCCCCGGTACGCACCATGCTCCACCACAGACCTTGGCTGACCTCGCTGGTGCCATGAATCGTACACAAGAACTGTGTGGGCAGACAGGCACCAGCCATGACAGCACAGAGTTGGCACAGATGCGGAGGCCAATGGAGACCATGGAGCAGATGCAGGCTGGAAGGATGGCTGCCACGGATGGACACCAGGGAGTAGTAGCTGGGAACTTCAATGCCCTGCAGTACTTCATCTTGCCATTGCTGCCACTGAGCCGTCCCCAGATGACTGCAGCGGGAACATCGACACACACAGCTCCAACCCTTGAGGTGTCCGTGGCACACAGTGATGCAGCCATCACCCCGCCACACACACCGGACACACCGGACACAGAACCCGTATCAGGGGAGTAAGAAGGGGATGGGAACTACTGTGTGAGGAAGGAGGCAGTAGCATCCATCACCACCGTATGGCCTGTCCCTGCCTGGTTATGACCTATGCATCATGGCCTGGGAAACACCTCCTACTGACCGCCGGAACACTCTGCGACATTCACCCGGACCCCGACACGGACTGCCATTTCTTCACCGCTGGCCAATTACACAGCTATCCTGCTGGGACTGCACTCTCCCTCTTCCCAATCCCCAAAGGACTCTGGTTGGCCCACCACTGGGCTTCCATGTGATGTGGGCTTGGATGGCCATGTACAGCTCCAGCTCCGTCAATCACCTGAATGTGAATAAAACATTCTAAATCACACAGATGTGTCATCACTATGTTCACTCACGTATGGAAGTATGGCTGAATGTGGGGACGATGATTGCACATGAAGGTATACCCTGGTAACTGACATCTATGCGCATGTGTATCCCTGAGACACATGGCCAATTGGATGACTGTGAAGGTGAGTACTAGATGTGTCCCCATTGCACATCAACAACAATCCCACAACCCCCCCAACGTAGGCACACGTCCATGTGTTGAATAGGGCTGTGTGTAGGACTGACCCAAACGAAAGCAGGCCAGGAGTGGTGTCCTTCACCACATGTGACAACAGAACTTCATGTCGCATACCTACTCACACACATCTGTGTGGACACATTCTGTAGTGAGATATGACATTGCTCCACATGATCAGTGGTTGGACACCATACTCACATTGCTGACGTCACGTAAGTGCACATGTCGTTCAGCACATATCTAAAAACAATGTCTGGCTCACAGAGGTGGAGCTTGTCAAAGGGACACACCCACATTGCACATGCGTCAGTCAGTTCCTCCCTGTGTAGGGACGATGCTCATTGTGGCAAACGAGTGGACAATCTAAACAACACACCTCACAGTTAGACACCAGTGGAGTGGCACAGACTTTATTGGCATGTGCGTGTCAGTACGGACGAGGCAAGGGCCACAGCAGGCAGGGACATGCTTAAGACACTTACACGCAGCATGGGTACATGTCGAGGTTCAGAAAATGTCTGGGCTAAAATGGACAACATTCATCACGGATGGCAACGCTCACAGCCCACCTTGCCTTGCTGGATGAGTCATGTGTTGTTTGGCGTCTGCCCATTGCCCCGTGTGAGGGGGCACGACTCACTGCACATGGGATCTGCATAGTGCTCTGCCTCCGGAGTGCACCGATTGTCTGCTCTGCTGACAGTGATCAGGTGTGAGGGTCCGACAAGTTCACATGTTGTGCTACAGTGCCATATGTGTGCTCTCCCCCAGCAGTGTGTCCGAATTGGCAACGTTGCCAAACGACGCTGTGTTGCTCCGACCATGGACCTGCGTCACCTTGCACAGGTGTGTGTACATACGCGTTGTTCCACGCACATGCATCCAGAGCCCGAACGAAGGCAGACGTGTCCTCTGTTGTGGTGGGATATGTGAGTAATCCCCACAATGCAACAAGTTGTTGGGCCATGTGATGTGGGTGGCAATCGGATGTGGCTGCAGGAACGTAGTTACTCGTCCATGAATGCCCGTGCAGCTTCATGTGCAATGTGTTCCAATAGTACGTCGTTGTCGTGTTCAAGGAACACCAGGGTGAGCCAATCCATTAGGTGATCCGGGCAGGTGTGCTCAGCCCACGCCGTCTCACCGATCCGCAACACAGCCCAATAGGGGAGCGCCTCGATGTGGTCACTGCACACGAGAAATTGTGCAATCTCCCATGCACAACTACCAATACATATGCAGTATGTCAAGGCATCCCATGCACGGCTGTCTCGGTTACACTCCTGTTCATGATCCAACAGGGGGCGCAGACACAAGTCATAGTCCAATTCATCAACAGTTGTGTTGGATAGGCAGACATCCATGGGACACTCGAATGTGCATGTTCGGCAGTGAAACCAGGGCTGGACGCAGGTGACGTGGGCAATGCGGAAGCTGAGCCTGTAACTGATCCGCAGTGCACCCAGTAAATGCAGCATACGTGCACGGTACTGTTCCACGTGACGGGGGTTGTGCATGTGCCCGGTATGGCCTGCCAATGCGTTGGTGCGTCTCGTGAACCGGCACTCTTCTGAACTGCGGCAGTTGTGTGGAGGATATGCCACAGCTCGAATGTGTGTGCAACGTTGTGGGTAATGGGTTACTGTTTCCGTGAGTGTCAAGGGCATCCCATGCGGGGGTACCACAGGCAGGGGGCTTCTGTGTGTGGGCTGTGGATAAGTCGGATGGTTCATTTGCGGAATGCGTGGTGTGGGAGTCGTCCCCATCTGCCATTGCATCTCTATCAGGGTGTTCCAGGCGCGTTCTGGACCAAGGTCAGAGGTGCAGGTGTCCTCCCGCCTTCTGCATTGGGACAATGGTGCTTTCATCCCTGTTTGTCTGACTACTACTTGCGTTTTCGGAATGTGATGTGGCTTTGGCGCTGAGATTGGGACAAGGCCTTGGGCTCATGGTGTACGGATGGCGATGCACACACACATGTTGGCATGTGGAGCCAGGTGCCTGAGCGGCCTTGCGCTGCTTGTGCTATCTCACTCTGTCTCTCTCCCTCGCTCTCTCCCTCTCTTTCCTTTGTTGGGCGCATGGCACACTTTATTCTCTTGGATTTGGTCTCCCAGGCTGTGTGCTACGGATTGTCCAGTGAGGACTAATCCTAAGGGTTGTTTCTGCTTTTGTTTGTATGGTGTTTTGTGTTGGTGATTGCATTGCTGTATGACTGATTCTCCATTTTCTGGCCACGCATGTATGTTTATTTTCCTGCTTGTGCGACATCAGGCAAAATGTTTGTTTTGGGATTCGTGGTGTTGGTGTGCAGTTTCTTAGTCCGGGGTTGGGGTGGTCCCGGGGGAGGGTGTTGCGGGCCTGGGTGTGGTGTTGGTGGGTGTTGTGGCCCTCTTGGGTGTCCGTGCTGCATGTTCAGTTGCTCGTGGGCATCTGTTGTCCTTCATGTGTGGCTCTGGGCTGTGCTCCCTTTTGTGGTGCAGGCTGTGGTCGGACTTTACACCAGGTCTGGGCAGGTGTAGATTTCCTGGTGCTAACGCGGCTTATCGCCGGTTTTGTGTTTTTATCGCCGATGTGGCTGGTCATTGTGAATGTTGAGGTGTGATGTTGTCGCGCCTTTTGGCACGGGAACGCCCACTCTGCATCTCATTAGCGATAGTTGCGCGGGTCCTCTGTGGCGATGTTTTTGCGGCTGCTATCGTGGGTAAACTGGTGCTGTGGGCTGTTTACACCAGCTTGTGAATGGGGAGGCATATTTATCACGACTTTGGCTGCGATAAAGTGCCGTTAATTCGGCGATACCTCCTTGTGAATATGCCCCTAAATCCTTTCTGGGAGGTGGTCACCCCTCCCTGTGACAGGGTGCCTATTGTTCTGCCTTCCCCTGCTCGAGCTTGGCTCAGCAGCAGGAGGGAAGAAATGTGTCTCTGGCCGGCAGCAACCATTTTGTGCAGTCCGGGACTAGAAGGCTGGTATCAGGAACACCAGGGACCCCACGATGCTCTCTTCTGAGGGGTGGAATCATACCCCCCACTAGCCCCCACACCGGTTACCGGTGAGGGGGTATGATTCCAACATGTTTGACACCAAACACGATAGGGTTAGTTTCAGCCGTTTTAGAGTTGGTCATCACGCGGTCGCATAATGCCACTCTATATGTCATAAATGGCTGCCTCACTGACAACCCGGGAGAATGGACTCCGTAGGCTGCAGGGGTGTTCTGCTCATGCAGTGGCACCCTCTCACTTAGTCCCAAGCACCCTGCCCTCAGGATTGTAAAGGCCTGCTAGAGGGGTGACTTATAGGTTTTAAGTGCAGTGACCCTTAGATATAGTAAACCTATATCTTAAGTAAGTGGTGCATGCACCAACTTACACAGGCTGCAATGGCAGGCCTGTAGTTTCATTTTGCATGGCCTCTCATGGGTGGCATAATACATGCTTCAGCCCATGGGAGGCCTCTGGGGTACCTATGCCCAGGGTACATGGGAACCATATACTAGGGACTGACAAGGGTACCCCAGTATCCAATCTGGAGTGTACCTAAGTACATAACATAACAGTTTAAGGAGAAAGCAGATAGACTGGGGCCCTGATTAGCAGGATCCCAGTCAGACTAGTCAAAAACAGTATCACATTTTGCAAAAAGTGGGGGTAACCATAAGAAGCAGATCCTACTTTCCTACACCCTGTAATTGTGACTTTTTTCATGGACAGAGCTGCAACCACAAGTGCTTTTATAAAATGGTGTTCCTTGATCATTCCAGGGCAACTCCTGAGACTGTGGGCTTAGACGTCTGTTAGGGTATGCGACTCACACTAGGAAACAATAACATATTAAAACCTAGCCATTGAAAGTGCAGTCCATTCTGCCGGTTGGATCTAGGTAAGTGGAGTACCTTAACTAAATTGAATATCTAGGTATGTTGAGCCCAGCATTTTGTTCCATATTTCCACATCAATTGAATGCATCTTACAAAGCTGCACTGACCCCTGACAGCTCTGATACAGGACCCATAAAAATGCACTTTGGATCATGGACTGGTGGAGCCCGCTAGTGAATTTTCCTATAGGGCTAATAAGGAATTTGCCAAGTCTGCACATTTGGAGGGGGGGTGGGGTGCAAAAAATGTTATGGAATCTTCTGTGCTTAATTTGTAGAAACAATGAGTGCCATGGCTCTCGTCAGGAGGCCACTGCAGCTTACATCACCCATTCCCCCTGCCAGGTTAATGATAGTAACAACACAACTGCTAACCATAACACTCATACAAACGTGACAATTCGGACTATTTCAAGCCTCCAAAGCTGTAAGAATGGCTTTGCAGAAGGTAATAGTTATTTCTAATGTAAATTGAATTTGTAATTACCTATTGTTGTGGTCATCTGTAAATTAGCCAGACAGCGCCACCTTGTGGCAGACTGTCACAAGCGCCGGTGTTGACAATTATGTGCCGGTGCTGAGCACCTTAAACCACCGTCTCAAATTAAGCACTGGGAATCTTGAAAAGAATGATAACTAGAGCTTTAAGAAAAATAACAAAATGAGCTAATATCTGCATTTACTGAAGTTACACACCCTTCTAAGATTTTACAATGTAACATTCTCAATGTGCTATTGAATACACCATGTGCGATGGAACGCCCAAAAAATTGTTGGAAACAATGACATACCCCTGTTATGCTGTTGTCATATCCTACCACGTTTTGAACAATTTTACTAAACTATAATGTTGAAAATCCACTTAGCAATCTATATTTACCAGGTGTTCCTTAATAGAGAACTTCCAACCACCTCCATTTTAAATGATCTTTCAAACCCAACAAGATTAAACCATTGGTAGTGCATAGTGTGTTTTAAATAATGATAATGATAATGAAATCTGACTCTGAAAAGATTTATAACTATGCCAGTGCCCTACAGTTCTATAAAATGTCCAGTTTATCACTAATTTCCCAAATGTTCATGTGGGAGAGCCAACAAATCCCTTGCAGAACAGTCTCTTAATCCCTCCAATACTTTTCCAGCCCATATGTAGAAAATGCTTCCTCGAGTCACTTAGATATAAATAAATAAATATGTATTGCAATCAACCACTCCTATCGCAATCTTATTTCCATCAGTGATAAAGATTGTTGTAGAGTTCCATTGCTGGTTGAAAATTATATTTTCCTATACAGTGACAATTGCAACTTTTTGCAAGATCGTTGTCAATATACGATTGCAAATCCTTTCGATTTTGAGCCATTATTCTGGGTCAATATTTGTAAAGTTCATAATTTGACGTTATTTTTAAAACAGTTTCTTTAGCAGAGCCTTCATCTGCTATACCTTGATCTTTAAATTCATTCACATTTTCTTTGAAGTCAAACTCCTACATTGGGCTTTGAAATGCACAACTTGCCTGTACTCTGGAATACTGTTAATTACTGCTCATTTACAGATGTTCATTTTGTATTTTAAGCGCATTAGAGTGATGGTTCATGTTTCAATTGGTTTACCAGTGCATCTACGCTCACATCTTCCATTAATGCTCAGATGTGGCTCATCATTTCGATTTGACACACTAATGTTGCTTACAAAAGGATGGGGACCTCTGTGCTACTGTGTCAGACCAGATCCATCCCTCCTTCTCTCTGAACACCATCATATACATCTGCAATGGCTCTCGCGCCACCACCCTCACCTATACTTGCATGGATGCCCACATCAGCACTTCCTTCAGTGCAAGCACCAAATGTGAGACCCGCACTTCCACCTAAGCTGGTGCATACATGGATGCTTTCACTGGCTCAGAGAGTGGCATCTATAGTGGCACCTGCAACCAGAAGTCTTCCTACAAAGCCACCTGCACCCACAAAGGTGCCTACATGGGCACCTGCACCTACAAGGGTACCAACAACTGCACCTGTACACACAAGGGTACCAATAACTGCACCTGTACACACAAGGTTACCAATAACTGCATCTGTACACACAAGGTTACCAACAACTGCACCTGTACACACAAGGTTACCAACAACTGCACCTGTGTCCACAAGGGTACCAACAACTGCACCTGTACACACAGGGGTACCAACAACTGCACCTGTACCCACAAGGGTACCAACAACTGCACCTGTGCACACAAGGGTACCAATAACTGCACCTGTACACACAAGGGTACCAACAACTGCACCTGTACCCACGAGGGTACCAAAAACTGCACCTGTACACACAAGGGTACCAACAACTGCACCTGTACCCACAAGGGTACCAACAACTGCACCTGTACCCACAAGGGTACCAACAACTGCACCTGTACCCACAAGGGTACCAGCAACTGCACCTGTACACACAAGGGTATCAACAACTGCACTTGTAAACACAAGGGTACCAATAACTGCACATGTATACACAAGGGTACCAATAACTGCACCTGTACCCACAAGGGTACCTACAACTGCACCTGTACCCACAAGGGTACCAACAACTGCACCTGTACCCAAAAGGGTACCAACAACTGCACCTGTGCACACAACGGTACCAATAACTGCACCTGTACACACAAGGGTACCAACAACTGCACCTGTACACACAAGGGTACCAACAACTGCACCTGTACCCACAGGGGTACCAACAACTGCACCTGTACACACAAGGGTACCAACAACTGCACTTGTAAACACAAGGGTACCAAACTCTGCACATGTACACACAAGGGTACCAATAACTGCACCTGTACCCACAAGGGTACCTACAACTGCACCTGTACCCACAAGGGTACCAACAACTGCACCTGTACACACAAGGGTACCAATAACTGCACCTGTACACACAAGGGTACCAACAACTGCACCTGTACCCACAAGGGTACCAACAACTGCACCTGTACCCACAAGGGTACATATAACTGCACCTGTACCCACAAGGGTACCAACAACTGCACCTGTACACACAAGGGTACCAATAACTGCACCTGTACCAACAAGGGTACCAACAGCTGCACCTGTACCCACAAGGGTACCAACAACTGCACCTGTACACACAAGGGTACCAATACCTGCACCTGTACCCACAAGGGTACCTATAACTGTACCTGTACACACAAGGGTACCAATAACTGCACCCGTACCCACAAGGGTACCTATAACTGCACCTGTACACACAAGGGTACCAATAACTGCACCTGTACCCTCAAGGGTACCTATAAGTGCACCTGTACCCGCAAGGGTACCAATAACTGCACCTGTACCCGCAAGGGTACCAACAACTGCACCTGTACCTGCAAGGGTACCAATAACTGCACCTGTACCCCCAAGGGTGCTGACAACTGCACCTGTACACGCAAGGGTACCGACAACTGCACCTGCACCCACAAGGGTGCCAACAACTGCACCTGTACCCACAAGAGTACCAATACCAGGACCTGCACTCAAAAGCGCACCTACACAGGCACCTCCACCCACAAAGGCACCTTGTCTGGCATCTGACTCCCACTGGCACTGCACTAAGACACACCTGGCCCGGCACCAGCATGGACTCTGTCACAGACACAGAGGCACAGACCTGGAGACAGGAAAGTACAGACCCCAGGACGTGGAAATGCGGACATGAGGAGAGGGTGATGCGCCCTTGGCAACACAAACACTAGGGGATCCGGACACTAGGAGGCGGATACAGGAGAAACACGCACGCACGCACGCACCAACATAGTGAGAAAGAGACACTAGGACAGAGACGGAACTACACAAAGGAAGGAAAATGATGAAGCAATAACACAAACTGGCAGATGCAAACACCAGTTCAAAGACACAAGGACACTGGAACAAGAAGGCTCTGACACTCAAGGACAATAAAACCTTTTCCTTCTCATTAATGCCTACGACCATAATTGTGCATTTTCAAAGTAAATAATAGTTTGTACTGCTTCACCTGGTAATGGTATCCAATTTGTTGCCTTTGGAAAGATGAAAGAAGGAAGGCTGAGTTGACCCAGGTGGAATTGAAACCCTTGACTTTACAAGTACTTAATTCTGGGACTCGTCTGTCTGTCTTGAAGGCATGGGCATAGGGATTGAATATAACTCAGACTCAAATGATGTCATCAGTGACATCACCAGTGTCGTCGAAGCCCACAATTTGCGCTCGCCTGCACTGCGCATGCCCGAAGAACATGTGCAGCTGTTCTGTGGCTTACTTACGTTTTTGAGCAGTAATGAAAAATATGGGAGAGCGGCAAAGGGCCTGGCCCTAGATAGCCGCGCCAGAAAGATAACATCCCAAGCCAGCTGTGCACAGCTGCAAGTTGTGGGCAGTAGATATGAACAAAATTGGGGGTAGCCACCAACTGCACCTAAGCCATGCATAGGGGGCTCCGGGGACTCCTGATTGGGTGGGTTCCTACCTTTCTCTCCAGCATCAACTGCACATTGCATTGTTATGATTAGGGCCATGGTGGTACACAGTGTGATCTTTAACCACTTTAAATGCTCTCTTCTTGTACACACACACATACACTCACACCACATCTCACATTATCCATGTGCATACAGTGTTGTGATCAATTTAATTGCATAAACACATGCTACTCACCTTCACTGACACACATACAGCTAAACCCCTACATGCAAGCCCACTGACGCCTTCTCCTCATTAAAATTCACCCCTATACTTAGACCCACAAACCTACATCCAAACTCATACTATTGAACTCCTACTACCATTAGTAAATAAATAAAAAGTCTGTCAAATTCAGGTTGGACCTGCAAAAATACACCAGGCACATATATACATTCATTTTTTCATTGCCCCCACATTAACTCTTTCTGAAAGAGGATTTGTAGAACAATTTCAAATATATGTTCTCTTATTTTTCCCTTTGAGAGTACATATATTTTGTGGGTGGTTCTTCCCCTATCTGGATTAAAACACGTAAATTGGGTAGGTTTGTGGATTTGCTTATTGCCATTGCTTTCCAAATTATTACATCTAACTGAGAAGACGCAACCAAAGTTACCTTCACTGTCCCCACCATAGACTCGACAGAACGTTGGCCACCTCCACCCTTCAACTTATTCAGAAAGACATTTTTTGGACACCTCCAACTATTTATCCACTCCTTCTGCACGGATTCAGGATAGTAATTTTATTTTTCAACCACCTTGATTTTTCGATTACTGTTTATAACATTCAATTGTCATAAATTGCTGTTATCCTTAAATACAATGCTTTGCTAATTTTCAGATAACTGTCCTCCGTAAGCCACGTGATTCTTAGTATTTCTTTTGCTACTTCCATTAGTATCTTCTCTTACCTTTTCTTCTCTTTTTCTTTCCACCATTTCCTTCTTAACATAAAACACAAAATGCGGTATTTTTATGGTACTGTTTTATTAAGTTTTTCTTTATTGGTCTGTAATCTTTATAATGCATATTTTAATGTTTGCTTATGCTCTAATTTTATCATCCTTTTCTGCATTATTATGTCAATAATATTTTTATTTCCATTTATTGAACATACTCTGTTATAATGTTCCTTTATGAAGGAATTATTTCAATAAAGCTTTCTTAAACTCAAACTCATACTATTACCCCCACTGACACGCATCCAGCTATATTAAACTCCCACAGTTAAACAAATGCAAGGACACACTTCACAGACTCACCCATATACTTAGTCGCGCACATTAACAACCAAACACATGCAATCCCCCCACTGATGCAAAGACAGCTATACTAAACTACATCCAAACAAGATGCATACACCCTCACACACTCACCCATTTACTCACACCGCACACTTACAACCAAACACATGCTATCACCCCACTGGCAGAAATACAGCTATGCTAAACTCCTTCATCCAAACAAAGGCATACTCACTCATTAACTCAGTGCCACACGCTTACAATCAAACACATGCTATCACCACTCAACTGACACACACACACACACACACACTGCTATACTAAACTCCATTCAAACACACACGTACACCCCATTCACACACTCATTCATATACTCATTCTCGCACATCAGCAACCAAATAGACTTGTCACCCTACCGACTCACATACAGCTATACTTGACTCCTACATCCAAACACGGGCATACACCCCATTCACACACTCACCAATTCACACCGCCCCACACTTGCAATCAAACACATGCAATCACCCCCACTGACACACATACAGCCATATTGAACTTTTACATCCAAAAAAGGGCATACACCCCATTCACACGCTCACCCATTTACTCAGCGCCACACACTTACCATCAAACAATGCTATCACCCCCACTGACACATACAGCCATACTAAACTCCTACATCTAAACACACGCATACACCCCATTCACACACTCACCAATTTACTCCGCCCCACACTTGCAATCAAACACATGCAATCACCCCCACTGACACACGAACAGCCATATTGAACTTTTACATCCAAAAAAGGGCATACACCCCATTCACACACTGACCCATTTACTCAGCGCCACACACTTACCATCAAACAATGCTATCACCCCCACTGACACATACAGCCGTACTAAACTCCTACATCTAAACACACGCATACACCCCATTCACACACTCACAAATTTACTCCGCCCCACACTTGCAATCAAACACATGCAATCACCCCCACTGACACACGAACAGCCATATTGAACTTTTACATCCAAAAAAGGGCATACACCCCATTCACACACTCACCCATTTACTCAGCGCCACACACTTACCATCAAACAATGCTATCACCCCCACTGACACATACAGCCATACTAAACTCCTACATCTAAACACACGCATACGCCCCATTCCCCACACTCATGCATATACTCAGTCACGCACATCAGCAACCAAACTCACGCTGCTATCACACATATAGCTACATCAAACTACATCCAAACCCACGCCTACACCCCATTCACAAACTCACCCATATACTCATCCCCACTCGCCTCCAACCACATCACCTCATCTCAGTGAGACACATATAACTATACTTGTCATCATGCCAGAAACGTAAGTGGGTGTGTGCAGGGCCGGCGCTAGGCATGGGCAGTGTGGGCAGCTGCCCAGGGCCTCACGCTCTGCTAAATAACAGGGGGCCCCGCTTCACTGTGAAAGGTCACACTTTCACAGTTAGCCCATCTGCTCCTCCAGGGCCCCCTGCCCCACACAATCGCATTACAAATGTGAGATGTCTTGACCTTGCTGGTCAGGGCGTGGTGGCATTTCTGGGGGTGCAGGGGTGGAAGGAAGGAACAAACAGAATGGGGCCTCTGTTAAGTACCGGCCATTCAAGGCATTTTGTTGCTAGGTGACAGAAGGCCCCTTTGTTTCCAGGACCAGCCGGACACAGGTAAGGAGAGGTGGGTGAGGGGTGGAGGGAGCAGCCAGATCAACTGGCTTTTGTTAACCTTTGCATCACCCATGTGAATCTGCATTTCAAATGTATGTAGAACGGCTGGTGGTAGGGCAGTGTTTTGCTAAAGGCCTCGTTACTGTTTCGAGGCCCAGGGGAGGTGCCCCCCTTCCCTGGGCCTCGAAGCACTGGGACAAGCTGCAAGGTCCAGGTGTGGGGTGCCCCCTTCCCTGGGCCTTGCAGCCATCACTCCCTCTTTCCTCTCCTTTCGTTTATTTGTTCCTCCTATTTGTTCCTCTGTGGAATTGATCCAAAAGAGAAAAACACTTTTGCTGGAAATGTCTTTGGTAGACATTTTTCTAATCCAAAGTGCAGCCTCAGGATGGAGAGAAATAAAAATAACTAAATAAAGCAAGACAGAGTGGGTCGCAAAGTGGCCAGATTGATTTTATTCACACCCAAAACACATTAGCGCCACTTTCCAGAGGTTGCCAGTGAAGCTCTACTTTTGTTATCTCGTCTTTCTTTGAACAACATTATTACCCGGGGTAGGGAAGTGCACCATTCCTGGATGTACTGCAATACGTGGTTGATGGGTGGATTGGAAAATAAAAGGCGTACCGTGGCTCTGTGTTCACGAATGCGGTCTTTTTAAACCATACTGCTTACGTTTTGTAAGGATATAAGTAATGGACATTGAAACGGGTTCCTTCTGGGCCCTGTAGACATGTCCTTAACTTTTCAGGCAAAAGCACTCACTGATTTCTGAATAATAAGTGCAAAAGTGTTAAAGTAACCATGTTGTTCCTACTAACATTTAACATACGTTACTTAATCTTGCATTCCCTTGAGTGTTTGCTTTTTCCAGGATGTTGTTACTTTTTTTTTTTTAGGCAGCATATTACTCTTGTCTAGTGCATAATTTGAACTGAGTCACATCCAGGTGTTTATAGCGGGCACAATTGGGTTGTATTTGAAGGCAGTGCAAGTTTCTCTTAGTAGGATGTGGCACCATCGTCAGAGCTGACGAATTTGGAACTGGGGAACCAGGATCAGCCCACCTGACTACTCTTCTGAGGGAGCACATTCCCATGCTAGACCTTAGAAGGCCCCGCAAGACTTTAGAAGCCCTGGTGTCTTAGCACCAGCCGGTGGACCCTAGCGGTGGCAAGTGTGGGTTAACCTTGAAGGCCTGTCCACCACAATCCATACTGAAGTTCACCTCCAGTCTTGCGGGCAGGCCTATGAAGCAGCACACCCTAGAGCGACAGTGACTCTGTCACTGAGGGCACAGGACCCTTGAACAGGGAGGCTCTAGGGTGGTGCAACCGGCGAGATCGCACCGAGCGCTGACTTCGGGTGGGGGCGTCATGATTGCAAGTATATTATGTTTTTAAAAGCACTTGTTGCCTCCTTCCTGGCCTCCAGCAATTTTCACCAACAATAAAAATGTCATGATAACTCCGGTGATTGATGTTCTTCCTAGAAAGAGATGGAGTTTGTCAGGTGGAAGTTTTGACTCGTGAAAAGTTAGCGCAGAGGGTTAATGTGCCTGCTGCAAAGGACATGTACCATGCAGATCACAAAGTGTACACAATGTAAATAGGTCAGTGGGTTACTGATTTTGTCAGTGAGATCCTTTCGTTACTTGCAGTTTATAAGTCAAAATCCTAACATAGAACAGTGAGCTATTAACTGTCATCTTAGAGCTGCATGCAAACTGCAAGGTATAAATTAGAGCATTATGGTTTTTTCCCCAGTCTTTGATTATCCTAATGTTGCAAAAAGGGTTCTTTTAGATAGAAATCTATTCTGGTTATTAAAGAGAACCCCCAACCATGGTATTAAGTTCTAAATTCAGAGTTTGTGTTTCTCCAGACCAATTACTATTAAACTATACTGCCTACTAGTATGATTGTCATGTGACTCCTACACATTGTAGTCCTTTGCCTTGTGTAATATTTCCTATGCAGTGATTTACACAGGTATGATTGATTGTTTCTGTGTAATGTGTGTGATATAAAGTGCTCTGACACCCTACACTGGTATGAGCGGTGCTGTAAATCAAATTAAATGCATCTGAGAGAGAGTGTAGTTATGGAGACTTGAGGGGCACTGTTAAAGAGTGGTAGTGAGGGAATCTGTGGCAGAGGTGGTCATTGGGGGCACCAACAAACATTGTCGCACAGGACTCCAGCGCTAAAGCCGGTCACTACCACTTCCTACAGTTCTAACACCAAATCAAAAACATTGATTTAAAAAACCCTTGAATCTGCAGCATACCTTCAAGTCAATGTATGATTTAGTAGTGGTCTCCGTTGTTCTAAGTCTTTTTTTAATTTATGTACAATCTTTACTTGTTTGCAATGGTGTCTTGTATTTTTGTAGTATATGTGTTGTGTTTTTGCACTTAACATAATTCTGGCGAGTAAAGAGCCCACACACAAAAAAGATTGTCCTACGAGTCTTAGAATGTGCGTGTGGAATACTGGTGAGAGGATTTACGTTAAAACAAATTACTAAGTATTAATGTCATCCTAAAGTGGCACAATAATGGCACAGAAAGATAAAAGAGCCTTTTGAAATTTGCGATTATATCCATGGGGTGAGGGGTTCTCTTGTTTAATTTTATATTTTGAATGATCCCGCCCCTTATTACCTCAACAGGATCTCTCCCCTTTATGAGACAGAACCGGAATGTTTATCATGCACTCATCTGGAAACAATCAGTTAACATGGAGTAAAAAATATGCATCTTTGTGAGACCTGCACCTAGCTTTCCCATCCAATGTGACAAATGTAATCCATTTAATACAGTTTTAAAATATACGGAATTATTTCATTTGTATATTTCTTTTTGTCCATGTTACTGATATCCACATTAGGTCTCTTCAGTGATGCCAAATAAGATCAATAGTCCTGCGATGTCACTTTCTGTGATGTCACTTCTTGTGATGTTACATGCAAATTTGAGGGGCCTCACATCTTGACTTTCGCCCGGGCCCCAGAAGTTCTAGAACCGGCCCTGGGTGTGTGCTCGTGCAACATCGTTACTTCTTACCACCTTACTACATGAATGGTTGACAGAAGTGTGTTTCCTTTTAAAGGTGCTTTAGTCCCGTGATTCGGTGCTGCTGTGCGGTGCTCGAAAGGACTACTGGAAGTGCCTTTACCCTATCTCAGGGTACCTGTTCGCTGCAAAGTGCCTCTACTCTCCATTTAAAAGTCTTGCGCCCCTGCTGATAAGTAATGCCTGGCCCTGCTGACACAGCCCGCCACGGATCACTTGCTAATCTGCCCTACACAACCTGCCTAGCCCCGGATTATAGGATGGACTCTCCAAGCCAGGATGAGACAGCCGGGCATCCCAAAGCCGGTACAAATGCCCCCGTCTGCACTCCCCGGGAGGGCAGAGCCGGTCAGAGCAGACAGGAGAGAGTGGCTGCCGGGTCGCCAGAGGTATATAAGGTAATCGTGTGCTCCTTGGGTCCGCGCGGCCTGCAGTTTGGGATCAGCTCCCTTCATTTCGCAGGTACCAACCCCTTGTGCTTGCTCCAGCGACGCCCTTGTTATTGCCACTCTCTCTTTTCGTGAAACCTGAAATTCCTCTTAACCGCCACTAGGCATTGGCGAATTATTTTCAATAATTGCGAAAAAATCCGAAATTTTGCGTGCAACAGCCGAAAATCCGCAGCGTTTAACGAATCTCGGAAATTCGCTAGATTTCGATTTTAAAATGCAAATGGAATATTTTTGGTCAGCAATTAATACGCGTGTTTTTTCTCATGTGTGCATTTGTTTTCGTCCCAAATCATTTCGGGTTTTAGCAGTGTTTTGCTGAATGAGCGAAATGTAAAATATGAACAAAATTCGCCCATTTTGCGCATAATTATGTTCGTGCATGGATAACCACAGACTGTGTTTTTAGTGAGTTTGTCTTTCATATCCACTCTGACTTTTTTTCTGTTTTTTTGTAAAGATCACCGGGTTGTCTCATGTCAGGTGTGAGTAGGTCATGTATATGTTTCCTCTCTGTTACACGTAGCTTTGCTTACACGAGTGTGAAGCGAACATTGCCGGTACAAAAATGGAAAGTAACAATTAGGACTGTGTGACATTCACCTGCTATTTGACAACAGAGATGTCTCAGTATTAATAGCTGCTCGTCTATGACTCTTATTTTGCCGGCATTTTAGAAACTGCTTCTTTCTTTGTACTTGGGCTGCTGCAGTATTTTTAACCAGTAAAAGTAAGTAGCGAATCAGCATTACTGTTCTATGACATTGGAAGTCATCTAAGTCTAGAGGTCGAAGTGCGCAGGAACTAAGGGGAACTGTGACAGCATACTTTTGTTTCTGCTTATATCACTTTACACAGCTCCACTGCTTTTCTAGCCACTCTCACAGTTCTCATATTTTTGTTAAACACAGAAATATGCTTGTAATTGCACAATTTTATTTAGTCCTATTTGAAGCTAGTTGATTCCAGAATGGAAGGACAGCAGTGCTCTTTGGCCCTAGTCTCATGCCTTTTGGGGCCCCAGAGCTCCTCCTAGAAGGTGTGTTCGAGTAATAAGAAAGAAGCTGGCATGACGTA
This sequence comes from Calotriton arnoldi, assembly GCA_963921515.1. Lineage (NCBI taxonomy): Eukaryota > Metazoa > Chordata > Amphibia > Caudata > Salamandridae > Calotriton > Calotriton arnoldi. The sequence goes on along the minus strand of CAWUFW010001471.1, from coordinate 2,205,984 downwards.
CTGCTTGGTAATGCAACTGTCAGAGCAATGCCTCAAGTGCGCCAAATACCATGGGCCTCATTTATGAGGTTTTGCCGTAAGGCAGTGCTGCCGAACTTCCTGCTGTGCTGCCACAAAAGAAAAAGGCAGGAATGTGCCGTATCTATCAGATATGTGCATTCCTGTCCATTTCCGCTGCGCCGGCGTTCAATGGACTGTCGTGCGCCAACGCAGGCATCTTTGCATCTGCAGCACACATAGAAAAAGGAAAAACGAGGAGAAATAAAACTATTGCTCCTCGTTGTGCCTCTTTTACGCCTCACCTGGGGAGGCGTACGTTTTTGGCGCTGCCTCAGAGTTACGATGTCTCGTAAATCTGGGGCAGTGTCAAAAAGCCATGGATGTTGCTGGGAACGCCCCCAGCAACACCCATTGCACGCCCCTTTAATGCAGAAAACAGCGTTAAAGGGAACGATATTAACGAGGCAGCTTTAAGCCAAAAAAAGTGGCTTAGTGCTGCCTCGTAAATATGGTGTAGGCTCCTGCGCAACGGAACGTCACAAAAAGTGATGTTCTGGCGGCGCAAGGAGCCTCATAAATGAGGCTCCATGTTTTCTTCTTCATCAGAGTATATTTTGCCTTGATTACGAAATGCTCCTTGGCTCAGAAATTAAAGATTTTTTTGCCCATGTCCCCACAAAAGCTTCTGACATGCCTTATTGTTTCACTTCGGGTCCTGCTGAGCTGGGAGGAATCTAACATGTAATCACTTTTGACCATTCACTTTTTGAACACCGGATCATACCCTGTCCCCACTCACAGTTCCATTACTTTTTTGTGACACTTCGACCTCTCTGTGAGTTCAACCCATAAAAGGAACTTTCACAGAGCTCCTGTGGTGTTACCATGTGAAATGTAAACTGTGCAGCTCATTCTAGAAGTTTTAGTTCATATCATTTTGCATTTGAGTACGTATAGCCAGGGTCACTGGAATTGTGTGATCCTGGGGCTGGGGAGTTTTCTGCCTAGCTACAGATGAAACTGATTTGGCACATAATCCACCACCTGCTGTATAATTTCAACAACAAAAATAATGTCTCTAGCTCAAACGGATATAAAGCTAATAAAAAAGCACAAGAGGTGGTGATGCACTGCGTTAGCCCTCTGCAAAGTTTAAATGCTCACCTTTGAGTTGATGATTGCTGTGTTCAGGTGTTCAACTGGCGCGAATAAGGTGAAACCAGTATTACTATGTGCTAAAATAGAAAAAAAAACAATGAAATAATACTGCCAAAGAATGACCCGAATTATGCCACATAATTTGCCATAGTGTGTGTAACGTCATGGCATTTATGGATGCATAATTTAGTGTACACTGCAAATATTTTGCAATGAGGATTTTTGGGGGGATTGAGGCAAAACGGATTGCACTTATCTAGCTGTGTGGTAACGTGTCTAGCAATTCATTAGGTGCTTGGGACCTGAGACTCAAAACCCCTAAGCCTCCTGGGATAAACAAAATCCCTCAATAACATAAAAAACACAATGGTCCAGATTAGAAGTCACGAATAAAGAAATTGAAAATATTCCTGCTGAATTGTTTTTATGCTTGATTTTGCGGCCAAAACGTACCAACGAATGAAAAAAGTGTAATAATTTCTCTTTTGCAATTGTCATATATTACATGTATAGACACAACTAAGTGTGCTGGACCATTGTGTTTTTTACTGCAAATATTTTGGTCTTCCATTGCTGCATTGTTCCATTGGCCCAGCGTAAAGTTTTGTCGCCTTCTCTAGATCTTGGTTTTGGGCAGAGGAGGTATCTCTCTCTCTCTCTCTCTAGTACCCATTGCCACCAAGGGGACTTCTGGGAGTGTACCAGCAGGGGTGTGGCTCAATGACGCAATCAGTGATGTATTTAATGGCTTAATTCGTGATAGCATGTGTGAGAACACAAGCAGTGCACTGGAGAGCAGTAGGGGATTATAGTTTCAATCACCGTAACAGAGAATTTTAGTATTAGGTTTTGTGCCATATGATAACAATATCATCCTTTCAAGTGAAGGTTTCTCAAAGAGTTCCCCATCTTTTTGATGCTATTCTACATATTACTTGCATGACATTCACTCTTTGTAGTCAATCCTACCACATATTGTCCCCATTGGGACTGAATATGTACATCGATAAAACTGCTGAACCAGCTGTAACACTTAAATAGGCCTACATTTTGTAATGCCCTTGAGGCTATGACATGAGAACTTGGTTCTACATTCATCTAGTTGAAAGCTAAAGCTGTAATTATGCTTAACATTTCTATGCTGACAAACTGAATTCCCTCGTCTTTACATTTTCAAGCATTTAATAAGCAGGCCGCGGAGTGATAAGGGCTCTCTTTTGCGCTCAGTAAAAAAGCGCCTAAGAGACATTTTGAAATTCAGTGCTGAATAACTATTGTTATATTTTAATGGTATGGTCTGAAAAAACTGAGCTTAATATTGTGAAATTTAGTAATGAAAAACGAAGGGGCAGGACTGTAAAAGATGCCTTCATTTTATTGTGCAAATTTGTTCATAATAAAATATGCTATTGAATGGAACCGTGAACCTTTAAGCCATTGACTCTTATTTGATTTATTTAAAGGTAACATGTTGTTTCTGAAGAATAGTTTATTGTGATTGCATTTTTTATTTGTACATGTTTTTGAGACCTTAAATATGTAATAAAGGTATTTGAGAAGCCAAAACGATGCTTAGGTACTTGTAGAAGCACATACTCAGTCTGTACCCTGCGGTTTGATGCATGTATTCTGGAAGCGAGAGTTTCCTAGGATTGCACATTGTGATGCGGTGTCTAGCTGAGGATGTAAAGGGTTCATGATGGCATGAACACAGTACACCGCTCCACACAGAGATAGGTCCACAGTAGTGCTTACAGGGTACTCAGTCTGACTGATTCACTTTTTCTGTTTATGTGGTGCACACTACAGAGGTAACCTCCTCCGGAGAGGTAAAACCTAACATGAAACGCCATCAGCTGATTGGTTAACCAGAGGAGTGAGAGTTGATCATTTAAAGTGTTGAGTTTCTGCAGCATTCTGAAATTGCAAGATGCTTACCAAATTTGGGTAGCACCAGCGGACATTTGACAAGGCGGTTGTGTAGTTACGACTGGGTGTGGACTGGGAATATTAGATCCGAAATATCAATGGGTTACAATATTGTGTACTTTGGCCATACATATGTTTTCAAGATATGTAGATGTGGAGTTAAAAATAGTAATGCCTTACTTACCCCCTCTCTCTGTACTCATCTGTTCGATATTTTTTTTGTCCTCCCGATATTGTGGTCAAGATATTGTGACCCGCAAATGTTTCGGATTCGGAATTCCCTACTGCAATCTGAAGCCTGTAATTTCCCAAAGATCCCACAATGGGTTTTGCTGGCAGGGCTAAAGATGGGAAGATGCTGTACCCAGCAAACACAAGGAGATGATGGACGGAGTGCTGAAACTTTTCAGACACTCGCCCCCAGTCACAAATCTGGGTTGAATCCATCATCATTCTTTAGCTCACTTTGCCACCCCAGTTCAGACACAGCTATATGCAAATCAGTCTTGACCATGTGCCTCATGGGAACAGTCCAGACCGAACTGCCAAGCCATGTCTTCCCTGGACTGGAAACAAGCATCCTGGGACCGGTTTCGGTTTTTGTCCTCCCGACATTGTGGTCAAGATATTGTGACCTGCAAATGTTTCGGATTCGGAATTCCCTACAGCAATCTCAAGCCTATAATTTCTCAAAGATCCCACAATGGGTTTTGCTAGCAGGGCTAAAGCTGGGAAGATGCTGTACCCCACACAAAGCACTCGTCACTACTTCCCTCACTCACGAGGTCATGTTTAAAGTCCCACCCCACATCACACCCACATTTCTATCTTAGCGGTAAAAGAATTTCCATATCAAGAAAATCGGGAGAGCTGGGCTCTGGGATGCAGAATCCAGCAGGTTACAAGATCTGAGGGATAATACCTTACATTTACATCCTTTCAACTTGAGGCCAATGGAGGTCACACACCAGGCAACCAACTGGAGCGCCTCAGAAGCTGTGGACAAGCCTTTGTGAGGACGACTGGCCCTGGTATACACACACATCTGAGTGCAGCCAGCACTGGAAGGGGACTGAAGGCAGAGGGTTCCGAGAAAGGCTTCGAAAGGCTTACTACACATTCTAAAAACAGGATTTTATGGAAAAATAGCAGGGATAGACTGGAGACACTAAACAGAACTAGAAGCAAATAAAATTCGAGCCACAAATCATTGAGTTTATAGTGAGTGAGCCTAACCTCCCCACCCAGAGGGCTCGAGGGGAGGATTACCACTCCACCACCAGGAAGATCATATTTGATAGGGCCGACCTGTACATTTTACAGCATAATTTATTCAATATGTTGGATATAAAACAGTATGTTTTATAAACCGTTTTGAAGGAGAATTAATTACATTTCCCAATGCCAAGTAGTCAGAGCAGCATAACCAGGCCAGTTTTGCAATCCCCAAGCATATAAAACACCAAAGTTGGGTCAATTTTCACAATGTCCCAGTGTTTCCGCACTACAGCAAGCCCGTGTTTACAAATGTTCGTGAATGTAGAGCATAGTAACCAAAATGTATAGATAAAAAGTTAGCTTTCACTTTCCGAGCAACCCGGGACAATGCCGCCAGCTTCTTTGAATAGGTCTCGCATTTACAAGATTGAGCTATTGGCATTGTAAATGACAATGCCTTTTATTTATGTGTTAATCAGAAAAAAAGATAAATAAAAGGCATTGTCATTTACAATGCCAATAGCTTAAACTCTCGCAAATGCGAGACCTATTGCATTGCAAATGCTTGTTCTGACAATGTACTGAAGCTGTACACTGTGGTCCAAAGACATGAATGCTGGCAGTGTATTCTGCTGTACACAGTGACGCACAGAGACTAATCCTAGCACAGTTCTCAAGTCGTACAGAGTGCCATAGAGATACTAATGATGGCAGTGTACTCAGGCCACGCCAGGTGAAAGACAACAGCGACGACAGTGTACTCAGGCCACGCCCGGTGAAAGAGACCAGCGACGACAGTGTACTCAGGTCACGCCCGGTGAAAGAGACCAGCGACGACAGTGTACTCAGGTCACGCCCGGTGAAAGACACCACCGACGACAGTGTACTCAGGCCACGCCCGGTGAAAAAGACCAATGGCGACAGTGTACTCAGGCCACGCCTGGTGAAAGAGACCAGTGGCGACAGTGTACTCAGGCCACACCCAGTGAAAGAGACCAGCGGCGACAGTGTACTTAGGCCACACCCAGTGAAAGAGACCCGCGGCGACAGTGTACTCAGGCCACGCCCGGTGAAAGAGACCAGTGGCGACAGTGTACTCAGGCCACACTCAGTGAAAGAGACCAGCGGCGACAGTGTACTCAGGCCACACTCAGTGAAAGAGACCAGCGGCGACAGTGTACTCAGGCCACCCTCAGTGAAAGAGACCAGCGGCCACAGTGTACTCAGGCCACACCCAGTGAAAGAGACCAGCAGCGACAGTGTACTCAGGCCACACCCAGTGAAAGAGACCAGCAGCCACAGTGTACTCAGGCCACACCCAGTGAAAGAGATCAGCGACGACAGTGTACTCAGGGCACGCCCGGTGAAAGACACCAGCGACGACAGTGTACTCAGGCCACGCCCGGTGAAAAAGACCAACGGCGACAGTGTACTCAGGCCACGCCTGGTGAAAGAGACCAGTGGCGACAGTGTACTCAGGCCACACCCAGTGAAAGAGACCAGCGGCGACAGTGTACTCAGGCCACACCCAGTGAAAGAGACCCGCGGCGACAGTGTACTCCGGCCACGCCCGGTGAAAGAGACCAGTGGCGACAGTGTACTCAGGCCACACTCAGTGAAAGAGACCCGCGGCGACAGTGTACTCAGGACACACTCAGAGAAAGAGACCAGCGGCGACAGTGTACTCATGCCACACTCAGTGAAAGAGTCCAGCGGCCACAGTGTACTCAGGCCACACTCAGTGAAAGAGACTAGCGGCCACAGTGTACTCAGGCCACACTCAGTGAAAGAGACCAGCGGCCACAGTGTACTCAGGCCACACTCAGTGAAAGAGACCAGCGGCCACAGTGTACTCAGGCCACACTCGGTGAAAGAGACCAGCGGCGACAGTGTACTCAGGCCACACTCAGTGAAAGAGACCAGCAGCGACAGTGTACTCAGGCCACACTCAGTGAAAGAGACCAGCGGCGACAGTGTACTCAGGCCACACCCAGTGAAAGAGACCCACGGCGACAGTGTACTCAGGCTACACTCAGTGAAAGAGACCAGCGCCAACAGTGTACTCAGGCCACGCCCGGTGAGAAACCAGCGGCGACAGTGTACTTGCAGTGATACAGACACTCTTGCTGACAGCACACCCAGGCCATGGGCACTGACAGAAACAAGTGGTGACAGTGTATCTGCAGCAATAAACAGACACCAATGTAGAGAGTCTGCTTGCAGGTATACAGAGACACCAGTGCTGACAGTGTACCCAGCCTGCAGGTGGCAACAAAGACCAATGGTGGAAGTGTACTCACAGGGATACAGAGACACCAGTGCTGACAGTGTACACAGGCTGCAGGCGGCGACAAAGACCAATGATGGGAGTGCACTCACAGGGATACAGAGACACCAGTGCTGACAGTGTACCCAGGCTGCAGGTGGCGACAAAGACCAATGCTGGAAGTATACTCACAGGGATACAGAGACACTAGTACTGACAGTGTACTCAGGCTGCAGGCGGCGAAAAAGACGAATGGTGGAAGTGTACTCACGGGGATACAGAGACACTAGTGCTGACAGTGTACTCAGGCGGCGAAAAAGATGAATGGTGGAAGTGTACTCACCGGGATACAGAGACACTAGTGCTGACAGTGTACTCGGGCTGCGACACAGACCAATGATGGAAGTGTACTCACAGGGACGCGCAGACACCAATGCTGACAGTGTACCCTGGTTGCAGGCGGTGACAAAGACCAAAGATGGAAGTGTACTCATAGGGACGCGCAGACACCAGTGCTGACAATGTACCCAGGCTGCAGGCGGTGACAAAAATGATGGAAGTGCACTCATAGGGATGCGCAGACACCAATGCTGACAGTGTACCCTGGCTGCAGGCAGTGGCAAAGGCCAATGATGGAAGTGTACTCACAGGGACCCGCACACACCAATGCTGACGGTGTACCCTGGTGGCAGACGGTGACAAAGACCAAAGATGGAAGTGTACTCACAGGGACGCGCAGACACCACTGCTGACAGTGTACCCAGGCTGCAGCCGGTGACAAAAATCAATGATGGAAGTGTACTCACAGGGATGCGCAGACACCAATGCTAACAGTGTACCCTGGCTGCAGGCAGTGACAAAAAAACAATAATGGAAGTGTACTCACAGGGATGCGCAGACACCAATACTGACAGTGTACCAAATCTGCAGGCGGTGACAAAGACCAATGGTGCAAGCGTACTTACAGGGATGCGCAGACACCAATGCTGACAGTGTACCCTGGTCGCCGGCGGTGACAAAGACCAATGATGGAAGTGTACTCACAGGGATACAGAGACACCAGTGCTGACAGTGTACCCAGGTTCCAGGTGGTGATAAAGGCAAATGGTGGAAGTGTACCCACAGGGACGCACAGATGCCAGTGCTGACAGTGTACTCAAGCTACAGGTGGTGACAAAGACCAATGATGGAAGTGTTCTCATAGGGACGCGCAGACACCAATGCTGACAGTGTACCCTTTTTGCAGACTGTGACAAAGACCAATGGTGGAAGTGTACTCACAGGGACGCGCAGACACCAATGCTGACAGTGTACCCTGGTCGCCGGCGGAGACAAAGACCAATGATGGAAGTGTACTCACAGGGATACAGAGACACCAGTGCTGACAGCGTACCCAGGCTGCAGGCAGCGACAAAGACCAATGATGGAAGTGTACTCATAGGGAAGTGCAGACGCCAGTGCTGACAGTGTACCCAGGCTGCAGGCGGCGACAAAGACCAATGATGGAAGTGTACTCACAGGGACGCACAGACACCAATGCTGACAGTGTACCCAGGCTACAGGCAGTGACAAAAAACCAATGATGGAAGTGTACTCACAGGGACGCACAGACACCAATGCTGACAGTGTACCCTGGTTGCAGGCGGTGACAAATATCAATGATGTGAGTGTACTCACAGGGACGCGCAGACACCAATGCTGACAGTGTACCCTGGTTGCAGGCGGTGACAAAGACCAATAATGGAAGTGTGCTCATAGGGATGCAGAGGCACCAGTGCTGACAGTGTACCCTGGTTGCAGGCGGTGACAAAGACCAATAATGGAAGTGTACTCACAGGGACGCGCAGACACCAATGCTGACAGTGTACCCTGGCTGCAGGCAGTGACAAAGGCCAATGATGGAAGTGTACTCACAGGGACGCACAAACACCAATGCTGACAGTGTACCCTGGTTGCAGACGGTGACAAAGACCAAAGATGGAAGTGTACTCACAGGGACGCGCAGACACCAATGCTGACAGTGTACCCAGGCTGCAGGCAGTTACACAGACCAATGATGGAAGTGTACTCATAGGGACGCGCAGACACCAATGCTGACAGTGTACCCTGGTTGCAGACAGTGACAAAGACCAATGATGTGAGTGTACTCACAGGGACGCGCAGACACCAATGCTGACAGTGTACCCTGGTTGCTGGCGGTGACAAAGACCAATGATGGAAGTGTGCTCATAGGGACGCGCAGGCACCAGTACTGACAGTGTACCCAGGTTGCAGGCAGTGACACAGACCAATGATGGAAGTGTACTCATAAGGACGCGCAGACACCAATGCTGACGGTGTACCCTGGCTGCAGGCAGTGACAAAGACCAAAGATGGAAATGTACTCATAGGGACGAGTAGACACCAATGCTGACAGTGTACCCTGGCTGCAGGCAGTGACAAAAACCAAAGATGGAAGTGTACTCACAGGGACGCACAGACACCAATGCTGACAGTGTACCCTGGCTGCAGGCAGTGTCAAAGACCAAAGATGGAAGTGTACTCACAGGGACGCACAGACACCAATGCTTACAGTGTACCCTGGTTGCAGACAGTGAGAAAGACCAATGATGTGAGTGTACTCACAGGGACGCGCAGACACCAATGCTGACAGTGTACCCTGGCTGCAGGCAGTGACAAAAAACAACGATGTGAGTGTACTCACAGGGACGAGCAGACACCAATGCTGACAGTGTACCCTGGTTGCAGACAGTGACAAAGACCAATGATGTGAGTGTACTCACAGGGACGCGCAGACACCAATGCTGACAGTGTACCCTGGCTGCAGGCAGTGACAAAAAACAATGATGGAAGTGTACTCACAGGGACGCGCAGACACCAGTGCTGACAGTGTACCCTGGTTGCAGGCGGTGACAAAGACCAATGATGGAAGTGTGCTCATAGGGACGCGCAGACAGCAATGCTGACAGTGTACCCAACCTGCAGGCGGTGACACAGACCAATGATGGAAGTGTGCTCATAGGGACGCGCAGGCACCAGTGCTGACAGTGTACCCAGGTTGCAGGCAGTGACACAGACCAATGATGGAAGTGTGCTCATAGGGACGCGCAGGCACCAGTGCTGACGGTGTACCCAGGTTGCAGGCAGTGACACAGACCAATGATGGAAGTGTACTCATAAGGACGCGCAGACACCAATGCTGACGGTGTACCCTGGTTGCAGGCGGTGACACAGACCAAAGATGGAAGTGTACTCATAGGGACGAGTAGACACCAATGCTGACAGTGTACCCTGGCTGCAGGCAGCGGCAAAGGCCAATGGTGGCAGTGTACTCACAGAGATGCACAGACACCAGTGCTGACAATGTACTGCTGACAGTGTGCCCAGGCAACAGCCGGTGACAAAGGCCAATGGCAGAAGTGTACTCACAGGGATACGCAGACACCAACGCTGACAGTGTACCCCGGCCACAGGAGGCCAATGGTGGAAGTGTACTCACAGGGAAAAAGAGGCCTCAATGCTGACAGTGTACCTAGACTATGCAAACTGATACATTGATAGTGGCAATGTACTCAAGGTATGCATAGTAGTTTATTGTATTTTAGCATTTGTATAGTGCTTATTATCCCTATGTGGGGAGCTGAAGCACTTACCCACACAGATAGCAAGGTACACCATCTAGGGTTTTTGGTTGGGAGGGTAGTGGTTTGATTTTGAGGTATCTGGAAAGTGTTTCCATTTTGTGTGTGATGATCAGTGAGATTCGGTAATTGTGTAATGGGACACAGCGCCTGGTGCTGCGATGGGAGCAAGTGTGTGAGAACAGACACTATAATTAGAACTAACCAGCTTAGCCACAGGGCAGCAGGATTCGTTGTGCCTGCACATTAAAAGCGGGATGGTCAGAGAAGGCTGTGTAATTCATACAATCACATGCACCAGGCAGAGATGCTGTCAAATGAATAAAAAGATACCAAAAGTACATGAATGGGAATTTGTGATATAAGCATTAGCCACACACCGTTTCATTTTTACTTATTTATTTATTTGTTAAAGGCAGGGACGCTTTCTATGGTTGAACAGGAGAGTAACACAGGCTCCACAGCCCCTGCAGTGCAGGTGTGACCCAACACATTAGGGGCCCCAAACCCCTTCAGAGGGGCCCCTCTCTGCCCAAGATCAATGAATATCTGTGAGATTTGAGAGACTCAGAGACCCCCCATCACATTCTGAAGATGGCCCCATCATTTTACACTACACCACAGCTGCTGACCAAATATACCCCATGATGGATGAAAGATGGAGAAGAGCAATCAAGGCTTGCAACCTGAGCACAAACTATAGTAGTGTGCAGACCCATTACTAACAGGGTACTCCTCCTCCACAGAGAGTGGTAAAGATGGACTAATAATGGCAGGGTACTCAGATTATACACAATGACTAACACACAGGTACTAATGCTGAGAGTGTCCACATTGTGTGTGTGTGTGTGTGTGTGTGTGTAGCTACACAGCTGAGGAGGCTTGGAATGTCCACAGGCTATGCATAGTGCTGCACAAATGCTTCTTGCTTGCACTCTCAACAATCTGTGCATAGAGATAAACATTTACTCTGAACTGCAGTGTAATCAGACTGTGCAAAGTGTTTCACAGATACTTATGCTTACAGTGTAACTAGGCAGTGAGGGATGCACAGCTATTGATGCTTGCAGTGTCTTCAGAAGGTACACAATACAAAACTACTCAAGGTTGTAGCTCATGATTCACATTGTTCCTCATGCCTGCTGGTCTTCAGACTATGCACGATGCACAGCTGCAGATGGCTATGCTGTCATCAGGTTGTACCTACTGATACACACATAATTAGGTTTGGGATCAGGTGCTGAGTAGAAAGAATGCCACTCGTTTCAAATTTCTCTGACTTCCTTTTCCTTGTGACTTCCTTTTCCACAGGTCCTCCGTCTCTGGGCGTTGAGTGGCCTCGGCAGTGTCCAGACGAAGCATGAGCACAAAAATGAGCAAAGCTGCCAGCCGCCATGTTATTTTCAAGAAGACATCACGTGACAAGGCAGTAAGTGCTTCCTGGCCCTTGTGACTCAATGCGGCCATCATTCCTCACTGCGCTTCGTGCATTGACGTGTTATGGTCCTATCCTGTGTTGGCTGCTAACCACTACCTGCATGATTTCCTTCAACAATTAGGGGCAGATTTACAAGCCCCTTGCGCTGCCAGTGCGTCACTTTTTGTGACGCACCGGCAGCGCATTTCTCTGCCCCATATTTACAAGGACAGGAAAAGCCACCTTGCGTGGCTTTTCCTGGCCTTGTTAATACGGCTCCTTTACATGCAGCACTTTGCATGAAAGGGGCGTTCCATGGGTGTTGCTGTGGGTGTTCCCACGCAACACCCATGGAACCAGACACATTTCCAGACTTACAAGAAATTGTAAGTCTGGAAGGCGGGAGGCGTAGGGATACGCAACGAGGAGAAATGTATTGATTTCTCCTAGGTTTTTTTCCTCTTTCTGTGCGTGCTGCATTCTGCAGCACACATAGAAAGAGGAAATCACCTCTGGAGATGGTTTATGTACAGGAAGGTGTCCCTTCCTGCACATAAACAATCCTTTAAATAAAGACCTTTTACAAGTTCCATGTGTGCTAATGCAGAACACATAGAAGTTGTAAAACACCATTTCTGATTGTTTATGTGCAGGAAGGGAACCCTTCCTGCACATAAACAATCATCCCTGTGATGCAGGCATCCTTGCACCATGGTACAAGGGTGCCTGCGTCAGCGCATGGCAGCAGTTTGTGCGCCAGCGCAGGGGGAAGCACAGATATGCAACATATTGTTGTAAATATGTCGCATCCCTGTGCTTCCAAACGAACGCAGCGCAGCAAAAAACTTGCTGCACCGTGCTGCGTTAGTTTATTGTAATTCTGCTCCAGAATTTTCCCACTTTTTATCGTCTGGATACAGATAGACCTAGCTGTCTGTGAAAAGTGGTTATTGCTTGTTTTATACTGTAAATCAGGGCTGGTCCTGTGACCCTTGACTTGGTTACTCCGGAAGGACGTTACTCTGGGGATGTTTCTGTCTTGAACTTGGAAGACCTGATCAAATCCCTTTACACAATCCGGCCAATGTAAGTCCTTTATCCACGGCCAAGCGGCACTTCTCACTGGGAAGCCTTTTCTAATTGAATATTGGTGAAAACCAGGCATTATCAATGGTGGGTGCAGTCATTTACCTCTGATGTACTAGGACCTTAGATACTAATACACTGCAATTGGATAACCAAGTTACTCCCTTTGTTTACTGTTGAGTTTCTAGGAATGAAAAGGGCTAGTGGTCAAGGTCAGCACCAAGAGGAGGAAAAGGGGCTACATCTCAGATACTGAATGACACAGGCAGTTGCTCTCAATAAACTTAACGTCAAGCAAATGTTAATATTTGGAAATGAATTGACTTTTATTGCCTAAGCAGAGCAGTTAAAATTAAGACAGAAAATCAATTAGAAGGCTCTTACACCTTCTGGGCATGAGTTACCATAAATAGTTATAACTCGTATTCAGTAAGGTGATATATCATGTGTGAAATTGTTCTGGCATTCTAGGGTAACTTAGCGAAATCTTAGAGTCAAGGTTTTTGCCATGAGCAATGATTATTAATATCAATAGTTGCAGCAAAGCTACTGTCAGAACCTCTTTCAGAGGGTCACGGGAAAAGCAGGGTTTACTGGGCCCAACCTCGGTGGTTGAGGCCTTTTACTCCTGATGTCCCGGGGCCCAACCTACTATGGATCCTGAGTAACTGGGCAAGTACCCCTTCTGCACTTGACTCTGAGGGTTGCGTGGTTCGAGCAGTGCAAGGCTCCCTCCTTCTGTTTGAAAAGGCTCCCTTGAGCTACTGAGCTGACGAGTTTGTGTCAATGCATCTTCACCCAGTGAGCGGTACAGAGACATGAGAAGACTTTGGGCAGCATTTCCAGCACCTTCAAAACAACTTGTTGCTCTCCACTGATGAACAAATGAATCCAGAAACACATGTCTAGAATTACACATCATAGGCTGCACCAACAAGGGTGAAAAACTAAAGACTACTGCTGAAGTAAGTGTTATCATGCACTGCATTTACAATGAAGCATTGGGGCAAATTGAGTGTTAGAATGTAAGGCAGTGTGCTCCCACCCTCCTTCTGTTCTAGCCAAATACTCACTTTTATGAAAAAAGAAAAGTATTTTATTTTTCCTGATAAGTAACAAAAAGGAAATATACAACATCCATAAACAATTACAGAGTCCCCCTTGAGGTCAGGACTCTAGTGTTTCTATGGCGATTCCTTGTCCCACTCCCTCGTCACGTTAGAGATAGTGGTTGTTCCCCATTCGCTATTGGTAACATCCAGGGTATTCCTCATTAGCAGTCCGAGTCTCAAGAGTCCACATTGACTCTAAGTTAATGTCAACAGTGTTCTAGTGCTGCAGCGCTACTAGCAGCAAGTTCCCTCGGAGCCGATAGGCCAGAAAGCCAGTCTTACCCACACCAGCAAGTGCGAAGCAGGCAGAGTTTCTGAGTGCACCCCATCCACGGGCACTCACAGCACTGCAGCCAATTTCCGGTATGTCAGCCGTATACTGCCCAGGTGGCTGCACTCAGCGGGTGCAGAGTCTCTCACTCACAGTTACGCTCCTGAAGCAACCCGAGGCTTCCTCATGCTCCTCCTCTTGGGTGTTGGTCAGCTCCTGATGGGGGGTTCTTATGACGATCCTGTCTTGGGTCCCTTGCCTGGGTGACGGTGCACTGGTACTACCACGGCATCCTCACTTCTCCAGGGGGACACTACAAGTCACAGTCCTTGGTGTTCCCGGGTACCCCCTCTGGCATATGGGGTGACCGCAACTCACAGTCCATGGACTCTGGCCTGATCAGCATGGTGATACTGCCCATGACGGCCCCTCCTGGCATACTGGGTCACCGCTTCACTAACCGTATAGGGCTATGGTGCTTTTCCTCTCTGCAGTTTTTCTCCAACTACCCCTCCTGGCATACAGGGTTGCAGCTTCACTTTCAGACAGAGCTGCAGCCTCTTTCTGCATGGCAGTGTTTCTCCAGCAGCCCCTCCTAGCATACGGTGTCGCCGCCTAACTACCACACACGGGCTCCGGCCCGATTGGCGCAGCACAACATATGGCTTAATACACAGTGGCCCACTCCTGGCACATAGGGGTCGCTGAATTTTTCCTGCACATAGGCAATGACCCGATCAGTGCAGCAGTCGTTTCCTTCACACCTCGCACAGAGAGTCCACTTGACTATTTGAAGTGTACAGAGGAGGCCTGGTCCTCTCCTCAGTTTGTGTCCCACCCAGCTTACAGGAATGCAGCAACACACCAATCTGTCTGGAGGATCTCTCTACCTCCTCTCCATGTTTCACCATGCAGGACTGGGTCTCCAAAATTGGAACCCAGGGCCCTCCATGTATTGTTCCATCCACAGGCACATATACACCCAGTGCATGTATTCAATATACATGCACTACACAGTACCGTATCCTGCATTTATTGTACCACTCACAGGCACACATACATCCAACATATTCTTCTAACATGCACGCATTATCCAGCACTGTTTCCTTTATGTATTGTACCAGTCCTAGGTACACATACATTTGGCATATGTATTTAACATGCATGTACTGTATCCTTCATGTATGGTACCACTCACAGGTACACATACACCCGGCACATGCATTTGTCCTGCACACACTGCACAGCACTACACTCTTCGGGTACTGTACCACTCATTGGCACATGTGATCCAGCACATGCATACATTATGCACACACTGCTCAGTACTGCACTATCCCTGTATTGCACCCTTCCCAGGCACTCATACACCTAGTGCAGATACACCACTTCTGCACTGCTTAGCACTTCACATCATCTGATGAAGGACAAGGGTGATTTAAGTGCACAGCAGATGAACTTTAAAAGTGAGTGAGCCTGTAGGCCTCACTCCAGTGACACGGGTTGAAAAGGACCTGTTCACTCCAACTGATCAATACATGGTATACTGTCACCACTGCACATGCTAGTTAACTCTTGGTGAAGGCAGTAGCCTTCCACCACTATGATGAATTGATACTTGAACTCTAGACTCACATTAATGACTCTAATTGTTGGCTGTACTTACCACTAGGAAATAAACATGTGCCGACTGACACATAGGTTCTAAATAACCACAACCAATGATGTACCAATGATCAAATGTGGAATAACCTGGTAAACAGATGTAGTTATAGGAGTAGCAACTACCACAAAATCTTCTAAGTCAGTTGAAGTCATTGAGTTTAAGAAGTCACCCTTGCTGGTTTGAACTTAAAAAAATGATACTATAACTATAGAATATTGGTGTTTTGAGTTGAACTGTTTTGCAACAGGACACTCTCTGGGTAAATTCAGAAGCCGAGTCCTAAAGCCATTTAATTTTCGAGACTGCAACCAGAGCAAGAGCCTTTGAAAAGATGGACCAGACGTATTAAAACCTCTACATTGTGTCTTTCCACCTCAGAGCTCTGTCCCGTTGACGGAGCCTTATTGATTAACATTGCAGTTGGAATCCCAAAGATCACCAGGAGCACTTCCACATCACCCACAATTATTACATTGTCCATAATGCTCAATTGTATTTAGAAATCTTGGGCCAAGCATGTCAATTCTAAAATATGTTTGGGGTTACACCCAACCCCTGCAGGTGCTAACACTGCCTGTTAGTTTCCATTGAGTCTCAAAACACAAAGAGTCCTTGGGTCTGATAAACTGAAACAGCATATGAAATCGGGACAGCAACATAAGTAATAAGTCGCTAGTGGAAGAGTCCTTTAATTAGGACGAAATCCCATCACCCACCAAGGTGGCAGGCTTCATCATCTGGGATTCTCCTCTTGGCGGAGACACCTAGCTACGCCAAGGGCTACAACCCCCTCACTGTGAGGGAGGAGTTCAGGGATGTTTTAGATTTCTACTCTACGGAGGATATACTAAATCCTACAGATGAGGAGCTAAAGACTAGCGACTTATTACTTATGTTGCTGTCCCGTTTTCATATGCTGTTTCAGCTTATCAGACCCGAGGACTCTTTGTGTTTTGAGGTTATGTTTGGGGAATTAGTCCTCGCTGGTCTATACATTTCCCTTGGACCCCCCTCTCCCTTTCTTGTTCTTTAGTTTTCATTGAGTATCATCATTTTAACTTCCCTTTTGACTTGTGTGCTAGGGAAAATTATATTATTATTTCATGTTTAGCACTGGCTTGACAACTGGGCGTTTGTGCCTTATTTACTGTCATAGTGTATCTGAGGTGTTAGCCACTACCGCCTCCTAGCGTAAACCTTGACTTTTACATTTCCCCACGACCTGGAGAGTCAAAGGCCCAAAGAAAGGAACTTGGCTACCCAGTTGGAATTCAATGATGCAATTGTTTACAGTAGTAAACATTAGCAGCCACACAGGAGATTGAATAGTAATCTCTGGCCGCTCCAACATCCCAAGGAAAGGCCTCACAATTATCTCCTTGTGTCACAGCTCACTTATTTTTTTTCTTTCTTCTTAAGCCTGCTGGTCACAAATGTCAGTGCCTGCCTCTTTCTGTGATCATGTGTGTCTTTGCTTGTTATGTCTTTATTCACTTGCATTTCTTTGTCAGGATTCTCCAGATAGGTTACAGCTGGCGTCTTTCTGCTTTTGTTGTGTGTCTTTCCATCTGTAGTTTGTGCTTTTTCTTTTAAGCTACATTTTCACCTGTATGTCTATGTGTGCTTTGTCCATTGTTGTTTGCTGTGTCTCTCCTTATACCTTTTCACTTGGTGTTTCTCTGTGTTTGTATCGGTCTTGTTTTCTGTGCTTTGTCTCTCATGGTACATTTTTACAAAGTGTGTTTATTACGTAGCTATATGCACCTGTGTTTCTGTGTCTTATCTCTCATAGTACACTTTTACCTGGCATGTCTATGTTGTTGTGTGTGTCTGGCTTTCTGTATTTCTATTAAACCTCTCTTCTGTAAGTGTGTTTCCACCCATCTGTGTTTCTGTATCTTGTCTTTCATGGTGAATACTTTGTGTTTTTTCTCTCTCTGTGATTCTGTGCCATAACGCTATGGTACTGTTTCACCTGGCGTGTCTCTATATGTTGTGTCTCTGTGTGTTTCTTCCTCTTCTTTGTCACACCTTGTACCTTCCAACCTTGAATTTTCCTGCGTATTGTGTGTTTCTACCCGCATGTGTTTCTGTGCAATGTGTCTTGTAGTCCTTTCTGTTGAGTCTCCCACTGCGTGTGTTTCTTTGCCTTGTAAGTCTTGGAGCCTTTTATCACTGAATGTCTGGAGGCGATGCCTGTAGCTCAAGATGCTCAATGTTTTTCATGTATTCTCTCTAACACTCAATCTCTCCTCTCCTCCTGCAACTCCATCTGTTTCTCTCTTTGTCTCCCTTACACCCTCACTCACCTCTTCCACTCTTCTCTTCCTTTCATAGGTGAGCGTGTACCTGGGGAAGCGAGACTATATTGATCATGTGGAGAGTGTCGACCCTGTGGGTGAGTTGAAGACGAAGGATGATGGGAAGCAATGGTTTTCCTTCTGTCCCTTCCAATGCACATCTTATTTGCATATTAATCTTTCCTGCCTCCCTCCACATTTTTTACATCTTCTCTCTTCCTGCTGTCTCGAGGTGTTCTTCACCTCTGGTGGTCCTTCTATATTTTCTACATCTATTCCCCTCACCACTCTTCCAAAAGGAGCTTCAGGAACTCCCTGAACTTCTATGGGAAGGAAACTTATAGGACATTACTTTTTAAGTGCCACTTGTACAATGAGAAGAACACCCATCATTGTATTCTCATTATTACAAGATCATTTTTCAAGGTGGCCAAAGCACTGTGTAATGGGTAGTGTCAGCACAGGAATACTTAAGGATTTAGTTGAAGAAATATTTGGGAGAGAGGCTTATCATTGGATGTTGTTATGGATAGTGGAGTGAAATTAACACCAAGACAGGTGAGGAAACGCTTGAGAGCAACACCACAGAGCCAAGGACGCCGGGCCGATTCACAGAACTAATCTGAGATAAAATCCTAAACTTACTACTTTTGGTATTCACAGAAGGCATTTAGTAGTAGTAAAGTTAGGACTCCTAACTTTACTGCTACTAAATGCCTTTTGTGACTACCAAAAGTAGTAAGTTTAGGATTTGATCTCAGATTAGTTCTGTGAATCGGCCCTGCCATCTTTATATCACCCAGAAACCAATGGGATTGCTGGGTTCCTCAATCATCCTATTATGGAGTGCATGAGTGTACAGCTGTGAATAATGGAGAATTCTGGTGAAAGAGTGATGAGTGTGGGTTTGGTAGCACGGATTAACACCCCGCCCGACAACAGAGGAGCCCCAATTCTCCAGTGTGTCCCGCTTGGTTGGGGAGAGCTGAAAGAGTACCCGCTGATGACGTGTTTATGAGGAAGAAGATGTAATGAACACAGAGAAGGAATAAATAAGGGTGTGGCCCAAGGAACAAGGTAAAGAAATTGTATGTGAAGGAGAATGGACGAGAGTGAAAAATGAGAATCTGGTGTATTAAAAAATAGAGTAAGTGATGGGATATTTGAGGGAGTCAATGAGACTGAGGGGTGACGACGTGTGGAGCAATAATGGATGCTGTGCATGTTTCAGAAGATAAGGGAAGGTGTTGTGTAAAATTTCAAAATAAGAGGTGTCCAAAGTTCATAAATGACTATTGCAGTCCACACAATAAACTTCCACTCTTAATTCCTAGTTGGCAGATGTCTGTTTCCTGGCAAAGGCTTTGTCCCTCATTAATGGCGTCAAATAACTGCAGTACACGCTTTTGTGGGGGTTAGTGAGGTAAAGGAAAGAGTCAGGGCAATGTCATCCATATATAGGATTCAGCAGACAGGATGAGACAGGAGTGAGAATGGAAGTTGTATAATGAAATGGGGTTTTTGTGATAAACAAGTCCTTCTGTAAACTTTGAAAACTTCTAGGTTGGAAGCCCTCATCAACCAGGACTAAGAGGGAGCAAATGGTAAAGAAAGTGAAAGTGGGACAGTGTTTTTGTAAAGGTCTCTAAAGGAGACAACAGGAGAGAAGGAAAACAGTAAAAAGGGTGTGCACATTTCTAGTGCCATTATCAAAAGACCAAGGGGCATATCAACAACAAGTAGCGATAATTATCGCTAAACTAGCTTAGCGCGTTTTTCAATATCGCCGTGTATCGCTGGTTGACATCGCCGTGTCAGCGGCATATTAGCAACGCTTAGCGCACAGGAAATGTAATTTCCAGCGATACACGGCGAGAATCGGCATTAGCGTGTGAAATCTGGCGAAGATTTCACAGCGCTACTGAAATGCTTGCTGATAGGGGAGTGTGGACCTAACCAGGCAATCCACCTCCCATTATCAGTATAGCTAAGTCGATTTGAAAGGAGACGTTAAATTACAGCGATAACCGCGGTTAGCGTGGTTTTTGATATCGCTTCGCGGATCTGCTGCAGGGTTGTAAATATGGCAAAACCGTGGACGCGAGTATTTACATGGAGTTGTGGGCAGGAACGCCCAC
Source organism: Calotriton arnoldi (assembly GCA_963921515.1). Classification (NCBI taxonomy): domain Eukaryota; kingdom Metazoa; phylum Chordata; class Amphibia; order Caudata; family Salamandridae; genus Calotriton; species Calotriton arnoldi. Next base: position 2,185,782 of record CAWUFW010001471.1, on the reverse strand, counting down.
TTTGCATGTCATTAGCGATGTTCATCGCTGACATGCAAAGTGGGGAAAAAAAGCAGCTAACTCAAGGAAACTCGCATTAGCGAGTCCTTGTAAATAGTGATTTACTGCAATCGCCACTTTTCCGGCGCTATGTGCCGGAAAAGCGGCGATATGTTTGTTGATAATAAGCCCCTAAGTTTAAATGTAAAAATATCGAGGAAAAAATATCGTGCAGGTAAGGTGCATATGAGTAAATATAGAGTTACTGTTGTTACCTTCACTTCTACGTACCTTGTAGATTATCGTTAAGGTACATATGTGTGAAGTTAATTATAGTAAACCTGTGCTTATTTATATATGCTTACCTTCATGATATTTTTGTTTTCAATAATTGGACTTCAATATTTTGTCACACCGAAAGGTGATTGTATTGTAATTGCATTTATATAGCACTTACTACCCCTGACGAGGCGTCGAAGCGCCTTTTCGGCAAGTAGCACGCTACACCGGAACCCAAAAAGGATTAGTGGTGAATTAGTATAGTGAAATATGAAATTAATTTTAACAGTGGATATGTTAGCCAGTTATTTGGATTGAGAAGGATAGTGGAGGGATAGAAGAGGGAAAAGGTTTGCATTTATATAGCGCTTGCTACCCCTGATGACGTGTTGAAGTGCTTTTTCAGCAAGTAGTAATATATATCTATATATATATATATATATATGTATATATATATATATATATATATATATATATATATATATATATATATATTCACTGAAAAAACCATAGGTTTTAGGGACAGTTATAGTTAGTTGGACATTGCACTCGTACAAAACCCGTGAAATTCCCCCGTTATAGTTAGTTCAGCTAACTATAACTCGCGCCCGCAATGCACTGCTGATGACGTCACATATTACATCACTCATGACATGGTCAGTGACATCACTGATGACATCACTGATGACATCTCAAATGACATCACTGATGACATCATCCAGTGACTGTGTGTTTCTGTAAAGTTTAAATATTTTTTATATATATAGGGAAAGGCGTATTGAAGAATGAGTGGGTGTATAAGTGTCTGTATGGATGATTTAGTAGGTGCGTGACTAATTCTATAAGTGAGTGATTAAACGTATCTTACTGAATGCATGGGTTAGTGACTAAACTGGGTGAATGTCTGTATCTGTCTGTTGCTGTGTAAGTGGCTGCATGGGTTTGTGAATAGCTACATGAGTGTCTATAAGAGTTATTGATTTGTTGTCTGAGTATCTGTATGGGTGCCTGAGTGTTTGTGTGGATGGGGTGTGTGCGACTGTGCATAGATGTGTGAGTGGGTGATTCACTGGGTGGATGGTTTCAAGAGTGCATCTGTGATAGACTCTATGGGTGGGTAAGTGTGTGTAAGAGTGTGTTAGTGAGTGAATGTATGTCCCAGTGGTACATGTGTGAGTAACTACATATGTGAAAGGCAGTATATATGTGTGTTGGAGTATATAAATAGCTATAAGCGAGAGTGAGTGATTGTGATAGTGGCTGTATGGATGAGTGTGTGCTTGTATCAGTGATTGTATAAGAGCGTAACAATGTGCTAGTATTTGTATGATTAAGTGAGCTGGTGTGTGTATAACTGTATAGGTGAGTAAATGGCAGTGTGTTTAATTATTTGCATGACTGACTAGGTGTGTGAGTACCTCTATGGATGAGTGGCGGTGTTTGAGTGTCTATATAGGAGTAAGAGTGCATATGATAGTCCTGTATTGAGTGACCATAAGTATGAGTGACTGTACGGGTGAGTGAGTGGATGTGTGTGTGTAGACCTAAGAATCAGTGAGTGGGTATGTAGTTATTGGTGTTGGAGTGTCTATGGTTTTGCGAATGGCAGTCTGTAATTTAGATTGGGTGTATCAAAGGTTATATTAGGGTGTGAAGAGCTGCATCAGATTATCACGTGGATGATGTCATCAGTGATGTCATTTGAGATGTCATCAGTGATGTCATCAGTGATGTCACTGACCATGTCATGAGTGATGTAATATGTGACGTCATCAGCAGTGCATTACGGGGCGCGAGTTATAGTTAGCTGAACTAACTATAACGGGGGAATTTCACGGGTTTTGTACGAGTGCAATGTCCAACTAACTATAACTGTCCCTAAAACCTATGGTTTTTTCAGTGAATTTCAAAGGTTTTTTAAATGCTAATTTGTAACTATAACGTCCCTAAAACCTATGGTTTTTTCAGTGAATTTCAAAGGTTTTTAAATGCTAATTTGTAACTATAACATGTCTGAAACCTACGGTTTTTTCAGTGAATTTCAAAGGTTTTGTAAATGACAATTTTTAAATGTATTAATTGTTATATAAATTTTTTTCATACTGATTTCGAAATTTTTTAGAAAACATTTTTTTTTACATATTTTATTTTTTAAATTACATTGTAATTATATTATACATTACAAAAAATACTTTCTCAGAATGAATTACTTTAGTTTAAATACTTTGCACATAGGCAATAGACTTTTAAGTACAGTAGTTACAGTTGTTGCAATGGGCAACACATTTTCAAACACAATGCAACATTCAGCTCAATGTGAATTTCTAGTTAAATGCAATTAGTTACTTTATGGATTACTTTTCTAACCACAGGACTGGATCCTAGATTCAGTCCTGGGACATCTCCTGTAAACAGTTGAGTAAAAGCGTTTTGGTTACAGTCGTGATTTTTAAGGAATATTATTGTACTTTAAAAGTTGACACTTAGAAACTTTTTCTCATAGAATGACCAATGTTATCCTATGGAAGGAAATTCACTTAGGAGGTAAAAACTGTTATCGTTACTTTTTGTTACTCAGTGTTGGATCCTGGATCCAGCACTGGTGCATCTCCTGTAAACAGTTGAAAGAATGCGTTTAAGTCATACAGGCGATTTTTAAGGAATATTTGTAGTTTGTGAAAATCGACACTGAAACTTTTCTGCTGAAAACCAGACAAAGGATTCCTATGGAAGAAAATATAAGTTACTGGTAAGTACGGTTAAAATTACTTTTCAGGGTCAGTGCTGGGCTAAAAGATGCAGCACTGGGTTCTCTCCTGATAACAGGTGAGTAAATTGGAATTCGTACTTTGGTTGATTTTAGAGGAATATTATAAAGTTCCAAAACTCCACACTTAGAAGAATTTCCAAGTGAAACCAGTCAATGTTAGCCTATGAAGGAAATTCAAGTTACCGGTAAGTACGGTTAAAATTAATTTTGAGGATCAGTACTGGGCTGAAAGATGCAGCACTGAGGTCTCTCCTGATAACAGGTGAGTAAATCAGTATTCGGATTTCGGCTGATTTTAGAGGAATATTTTAAAGTTCCAAAATCAACACTTAGAATCTTTTTCAGCAAAAAGCAGGCAATGATATCCTATGGAAGGAAATTCAAGTTACCGGTAAGTACGGTTAAAATTACTTTTGAGGATCAGTACTGGGCTGAAACATGCAGCACTGAGGTCTCTCCTGATAACAGGTAAGTAAATCGGAATTCGTATTTCGGCTGATTTTAGAGGAATATTTTAAAGTTCCAAAACTCCACACTTAGAAGAATTTCCAAGTGAAACCAGTCAATGTTAGCCTATGGAAGGAAATTCAAGTTACTGGTAAGTACGGTTAAAATTACTTTTCAGGACCAGTACTGGGCTGAAAGATGCAGCACTGAGGTCTCTCCTGATAACAGGTGAGTAAATCAGAATTCGGATTTCGGCTGATTTTAGAGGAATATTTGTATGTTTCAAAAATCAAAACTTAGAAGAATTTCCAAGTGAAACCAGTCAATGTTAGCCTATGAAGGAAATTCAAGTTACCGGTAAGTACGGTTAAAATTACTTTTCAGGATCAGTACTGGGCTGAAAGATGCAGCACTGAGGTCTCTCCTGATAACAGGTGAGTAAATCGGAATTCGTATTTTGGCTGATTTTAGAGGAATATTTTAAAGTTCCAAAACTCCACACTTAGAAGAATTTCCAAGTGAAACCAGTCAATGTTAGCCTATGAAGGAAATTCAAGTTACCGGTAAGTACGGTTAAAATTACTTTTCAGGATCAGTACTGGGCTGAAAGATGCAGCACTGAGGTCTCTCCTGATAACAGGTGAGTAAATCGGAATTCGTATTTCGGCTGATTTTAGAGGAATATTTTAAAGTTCCAAAACTCCACACTTAGAAGAATTTCCAATTGAAACCAGTCAATGTTAGCCTATGGAAGGAAATTCAAGTTACTGGTAAGTACGGTTAAAATTACTTTTCAGGACCAGTACTGGGCTGAAAGATACAGCACTGAGGTCTCTCCTTATAACAGGTGAGTAAATCGGAATTCGTATTTCGGCTGATTTTAGAGGAATATTTGCACAATGGTGAAGGGAGGGGGCGGGGCCTGAGGTGACAACTGTGCAAAAGCGCCCCGTGGCGCGTTTTAAGTTGGGGGATTAAGTCCCCTTGAATCCTGAGGGTCCCTGGGGGCCAACTAGCCCACCAGGAACCTCCAGTATGCGCCAGGGGGCTGCGTTGCAGAGACGTGTAGAGAGGCCACACCCCTTTTACACCTCTCTGCAACGCAGCTCTGTGGCGCTTTCTGGATGTACCTGTTGGGCTAGTTGGCCCCCAGGGACCCTCAGGATTGAAGGGGATTTAATTCCCCATCTTAAAACGCGCCACGGGCCTGTTTGCACACATGTCACCTGAAGCCCCGCCCCCTCCCTTCACCACTGTGCAAACGCGCCCGTGGCACGTTTTAAGTTGGGGGATTAAGTCCCCTTGAATCCTGAGGGTCCCCGGAGTCCAACTAGCCCACCATATACCTCCAAAAGCGCCACTGAGCTGCGTTGCAGAGAGGTGTAAAAGGGGTGTGGCCTCTCTACACGTCTCTGCAAGGCAGCTCCCTGGCGCATACTGGAGGTTCCTGGTGGGCTAGTTGGCCCCCAGGGACCCCCAGTATTCAAGGGGAATTTGTTCCTCTCTGCAAACGCGCCAGGGGCGCGTTTGCAGAGTGGTGAAGGAAGGGGCGGGGCCTGCGGGCCCGATCGTTTTTGTTTTTTTGTTTTTTTGTCCCTGAAGGGGGCTGTGTGGCCCCCTTCCTTTTTTTCTCTTTTTGGGCCCTGGGGACCCCATCCCCCAGGGCCTTACCCCTTTTTAATTTTTCCCCAAAAAAAAACGGGAAGGGGGCCGCGTGGCCCCCTTCCCTGGGCCTGTATTGGCCCCGGGGACCCCATCCCCGGGGCATGGCCTCTATATTTATTATTTTGAGGGGGCAGCGTGGCCCCCTCCTCTGGCCATTTTAAGGCCCCGGGGACCCCATCCCCGGGGCCGGCCTTTCCATTTAAAAAAAAAAAAATCTCTTTTTTGGGGAGGGGGCCGCGTGGCCCCCTCCCGGGCCACTACTTGCCCCGGGGACCCCATCCCCCGGGGCTGGCCCTCTCCGTTGGGGACTGTGGGGGTCCCCAATCCCCCACAGTCCCGCCGGCTCCCACGTCCCTTGGGAGCCGGCATTGCTAGTTCCACATGGGGAGCAGCTGACATGCTGCTCCCCATGTGGAAAAGCAATGTGCTTTGGATATTGGAAGAGAGAGCAGGTTTCCCTGCTCTCTCTTCCAATATCCAAAGCAGTTTGCTATGGCAGGACGGGAGCCGCGAGGCTCCGTCCTGCCATAGCAAACTACAGTGTCCCGGGGTAGGCACCCGGGACACTGCAGGAGCCGGCCCTGGGGGTGGTGGTCCCCAGGGCCATCAAGGGCTCCAGGAGGGGGCCGCGCGGCCCCCTCCCATTCAGTACACAGCCCCGGGAGGTGGTGGTCCCCGGGGCTCTGGGGTCCGTAACGGACCCCCATATTAAAATGTTTAGTGCCCCGGGGAGGTGGCGGTCCCGGGCGTGTGGGGGCTGGAGCCCCCCACACTGGTTTTATTTTTAATTAAAAAAAGCCCCGGGAGGTGGTGGTCCTCGGGGCTGCGGGAGGGCTCAGAGCCCTCCCGCACCATTTTTCAAAAAAAGCCCCGGGGGTGGCGGTCCCCGGGGCTTGGGGGCCCTTTGAGGCCCCCACACATTAAATTATCCCCCCACCATGCCCCCGGGACTTGGGCCACCCGGGGCCAATTACTATCGAGCGCGGGAGACCGCGCTTCGATTTTCTCCGGCAGGATTCGCGCACCCTGAGCGCATCCTGCCGATTTTAAAAAAAAAATTATTTTTTTGCCCAGGGGTTCCTTGTGGGACCCCTGAGCAAACCTGGGGGTCAGGGTGTTTCTACCCTGCCCCCTTTGTGCGCTTTGCGCACTTGTTTCTGTCCCTCGGTTCTACCGAGGGACAAAATGGCTGCCAACATTTCCTGAATCGGAATGTTGACAGCCAGCTGACAGCCAATTAACATGCAGCTCGTGATCGGGACGGTGCGCGCAGGGTGCGCTGAGGGTACGCGGACCCTACTCGGCCATAGATATCACTAACTTTTTACTTTTCATTTTCTCAGCAACTACTGAACGGATTTACACCATTTAACAAAAAGGGTTCTTTCTGAACCAAGAACTACCTCTTTGCCAAATTTGGTGTAATTCCGTTCAGCAGTTCGGGCTGTAGCCGTGTCTAAAGTTTCCTATGGAAAAGTGCATGGGGAAAACGTGTTTTGGGACCCCCTTTTTCTCGGCCCCCGCTTGACGAATCCCCCGAGACTTTCAGGGTAGGAGCGGACCGGAGCGGGCCACAAAGTTTGAAAATTTTGCGAAGAAACGTCAACCGGCAAGAGAGTTATTTCAAATAGAATGTCGCGGATTTCCTATGGATAATAGGTTGTAACTATAACTATCTACTGGCGACCGCCAGTAGATAATATATATATATATATATATATATGCCAATACTCCTTCTCATCTTGCTTCCTCCCCGCGAAAGAAAGAGCACGGACCGCTGTAGTTTGGTGCTGTTAGTTTATTGTCAAGCTCTCAGTAGATCGTAGTTGCCATGACGCGTTTCGTCCCTCACAGGGACGAAACTTCAATTGTGTAGCACTCCTTAACCTCCTTTACGGCGAAAAAGAATGCACGAACTCCTCTTGCTTGTGCGGTTATTATATATATATATATCAACTTCAATTGTGTAGCACTCCTTAACCTCCTTTACGGCGAAAAAGAATGCACGAACTCCTCTTGCTTGTGCGGTTATTTCTTTATTTCTCTCGTGTTAAAGTCATGACGCGTTTCATCCGGTAAAACGGCCTTGATCACATGCGGAATGCTTTACGGTGAAACAATTATTATTTTTTGTGAATGTCACGTGACCCCAAACATAGAAAAAAGACTTTTACCATTATTCTGTTTGTTTGAAACAACAGCACTTAATTGGAACGTTCTAATTTATAATGCCAGCCGACATTATTAAACTAATACGTCCCGTGGACTTCCTAACATGCAGACATAAATCACAGTTAACGTGGTTATGTAAAATGAGACCAAGAATTATCAACTAGGCCAATGTATAAATATGCTACTAAAAACATATATACTAAAAACATATATACACACACCACCAATGACAATGACTCTTTTAGACGCATATAAATATATAAATACTTGTCTAAAACCAAAATAACATCAAAGAAACATTCAAGTATGCTTAAATCATAATCTATTGATTATTTTATCAGCATAAATGCCATCTCGAATGGTCCTTATTATGAGTCATTCCTTTAGGCCGCTACCATCATGGAATGCATAAATGCAATCACATAAACCATACATTGAGTCCCACATGAAATCATACATTTGTATCTCTCTGTAAATATTTGTAATGTCTTCTTATACTAACCTCCTAAAGTGACTAGTGCATATAGTTGCCAGCTATGTGCAAAATAGGCAATAAAGTGCAGTGTGCTATACAGTGCTTATCATTACTGAGTGCAAATACGCAAGAATAAATATACATCCATAAAATATTTTTGGGGGGTTTATGTTTTTTTCACAAAATAAAATTAAGAAATCAATGCTATGTACATGTGGTTTCTAGGGCAGCTGATTATATTGTTTGATAGGTTATCTGTATCCTATCATATTTCCAAAATTATTTTCCTATTAATAATATTGATGCTCAAATTTATTTTACTGCATTATCATAAACTCCAAATTTCTTTATACACAATCATAGGAAGTTATGGAGGTCCTCCATGGTGTTAAGTCCTGTTGGGGCCTTACTGTCAAACTCCATAATCATACGAGTTTCTAATTGTCTCAACATGCGTTCTCTATTTCCCCCACGTCGTGGCACAGGAATCGCATCTATTACATAATATTTCAGGCAATTAAGATTGTTATTGTGCGCTGCCTTAAAATGACGAGCCACTGGATAAGTGGCGTCATTATTAACAATCGCCCTTAAATGCTACAGGATGCGTACATGTACCTGTAGCTTGGTGCTACCAATATACTGCAAGCCGCAGGTACATGAAAGCACATAGACTGCAAAGTCAGTATGACAAGAAAAATGACCCTTTATTGGTATGCTCTTGGGACTAAAAGGTGTGTCATAATGGGTCTTGTTTTCCCCCCAAAATATATATATATATATATTGATATATATAGATCTATATATATGCATGAATAAATATATATATGTAGATATATATATGTATGTGTGCGTCTATATATATACATGTATGTGTGTGTGTGTGTGTGTGTGTGTATATATATATATATATATACATTGTTCCCCTCCTAGTTACGATGGTACACCGGATTCCTCCCACATTTAATTGTGCCACATGGCATTCATGGTTTCTAGAATGTATTCACACACCCACGATTAATGAGGAATACCGTTTAATTTTGTTTTCCATCAGACATAATTTGGGAGACTTCAAACCCAATTCTTGCATTTATTTAGCATATTTTTTTATCTTTTACAATGCAGCCAGCACCGCCATTACACGAGCTTACCTTCTAGTCTGCCACACACAACTGATGTTACAGAACATATGGCCATCTACACCTACATATAGAGGGGTAGTCTTTTCTCTATGCCTGCTACCAAAACTGCTTGTCATTGCTGCGCCTAGTCATCACTGTATGACAAGATGTTTTACTACATGCTGCAAAAGTGTAACATTTTCTGCCTTGTCACTATGAACAAAGTAAAGTCACTCATGTCACTATAAATTGTATGCCTCTCACCTTAGCGCACTATGTGATCAAGACCACAGGCTTGTGGTCGAAACGCGTCATCCTGACATGCTAAGACAATAAATTCTCTTTATTGCATCTTCAACTGGAGTCTGTGCCCTTGTTTGGCCCACCGCGGTCGTTCTTTGGGATCTTGGTTTCATGTTCAAGCGGAGCACGACTGACTCTGCACCACAGAACCCCTCTTTGCCACGAAGGGCTCGTGTGATTTCTTTCAGTCGTACGAAGGATTGTCTCTCCGAGAGGAGAACGAAACAAATCACTGCCGCCTGCCCAGCCCGGATAAAGCTGCTAATATCTTGCCACGGTAGAGCTGTGCGCCGAGTCGGAGGACCCGTCCATCACCTTAATACCAGTGGGTGAGTGTATGCATGCAAGGGAGTTGGCAGGTTAAAAAGAGGTTATAAGATTGGCTGTCACATCACATTGACATTGACATTTGTATATAATTTATCGACAGCCACAACTTAATTCTGTCCTACACAGCATGTCAAAACAAGCGCTGCAAGAAAGGGAAGCAGCTGCCGATGCATTGTTTGACAACCTTCCAGCACTGGACATCCAACAACGAGCCCCTGCGGCTGTAGGGGCTCCAAGTCGCGATATCAAATCCAAACTTAAAAACCTGGAAAAACTTATGCGCAATGAACTTACTAAATGGTGGGAGTGCAAGTCCCTGCAAAAATACTGCGATTTAGGACGGATTCCACGTGGCCTAAGGATCATGTTAGCTCCAAGTTTCGACAATCCCAACCCACTCATGCTCAAAGAGCGGGCGGAGAGCAACTTAGAGGCTTCTATGCGCCTAATAATTATCTTCATCAAGTATGCTGACATTGACCGAAGGGAACTTCAAGACAAAATTGACAAAATTAATGAGGAACTCGACAGCTCAGACCAAAAAGAAGTTGTGAGCAAAGGCCGTGAGGAAATAATGGCAAGATTGAAAAAACATGAAGAAACTATAAAGACACGCAAGGCATTTAAATTTGCGCGAGATAAGTCTGACTATGAGTTTGGGTAGATTTTCACCTTTGCGAGGAAATTTGATTCAGCAAAAAGACAAAAGCTCAATACTCTAACCAAAGTTACCGCACCAACATCATCAGCTGCCATGTCCCGTGATCCAACTGACTCGGCATCAACATCTGACCTGAGTTCCACTGTCGACACTGGCACGGACTCAGAAGACGGCAGCATCACAAGCAATAGTGACCCCAGACTGAGAAACAACTTCAGCTTAACGGAGGAACTTGGTTTTTAGTCGAAGACAGGCGCCAAACACTGCGGCCACGATTACCGAAGAAACAAAACACAGGCGGAACTGCAGAAGGAGGGAGCGCAGAAAGCGCAGGAAATCAAAGAGGAAACTTCAACAAAAAAGAGGCAACTGGAGACGAAAATAACCAGCAACTCCAATACAGTTATCAATCTCTCGGATCTACAACTAACAGAGGCGGAAAAACAACTTCTCTCTTTAGGTTTGACCTACTGCCCAGAAAGCAGTTTCAATTACACCACCACTCGAATTGACATTTTTAATTTTATTCGGAAACTTAAACTCATCAAATTTTTCAAACAAAAACATGGCAACACATCCCTACCTTCCAACAACAGTGTGGGGGTTCACACGCCAGATACTCTTGCAGTTTCAGACATTGCCATCATCAGAACTATGTCTGAGCTAGAATCTCCAAATGACGTTCCCTCCACGCAAGTACTATTACATAACGCTGGCATTGACACACCGACCTCCATCAGGAGTCCGTTCAAGCCACCATCCACCGTCACTCCCTCCATGCCTAGAGATGCCATTGACATTTACAATGATGTCATTGTGGAAGAAGTCAAGAATTTGCACAAACGAAGAACCCGTGCAAAAAGCAAAAAGAATTTCAAATACAAACAATATACGGACCTCATGAGTAAACTCAAAGCCAGAACTGATATAATCATCAACAAATCAGACAAAGGAGGTAACATCGTCCTATGGCCTAAAGACATGTACATGGAAGAAGCCCACAGACACCTGAATGATGACACATGTTACAGGCCTACCAACATGAAGGAAGTGATCGCTAGTAGCAAAGAACTCAATAGATGCTTGAACAATTACAGGACTCAAGGCGCTCTCAGCAAAGATGAGTTCAAATTTCTGAACAATGAATTTTCTGTATTACCTATTTTGTACTTCCTACCTAAAGTACACAAGGAAACATCGCCGGTACCTGGCAGGCCTAATATATTGGCACGCAAAAGCCTTTGCGAAAACATATAGAAATATGTGGATTATTTATTACAAGAGCACGTCACTAAACTACCTACATACTTGAGAGACACTAGCGATTTCCTGCTTAAAATCAAAAACATTCCGTGGTCACCAGACTGTATCCTGATGTCCCTCGACATAACTTCGCTCTACACGAGCATCCTTCACCCTGATTGACTGAATGCATGCCGTGAATTTTTGACCAAACGACCTATCCACTGTTATAAACATAATGAGCTCATCATGTTTCTTATTGAGTGGTGCCTACAGCATAACTATTTTATGTTTAACAACAAGATATACCAGCAGCTCAGGGGTGTGGCTATGGGGGCCTGCTTTCCCCCCAGCTATGCCTGCCTCCATGTGGGCTGGTGGGAGGAGTGGGTCCTCCAGGTCACGCACTCTGAAGCCTGGTCCAACAACATTCTTTGCTGGCTGTGTTACATAGACGATGTTTTTGTGGTATGGAGGGGTTCTATGGACAGTGCTAAATCAATTATCAATGATATCAACTGTAATGATTTAAATTTGGAGTTCAATGCCACCATCAGCACTGACACTGTAGAATTTTTAGATGTAAAAATGTATGTTTCAGACAACACACTACAGTCCACCCTCCATAGAAAAATCACTGCAGGTAATTCTACCCTTCACGCCACCAGTTTTCACCCAAAATATCTTATAGCTAGCATTCCATACGGAGAAATGCTGCGCTTGCGCAGAATCTGCAGCAATCCCACAGACCTAGCCAAATGCCATTTGGAGTCTGAATTGAGATTCAAAGCCAGGGGTTACACTGATAAGACTATCACTGCTGCAATCACCAAAGCCAATTCATTTCCCAGAGAGCTGTTACTACAGAACACATCCGCAGAGACCACTGTTGATACAGACACTCAAGCGGACCTGGCCACTAAGGGATATGTAACTACACGCCTCATCATGACTCACAACACTGAGTCAAGAGCACTCAAATCCATTTTCAACAAACACTGGGGCATTATCAAAACAGACTCCACACTAGGACACATAGTTGCTCCTAGGACTGACATCACCTACAGGAGAGCCTGGTCCATGCATGACACTATAGTCAGAAACAGCCCTGAAATAACCAATACCACCAATTGGTTAACTAATGTTAAAGGTTTTCGTAAATGCAGCAGTTGCAGGGCCTGCAGATTTGGAGTTAACACCACCCAAATTTCGGCAGAATTCAGAAGCAAACCCATAATGATACAACAGAAACTCACATGCAGAGCAGAATTCGCAGTGTACATTCTTACTTGCAGGTGCGGACTAAAATATGTAGGGAGCACTAAGCTCCAAGTGCACCTACAGATTTTGCAACACATCAGAGCCATTGTCAACAGTGACCCGACATACCCTGTCGCCAGGCACTTCAAAGAGACACACCAGAACAACTTAGACCACCTTAAATACTGCGTCATTGATAGCATTCCGCCACTCAGACGGGGTGGCAACAGAGAGAAATTGTTGAGACAACTGGAGTCGAAATACATAATAGAATTCAACACTAAGGCCCAGGCAGGATTAAACATCAGTGAAGACCTTTATAACTTTTTATAACTTCTTATAGTGTCCTTCTACAATATTCACTCCAGTCTTGCGCTCTGAGAATTTCGCCAATATGACATCTTTTAGAAGTCGGCTGACTTTAAGTTAGATGTCCAGTTTTTAATCCACTACAAACACAGTTTTTAACTATTCTGCTCCAATCACGCCTATTCCTTTAGCGACTGTTTGGATTTTTGTCTTCACCACATCTCACGGCACCAACACTAAGTTTTCCCACTATTATGCACTCATTTTTAACTTTACCCATAGTAGGTTCCAATGCTTACAGATTTCAGAGAGTCAGTTTAAAATCCTTGGTAGGATCTGGATGTGATAGGAGCAGACACTTTTCATCAAGACGCACTGTGCTGGAAACCGGAGCAGGATGGTTCCTCTCCCTCAGCCTCTCATTCATTTGAGATGGTGCACCTTGCACGGGAGGGCACCCGTGTCATAATTTTATCCAACAAACTCTGAAGCTTCTCAAGATGCACTCGACAGTGCGTCTGCCATTCGGCATCACGGTTCAGCCCGCCCCAGCCATCCAAGTTTGTTGTATTGCCTGACGCGTTTCTGTGGCCAACGTACCACTTCATCAGAGGCATTTCTCCTGTACGCATTGGAGCGCTCTTTATACTGCATGCTGATTGGTTGAAAAAGCCCTTGTTGGTTCAACTTCGTAGTTGATTTCTTCATACAGCATGCTGGGATGTGTAGTCACATCGAGCTTTTATTAAACACCTATAGTAGGTTCCAATGCTTACAGATTTCAGAGTCAGTTTAAAATCCTTGGTAGGATCTGGATGTGATGGGAGCAGACACTTTTCATCAAGACGCACTGTGCTGGAAACCGGAGCAGGATGGTTCCTCTCCCTCAGCCTCTCATTCATTCGAGATGGTGCACCTTGCACGGGAGGGCACCCGTGTCATAATTTTATCCAACAAACGCCGAAGCTTCTCAAGATGCACTCGACAGTGCGTCTGCCATTCGGCATCACGGTTCAGCCCGCCCCAGCCATCCAAGTTCGTTGTATTGCCTGACGTGTTTCTGTGGTCAACGTACCACTTCATCAGAGGCATTTCTCCTGTACGCATTGGAGCTCTCTTTATACTGCATGCTGATTGGTTGAAAAAGCCCTCGTGGGTTCAACTTCGTAGTTGATTTCTTCATACAGCATGCTGGGATGTGTAGTCACATCGAGCTTTTATTAAACACCTATAGTAGGTTCCAATGCTTACAGATTTCAGAGAGTCAGTTTAAAATCCTTGGTAGGATCTGGATGTGATGGGAGCAGACACTTTTCATCAAGACGCACTGTGCTGGAAACCGGAGCAGGATGGTTCCTCTCCCTCAGCCTCTCATTCATTCGAGATGATGCACCTTGCACGGGAGGGCACCCGTGTCATAATTTTATCCAACAAACGCCGAAGCTTCTCAAGATGCACTCGACAGTGCGTCTGCCATTCGGCATCACGGTTCAGCCCGCCCCAGCCATCCAAGTTCGTTGTATTGCCTGACGCGTTTCTGTGGCCAACGTACCACTTCATCAGAGGCATTTCTCCTGTACGCATTGGAGCGCTCTTTATACTGCATGCTGATTGGTTGAAAAAGCCCTCGTGGGTTCAACTTCGTAGTTGATTTCTTCATACAGCATGCTGGGATGTGAAGTCACATCGAGCTTTTAGCAATTACACGAGCTTACCTTCTAGTCTGCCACACACAACTGATGTTACAGAACATATGGCCATCTACACCTACATATAGAGGGGTAGTCTTTTCTCTATGCCTTCTACCAAAACTGCTTGTCATTGCTGCGCCTAGTCATCACTGTATGACAAGATGTTTTACTACATGCTGCAAAAGTGTAACATTTTCTGCCTTGTCACTATGAACATAGTAAAGTCACTCATGTCACTATAAATTGTATGCCTCTCACCTTAGCGCACTATGTGATCAAGACCACCAGCTTGTGGTCGAAACGCGTCATCCTGACATGCTAAGACAATAAATTCTCTTTATTGCATCTTCAACTGGAGTCTGTGCCCTTGTTTGGCCCACCGCGGTCGTTCTTTGGGATCTTGGTTTCATATATATCTCGGCCTCCTTGATAAGGGCCTGGTATATGTACCTTAATCGAGAGTCTACAGCATCAAAAGCCTGGATCCATGGTAAGTGGATCCATGGCCGAGACAGGACGCATCGCTCAGTACTAACCGATACCTACTTCCACCCACGTTTCCTCGCAACACATCCGCATCGTGTGGTGCACCACTATTGAAAATAACCGCCCTGATGAAGTTCAATTCCCATTGAACGAAACGCGTTGGCTGGAGCCTACATTGTTTGATGTCATTGCAATAAAGAAATTCTTCTTATATAGGAACTGGTCAGTCTTTTGTTATCAGGAAAGGCGGCCTGGTGGTGCGCCGCTCCACGAACATCCAGTATCTCTTCTGCGTTGCAGTTTGCACCCAACAGCGGCAGGTGCAGGAGCCGCATGGGCACACCTTTACTAATCTTCATTCCAACTCTTACAAAAGGAACTTAGCGGTGAAGTGCGGCCACTTGGGTCCGCCGTTGGCCTGTGCTTGTTTTTGTACAATATATATATATATATATATATATCCGACCAGAATGACGCTCCTTCTGAGTCATCGAGGACCCGTGGAGAGTGGCGCGTGTGCCGGCGGAGCACACCGGCGTGACTATTTCAGAAAAGACTTCGAGTAAACGCGCTCTCAGAAAGGAAGGACGCTGGGTCAGTAATCCACCGCTGTTTATTCACAACGCGTTTCGCCTGTAACCAGGCTTACTCGAAGTCTTTTCTGAAATATATATATATATATATAACAGCTCCAACAAACTAAAGCTGGAGACGGCACTCCGTAGAGACGAAATTAGTTTAATTTACACAAAGCAAATGCAGACAACGTCTACGCGTTTCAGCTTGAGAGCCTTGTTCACGACCATATATATAGTCAAGTATAGGTGTTTTAGCCCCACGTGTGTCTTGACGAAATATATATCTGCAAAGTACTTGGATGTGGAGTTAGGAAAAGTAAATCTATACTTACCTATATATTCTTATTTTCACAATATATTTGTAGCAGGCATTTAGGCCACAATAGGTTTGTCTCCTGGTGTGTTTTCCCCTCGATATTCTGAGAAACAGCCCCAGAATTGTGGTGGGAGCGAAGAAACGGTTCTCACACTTGTAACAGGAATTTCATTGGTGACTGCTGCCTCCGGAGTATAATTGAAAAGAAACTACTAAAAACATAGAAATCCGAAAGGGCAATGCCCTTAAGATCAACAACTTCCAAAATCGACGTACCTGCATCTATGTCAACCGAGAGAAAGACGCTAAAGGGAGCCAAAGGCTAAAAAAAATCAATTGGTGGAAAAATGTTCTGACATAGGACTGACGCCCGATTGCTTTATCACAGTATTCTGAGGTATGAATATCTTTTAGCTTCATAAATGAACCTAAAATAAAATTCATAATTTTCTACCAAATGTTTCATAGTAATACCAGCTCCACTGGGCCCTCCCCTAATCCCTCATCAGTGCGCCTGCTCGGATACACAAGGGATGTGAGGGCAACATAAGGACTAACAATGCAGACATGCCTGGTAATTCCTACCTCCTGCTTTGGGCCACGTGCTGTTTTCCAAATGAGTATTCTCCTGTAATGATACTTTATTGCCATGAATCTCAAGCCATGTCCAATGTTCTTCCCCTCCTAGTATCTCACTCACTGTATATCTGCCTCTTTCTGACGTCTCTTCCTTGTCTTTTGTAGATGGGGTTGTGTTTGTGGAGCCGGATCTGCTGAAGGGGAAGAAAGGTAAGTTGTCATTGAGGAAAATAACAGGGGGTCACCAGCATCTGATGAGATGACTTCATACTATCAGCATCTCTAACCCGGCGAGAGCACGCACTGCTGTTAACAACTCTCTGCCCACTCGAAACACACACTGCTGTCAACAACCCTAACCCACTTCTAACACACACTGCTGTCAACAACAATAACCCACATCTAACACACACTGCTGTCAACAACAATAACCCACTTCTAACACACACTGCTGTCAACAACCCTAACCCACTTCTAACACACACTGCTGTCAACAACAATAACCCACTTCTAACACACACTGCTGTCAACAACCCTAACCCACTTCTAACACACACTGCTGTCAACAACAATAACCCACTTCTAACACACACTACTGTCAACAACAATAACCCACATCAAACACACACTGCTGTCAACAACAATAACCCACTTCTAACACACACTGCTGTCAACAACCCTAACCTACTTCTAACACACACTGCTGTCAACAACAATAACCCACTTCTAACACACACTGCTGTCAGCTGTTCCTATCCCACTGCTAACACACACAGCTGTCAACAGCCATATCCCACTGCTAACACACACTGCTGTCCACAAGAATAACCCACTGCTAACACACACTGCTGTCAGCTGCTCCTATCCCACTGCTAACACACACTGCTGTCCACAACAATAACCCACTGCTCACACACACTGCTGTCAGCAACAATAACCCACTGCTAACACACACTGCTGTCAGCTGTTCCTATCCCACTGCTAACACACACTGCTGTCCACAACAATAACCCACTGCTAACACACACTGCTGTCAGCTGTTCCTATCCCACTGCTAACACCCACTGCTGTCAGCAACAATAACCCACTGCTAACACACACTGCTGTCAGCACCCTCAGCCCACTCGAAACACATACTGCTGTCAACAACAATAACCCACTTCTAACACACACTGCTGTCAGCTCCCTTGGCCCACTTTTAACACACACTACTGTCAGCACCCTCAGCCCACTTCTAACACACTACTGTAAACAACCCTAACCCACTTCTAACACACACTGCTGTCAACAACAATAGCCCACTTCTAACACACACAGCTGTCCACAACAATAACCCACTGCTAACACACACTGCTGTCAGCTGTTCCTATCCCACTGCTAACACACATTGCTGTCCACAACAATAACCCACTGCTAACACACACTGCTGTCAGCAACAATAACCCACTAATACACATTGCTGTCAGCACCCTCAGCCCACTCGAAACACATACTGCTGTCAACAACAATAACCCACTTCTAACACACGCTGTTGTCAGCTGTTCCTATCCCACTGCTAACACACACTGCTGTCAGCTCCCTCGGCCCACTTTTAACACACACTACTGTCAGCAGCCTCAGCCCACTTCTAACACACTACTGTCAACAACCCTAACCCACTTCTAACACACACTGCTGTCAACAATAATAACCCACTTCTAACACACACTGCTGTCAACAACAATAACCCACTTCTAACACACACTGCTGTCAACAACAATAACCCACTTCTAACACACACTGCTGTCAGCACCCTCGGCCCACTTCTAACACACTACTGTCAACAACCCTAACCCACTTCTAACACAAACTGCTGTCAACAACAATAACCCACTTCTAACACACACTGCTATCAGCTGTTCCTATCCCACTGCTAACACACACTGCTGTCAGCACCCTCGGCCCACTTCTAACACACACTGATGTCAGCACCCTCAGACCACTTCTAACACACACTGCTGTCAACAACAATAACCCACTTCTAACACACACTGCTGTCAGTTGTTCCTATCCCACTTCTAACACACACTGCTGTCAACAGCCATATCCCACTTATAACACACACTGCTGTCAGCAACCCGGCCCACTTCGAGCACACACTGCTGTCAGTAGCACTTGGCCCACTCCAAACATACACTGCTGTCAGCAACTCTAACCCACTTATAACACCCAATGCTGACAGGAACCCAGCCCTCTTCTAATAGACACTGCTGTCAGCTGTTCCTATCCCACTGCTAACACACACAGCTGTTAGCGCCCTCAGCCCACTTATAACACACCCTGATGTCAGCACCCTCAGACCACTTCCAACACATACTGCCCCCAGAAACCACTTAACACACACACTTTTGTCAGCAACCAACTGCCTTTTAAGAGCACACTCTGCTCTCAAGCGTTGTTGTGTCATCTAATCAGACGAAAAAAACAAATAAGAACTTAAAGAGATAAACGTGAGCTTATCAGAAAAATTCAGGAACCAGTTATTCCAACCAATATCCCTCAAAGGCTTGATTAAAGAAAATAGTGTTGAGAGCCGCACAAATGGACTACTATCTTGAATGGGGGAGAGGAGTTGGCCTAACGGCTAGGGCGGTCTACCTCGAATCTGGGGAACCGGGTTCAAGTCTCGGCAATGACGCTGAACATCCTGTGATTCTGGGCAAATCACTTAATCTCCCCGTGCCTAACAAAAATGAATGTGTCCTCATGTAACGCAACTGGTGCTATGTAAAGCGCTCTGATACCCAATACCTTCGGGTCAAGTTCGCGCTATATAAAACTCCGTTAAAAAAAAAAATGGCGAAAGTGTCAAATTCAAAGTACAGCTCTTCAGAAAGCCTGATTCAATATTTGGCACAACAACACTTGGGGATATCAAGGCAAGGTATGTTCCAAGTCCCAGTAGCCGTGGATCCACCTACAGCCTGGATCTGCTGTGGAATAAACAAAGGTTTTGATAGTGATCCATCAGATAGTGCTTAATTTGTGCCGGTGGTGGGCACCAGCACCCCTTTTTGGGGTCCAGGCCTTATTTTCCATTAAAGACTTTGACCAATAGCAAGAGAGAGAAAAGCCTAAAAAGAGAAATATGTTAGAAAAATAGCTAATAAAACAATAATAAGGGCGAAAAAGCAGAGATGAAAAGATAGGAAGTGTGAGCTGGTGGAAGAAAAAGACACATGGTGGAGCCAAGACTGGGTATTTAGCAGCCAAGCAATCAGTAGCGCAGACAGTGGCTCCTCAGTAAAACTTTGTGCCCTTATATTTAGTTATTTATTTATTTAACAAATTATACATTGGCAACATTTCTTAAGTCAAATTTATATAAAAGAAATTTGCATCACATGAGCTACTAGATGAAAAATAGGCTTTAGTGGAGCAATTAAAAGAGCAATTCCGCCACTCAGTCTCTAAATAACAAGAAATATAAAAGAAAATCACTTATGGTATAAATCTGTTTGATTGATTTTAACCACAAAAACCAACAATACAAATCAAAGCTTATAAGCAGAAACGGGAGAGGAGGGAAGGGAGGGTAAGAAAGGAGGGGTGCCGGTTCGGAAGGTAACAGGTAAGTCACACTCAAAATGGCTCAAGATTGGTGAGTACAAAACAGTTGGATAGACTAGGACAGGTTCCATTAAGGAAGGGGCATTAATATCACCAGTTCGGCTGTGGTCCGCCTGTGCAAGGCGGAGGACCCGCAGGTACATCGGGGAGGATAATTCACGAAATTCCCTCATGTTTTCTCAAAAAGGCGTAGCTTACGTTCGGCTACGGCAGCCATTTTCTCCATACCCAAGAGGCCCCATAGTTTGTGCCACCAGTCCAGTCTCGTCGGTATTGTATCTGTCCCCCATGTGCCAGGATAGCTTGTTTTGCTGCACAAAGTGCAAGGGTGATGGCCGGTACCCGGGGTGAGCGCAGTGGGTGTGTTAGTGCGTTAGGAAGTCCCAGTATTGTGTAGCTAGGAAAGCAGGGTATGTCTGTCTCATACATCTGAGCGATGTCTGCCAGTACCAGATTGTATCTTGGGGCAGTGCCAGAGAATATGAGTTAGTGTTCCGGTTTGACCTAAGTGCCTCCAACAATTGTCATTCCCGCCCGGTTTCCACTTAGCCAATCGGGCACGTGTGTAGCGCCAGTAGTGAACAAATTCAACAACGCATCTTTACCACTGCCACTACCTGCAGGTGTGCATGCTCGATATAAAATATCCGCCCACTCTTTTGAAGTGAAGGGACATTCACAATCCATCTCCCACCGCCAGAGGATTAGGCTGTGTGTGGCGGTGAGTTGAGAAAGGCACAAATGCCTGACAACAGGCGTTTGCCTGCATCACTGGTGAGAAGCCCTTTATCGAATGACGTGACTGGGCGGCTGGCATGTGTTTTTATGTTCATTTGTGTGACCTAATGTCTAATGGCGAGTGTTAGACTTGGCATCTTTTGGCGTGTTTCCCCTGACTTTTTGCTTTCTGACCTCCCGGTTTTGACTCTGTTTTTGCTGGTGTAATGATTCTGCGCACTTTTCCTCACTGCGGTCCAGTGGGAAAGTGCAAGTGCTCCTGTATAAAATGTGTTATGGATTGGCGTTTCCATGATTGGCCTATTTGGTTTATGTGTCAGTCCCTTGTAAAGTGCACTGCGTGTGCCAGGGCCTATAGACCAAATGCTGTTGGTGGGCTGCAGCACTGGATTGTGCCACCCACGCAAACAGCCCGTGAAGTGTAACTCGGGCCTGCCAACGCAGAGCCTGTGCGCAGCCTGGGGCTGCCATGTCGACTTGACAAGTGCACACACTTGCAAGTCCCTAAACCTTCCCTTTGCTACATGTTAGTCACCCCTAAGGTAGGCCCAAGGTACCCCTGTGGGCAGGGTGCGTTGTATGCGAAAGGTAGGACATGCCCGGGTGTGTGTGGCATGTCCTAATAGTGAATTACAGCCTAGTTCGTTTTTCACTATTGCAAGGCTACCTGTTCCCCCTAGGCCAGAACGGGCAGTTTTGATTATTACAGCTTATAATCCTAACTGACCCCGGGAACGTGGTAGAAATTCGAGTTTAGTATGCCTGGACTCAGAATGATGAAATGCATCTTTTAGTGAAGTTGGTTTTAACATTCTGTGTTTGAAAATACCCCTTTTAGAAAGTGGGTATTTTCTTGTCTAACCATCCAAGCCTGCCTCTGCGAGGTTGTGTATTCCTTGTCTGGAGTGTGAGTGACAGGGGCTGGGGGATGCCAGGAGACAGGGTGAGTCAGCGCAGGGCTGAATAGCCAGATCGACCTGTAGATGGGTGGGAGGGGTCGCACCTGGGCCCTGAATAGGACAGTGCCTTCCCTCCACAATGCTGGCTCCACCTCCTGTGGTGCGTCTGATGTCCCTGGCCTACTCACTGAAAGAAGGGACGGAGACTTGTCAACAAAGTGCTCCAGAACTGGTTTGGACTAGGCAAAGGCCTCTCTGCCTTCAGAGAACAAAGGAATTTGGGATATAAATATTGGGGCCCTGACCCCATGAATTTAGATCTCGCTGGAATCAAGGAACCTGCCAAGACGAAGAGCTGGAAGAGCTGCCAGGAGGAGTACTGCCCCGCTGCTGTGTTGTTGCTTTGTTGGGTTGGCCTGCAGTTGCTGCTTCTGTCTTGGGCAGTGAAAGGACTGGACTGAACTTTCTACAAACTTGTGCTGAGTATCTCCAAGGGCCAGGAACCGAGCTGGCCTCCTGTTAAGAAGTCTCAGGGACTACAAAGACTTCACAAGCCTCTGGGTACCGCTTCTGGAACGCTGTTTCAGTCGCCACAGAGGAAGGGAACTGCAACCGACTCCGTCAACCGAATCCATCCCTGGCCGGTGACCTGTTTGCACCGCAGACCGCATCGCCCCGCTTCGCATCGCAACCCTGGTCTCACCGTGGCGACGTCCGACGCCGCCAACATCGAGCCGCTGCTTGCACCGTGACCTGTGGGCACCGCAGTTCGCATCGCATCGCTTCACTGGGCCAGCCGGACCAGACCGACACTGTCGCTGCAACTGGCTCAAGAGTCGTGACCGCACCGCATTTGGGGCACCGCTCGCACGTCTGCGACGCACTGCTCCGACTCGCACCGCTGTCCAACGCCAGCTCCCGCACTCCGGCTTGGTCGCCTGCATCGCAACCTGTCAGCACCGCATCGAGCATCGTCTCACCCTGCATCGCACGCCTTGGACTCACCGACTCCGTCTGCACGACGCTCATCGAGCCGCTGCCTGCACCGCATCGAGGGACACCGCACCTTGCTTCGCTCCGTCTTGCACCGCAACCGCGACGAACGCCGACCGGCTCGTACACTCCGTACCAGCCACAACGAGAAAGGTACTGTAACCGAGTCTGTTCACGACTCTGCTGGCCCGTATCGACGCGGTCGGCTGGAACTGTTAGACTCTGTGGTTTTCAGCATCACGGTAGGCTCGGACGGAGCTACCGACTCGTACGAACTTTGCTTTTGTGCTATTCCTGCAAAGAAGAAGTTAACGTATCAAGCATTCATTCGTAAAGTATAGTATTGTGGATTTTTGTCGTAATTGGTCTTGTCTTGAGTATATAAAATATTGGTTATTTTTCTAAACTGGTGTGGTGTCCGTTTGTAGTGCTTACACTGTATTACTGTTGGTTATGTGCAAATGCTTTACACACTGCCTCTGAATTAAGCCTGACTGCTCGTGCCAAGCTACCACGAGGGTGAGCAGGGGTTACTTCACGAGTGTAACAACCCTTACCCTGACTAGGAAGAAGGGTCCCTACTTGGACAAAGGTGCAAGCCCTTGCCAACTAGAGATCCCATTTCTAACATTGGTTGTCAGCGGTGAGGATAGGACTTGTGTTTGCACTTGACTTACAGTGATTGGTGTGCACTACTACCACATCGCAGACCATTACGTACCACATACTGGTTCTTTTTCTTTTGGCCTATTTTTGATCTTGCCAGTTTTCAACTCACGACTTTTGTCATGCCTGAATCAATTGCATCATCCGTTGCATCCCTGGAAGTTATCTTTGAGGAGGACAGGTTGGAATCCTACGCCGTAAAGGAGTTACGAGCGATTTGTAAAAACTTGAAAGTCCAAATTAAAGGCCTCACAAGGAAGGAGGAGCTACAGAAGGCGCTGAGGGCCTGGGTAGCAGCCAGACATGCCAATGGGCAGCCTGGTGATCTCAGTGAGGAGGCGGAGGAACCTATTTCCAGGGTGGATGTGCTTTTGGGTAGGGGGAACCCGCCAGGTCAGGCAGCAGCAGTCTGTCCCCAGAGGAGCTGGAGGACAGGCGGGAGGCAAGGCAGTTTGAGCTGCAGAAGCTCAGGCTGGAGAGTGAGCGGGAGGAGAAGAGATTGGCCATAGAGGAGAGGAAGATGCTCTTAGAGCATGAGAGAGAACTGAAGGAGCTAGAACTTAGGAGTAAGTCAGGCTCAGATGGTGGCAGCAATTCGTCCAGAAAGGCAGACAGGATTGTGCACATTCCCAAGAACGTAGGCAAGGAGTTCAAGAAGGGGGATGACATACAAAGGTGGTTTCAGGGTTATGAGGCAGCCATACACATGAATGGGGTCCCTGAGGAGAATTGGGGAGCAGGATTGTGGCCACTTTTCCCGGAAGAAGCAAGGGATGCTCTGATAGCTTTGGGTAAGGGGTATCACCTCACCTATGCTGACATGAAGGATGCCCTTCTCACGAAGTATGGTCTTACTCCTGAAAAGTACAGGGATCAGCTCAGGTCCAGTAAGAAGTCTGATGCCAACACTTGGTTGGAATGTGTGGATGTGTTCTGCAGGTCTCTGGATGGTTGGGTGAAGGGCAGTAGTGTAACAGATTTTCAGGGGCTCTACAACTTGATTGCATGGGAGCACTTGTCTAGTCTATGTTTTGCAGATCTACGCCAGCACCTAGTTGATAGTAAGCTAACTGACCCCAGGAAGCTTGCTATGGAAGCGGACCGCTGGGTGAGTACCAGGGTCCACAAGAAAGCGTTTGGGGAGACTCAGCCAAAGGTGTGCAGGGTCCCCAGCAGAAAGGTGGGGGGACAAGGGTAAAGCACAGGAGTTCTCTAAAGGGCCCCAAACTAGTACCCAGGGTAAAGGTTCCCAGCCCCCCGGTGATAAGAAGAAAGGGGTCTCTACAGGGAAGCCTGTTGAGACCGGCCCCTGCAAGTGTTATGCATGTGACCAGGTAGGTCACTTTAAGGGGGACCCCAAGTGCCCGAAGGGGACACAGCCACCCACCGGTGGACAGTCCAAAGTGTTGGCTAGTGTAGCGCTTGGGGAGGAGGGGTGCCCACAGGAGGGTGGGGATCCCGCAGAAATGACCCTTGTCTCACCAGGGGACAGTGAGATGGTCCCAGGAAACCAGGTGCTCCCTAACACAAAGAAATATAGCACCTGGGTGACCATTAATGGGAACAGGGTAGAGGCTCTCAGAGATACTGGAGCCAGTGTGACCTCAGTCCGGTGTCACCTGGTGTCTGAGAAGCAAGTAGTCCCAGGAGCATTCCACCAAGTAGTTGCTGTCGACAACTCTGAGCGCCAGTGTATGGTGGCGCAGGTTCCCTTTGAATGGGGGGGGCCTCAGGTCCCTTGAGGGTGGTTGTGAGCCCTACCATGCCTGTAGATTGTCTGCTAGGAAACGACCTGGAGCAGTCCTCATGGAAGGAGGTTGAGCTCAGGTCTCACTTGGAGATGCTTGGGTTGCCAGAGTGGGCATGCGTGTCTACTCGGTCAATGGCAGCCAGAAAGGGTGATCAAGAGGACTTGGAGCCTGAAACAGTGGCCCAAGTCCCTGCCAAGAGAAAGGGCAGGGGTGCGGGAAACCGCCCCCGAAGTTCCCACGGACCGGGAGGAGGCGGACCTCGAGGGGGACGCCCGGTGCCTACAGGGGAGCAGGTAGCCGAACTGGGAGACATCTCTGAGCTGACCCATTGGCAGCAAGAAGGGGGTCCCACCAGGAGGAGTTCTGCAGGGAGCAGAACGAGTGCCCTACTCTGGAGGGTCTGTGGCGGCAGGCTGCAGACCAGGCAGCTGGTAATCAGTCCGGGTCACATCTGATCTATTGGGAGAGTGGTCTCCTATACAGTGAGCCTAAGGTTGCTGAGCCTGGGTCAGCCCGTGTGCTGGTGGTACCCCAGCGCTTCAGGACCTTCCTACTGGGTCTGGCTCATGACGTGCCTTTGGCAGGACATTTGGGGCAGGACAAGACCTTTGACAGGCTTGTCACCCACTTCTTTTGGCCCCAAATGCGAAGGCAGTCAGATGCACACTGTAGGTCTTGCCAGACTTGCCAGGCAAGTGGTAAGAGTGGGAGGAAGGTCACAGCTCCTCTCCAACCTTTTCCTGTTGTTGGAACACCCTTTGAAAGGTTAGGGATGGATATTGTGGGGCCACTGGATCCCAAGACAGCCATGGGCAACAGGTACATCCTGGTCTTGGTGGACCATGCCACCCGGTACCCGGAGGCAATCCCTCTCAGGACAACGACGGCGCCAGTGGTGGGCCGGGCGTTAATGGGGATCTTTTCCCGTGTGGGATTCCCCAGAGAGGTGGTTTCTGATAGGGGGACCAATTTCATATCCAAGTATATGACATCCCTGTGGAAGGAGTGTGGTGTAACCTACAAGTTCACCACTCCTTACCACCCACAAGGAAACGGTCTGGTGGAGAGATTCAACCAGACCTTGAAAGGCATGATCAAGGGTCTAACAGAACCCATGAGGCGTAAGTGGGACGTCCTCTTGCCATGCCTACTCTTTGCATACAGGGAGGTGCCTCAGAAGTCTCTTGGGTACAGCCCCTTTGAGCTCCTGTATAGCCACCCTGTCAGAGGACCTCTGAGTTTGGTAAAGGAAGGCTGGGAGGCGGCTCCCAGGAAAACTCCCCAGGATGTATTTAGCTACATGCTGGCCTTTAGAAACCAAACTGCCCGCTTCAGAAAACTCGCTCAGGCGAACCTAGAAGCAAGCCAGGAAGAAGTGAAGAGATGGTATGACCAGAATGCCACTCTGGTCGAATTTCAACCTGGGCAGAAAGTGTGGGTCATGGCCCCAGTGGCACCTTGTGCCTTGCAGGACAAGTGGACTGGGCCATATGAGGTAAAGGAGCGCAAAAGTGACGTCACCTACCTGGTGGATTTGCAGGCTCCAAGGAACCCTTTGAGGGTCCTTCACGTGAACCGCCTCAAGCCCCACTTCGAGAGGTCCGAAGTGAGTATGCTCTTGGCGACAGATGATGGGGTGGAAGAGGAGAGTGAGCCTCTCCCTGACCTCCTGTCTACCAAGGAGCATGATGGGTCAGTAGAGGGTGTGATCCTCTCCCTCCTCTGACTCAGGAGCAGCAGGGGGACTGTCGCCAGTTGTTGGGACAGTTCGCCCCACTGTTCTCTCTGACCCCGGTGTTACTCACTGGTGTACCCATGACGTGGACACTGGTGACAGCCATCCTGTGAAGCACAAGATTTACAGGTTGACTGACCGGGTCAGAGCCAGCATCAAGGAGGAGGTCTCTAAGATGTTGGCGTTAGGGGTGATTGAGCCCTCCCACAGTCCTTGGGCCAGCCCAGTGGTCTTGGTCCCAAAGGCTGCGGCGCCCGGTGCCACTCCAGAACTCCGGTTTTGTGTGGACTACCGTGGGCTCAATGCCGTCACCAGGACTGACGCGCACCCCATCCCCAGAGCTGATGAGCTCATTGATCGGTTGGGAGCTGCCCGGTTCCTCAGCACGTTTGATTTGACGTCTGGGTACTGGCAGATTGCCTTAACCGATGGGGCCAAGGAGAGATCAGCATTCTCAACCCCAGAAGGTCATTACCAATTCCGGGTGATGCCCTTTGGGTTGAAGAATGCCCCTGCCACCTTTCAGAGGTTGGTCAATCAGGTGTTGGCTGGGCTGGAGGATTTCAGTGCCGCCTACCTGGATGACATTGCTGTGTTCAGTTCCAGCTGGGAAGAACATTTACAGCACCTTGAGAAAGTGTTGAGGGCTCTGCAAGGTGCAGGCCTCACGATCAAGGCCAGTAAGTGCCAGATCGGGCAGGGTTCTGTGGTGTACTTGGGACACCAGGTAGGAAGCGGCCAGGTGGCGCCCTACAACCCAAGATTGACACCATTCTGGCTTGGGAACCCCCAAGACCCAGACAGAGGTGAGAGCCTTCTTAGGTCTCACCGGTTACTATAGGAGATTTGTTAAGGGCTATGGCACCATTGTTGCCCCCTTAACAGAGCTGACCTCTAAGAGGCAGCCGAGGAAAGTGATCTGGACTGAGTCCTGCCAGAAAGCTTTTGATGCCCTGAAGGCAGCCATGTGCACGGCGCCCGTGCTCAAGGCACCTGACTTCTCCAAAGAATTTGTCGTGCAGACTGACGCTTCAGAGCATGGTGTGGGAGCGGTGCTCTCACAACTGAACGAAGAGGGCCTGGATCAGCCTGTAGTCTTCCTTAGCAGGAGACTACTTCCCAGGGAACAGAGGTGGAGTGCCATAGAAAGGGAAGCTTTTGCTGTGGTCTGGGCACTGAAGAAGTTGAGACCATACCTGTTTGGGACTCACTTCCGGGTTCAGACAGACCACAGGCCCCTCAGATGGTTGATGCAAATGAGGGGTGAGAATCCAAAACTGCTGAGGTGGTCCATCTCCCTACAGGGAATGGACTTTACGGTGGAACACCGTCCTGGTACAGAACACGCCAACGCAGATGGTCTGTCCAGGTTCTTCCGCCTTAGTGAAGAGAACTCCAATGGGGTTGGGTAGTTCTCCCTACTTTCAGCTGGAGGGGACATGTGTTAGACTTGGCATCTTTTGGCGTGTTTCCCCTGACTTTTTGCTTTCTGACCTCCCGGTTTTGACTCTGTTTTTGCTGGTGTAATGATTCTGCGCACTTTTCCTCACTGCGGTCCAGTGGGAAAGTGCAAGTGCTCCTGTATAAAATGTGTTATGGATTGGCGTTTCCATGATTGGCCTATTTGGTTTATGTGTCAGTCCCTTGTAAAGTGCACTGCGTGTGCCAGGGCCTATAGACCAAATGCTGTTGGTGGGCTGCAGCACTGGATTGTGCCACCCACGCAAACAGCCCGTAAAGTGTAACTCGGGCCTGCCAACGCAGAGCCTGTGCGCAGCCTGGGGCTGCCATGTCGACTTGGCAAGTGCACACACTTGCAAGTCCCTAAACCTTCCCTTTGCTACATGTTAGTCACCCCTAAGGTAGGCCCAAGGTACCCCTGTGGGCAGGGTGCGTTGTATGCGAAAGGTAGGACATGCCCGGTGTGTGTGGCATGTCCTAATAGTGAATTACAGCCTAGTTCGTTTTTCACTATTGCAAGGCTACCTGTTCCCCTAGGCCAGAACGGGCAGTTTTGATTATTACAGCTTATAATCCTAACTGACCCCGGGAACGTGGTAGAAATTCGAGTTTAGTATGCCTGGACTCAGAATGATGAAATGCATCTTTTAGTGAAGTTGGTTTTAACATTCTGTGTTTGAAAATACCCCTTTTAGAAAGTGGGTATTTTCTTGTCTAACCATCCAAGCCTGCCTCTGCGAGGTTGTGTATTCCTTGTCTGGAGTGTGAGTGACAGGGGCTGGGGGATGCCAGGAGACAGGGTGAGTCAGCGCAGGGCTGAATAGCCAGATCGACCTGTAGATGGGTGGGAGGGGTCGCACCTGGGCCCTGAATAGGACAGTGCCTTCCCTCCACAATGCTGGCTCCACCTCCTGTGGTGCGTCTGATGTCCCTGGCCTACTCACTGAAAGAAGGGACGGAGACTTGTCAACAAAGTGCTCCAGAACTGGTTTGGACTAGGCAAAGGCCTCTCTGCCTTCAGAGAACAAAGGAATTTGGGATATAAATATTGGGGCCCTGACCCCATGAATTTAGATCTCGCTGGAATCAAGGAACCTGCCAAGACGAAGAGCTGGAAGAGCTGCCAGGAGGAGTACTGCCCCGCTGCTGTGTTGTTGCTTTGTTGGGTTGGCCTGCAGTTGCTGCTTCTGTCTTGGGCAGTGAAAGGACTGGACTGAACTTTCTACAAACTTGTACTGAGTATCTCCAAGGGCCAGGAACCGAGCTGGCCTCCTGTTAAGAAGTCTCAGGGACTACAAAGACTTCACAAGCCTCTGGGTACCGCTTCTGGAACGCTGTTTCAGTCGCCACAGAGGAAGGGAACTGCAACCGACTCCGTCAACCGAATCCATCCCTGGCCGGTGACCTGTTTGCACCGCAGACCGCATCGCCCCGCTTCGCATCGCAACCCTGGTCTCACCGTGGGCGACGTCCGACGCCGCCAACATCGAGCCGCTGCTTGCACCGTGACCTGTGGGCACCGCAGTTCGCATCGCATCGCTTCACTGGGCCAGCCGGACCAGACCGACACTGTCGCTGCAACTGGCTCAAGAGTCGTGACCGCACCGCATCTGGGGCACCGCTCGCACGTCTGCGACGCACCGCTCCGACTCGCACCGCTGTCCGACGCCAGCTCCCGCACTCCGGCTTGGTCGCCTGCATCGCAACCTGTCAGCACCGCATCGAGCATCGTCTCACCCTGCATCGCACGCCTTGGACTCACCGACTCCGTCTGCACGACGCTCATCGAGCCGCTGCCTGCACCGCATCGAGGGACACCGCACCTTGCATCGCTCCGTCTTGCACCGCAACCGCGACGAACGCCGACCGGCTCGTACACTCCGTACCAGCCACAACGAGAAAGGTACTGTAACCGAGTCTGTTCACGACTCTGCTGGCCCGTATCGACGCGGTCGGCTGGAACTGTTAGACTCTGTGGTTTTCAGCATCACGGTAGGCTCGGACGGAGCTACCGACTCGTCCGAACTTTGCTTTTGTGCTATTCCTGCAAAGAAGAAGTTAACGTATCAAGCATTCATTCGTAAAGTATAGTATTGTGGATTTTTGTCGTAATTGGTCTTGTCTTGAGTATATAAAATATTGGTTATTTTTCTAAACTGGTGTGGTGTCCGTTTGTAGTGCTTACACTGTATTACTGTTGGTTATGTGCAAATGCTTTACACACTGCCTCTGAATTAAGCCTGACTGCTCGTGCCAAGCTACCACGAGGGTGAGCAGGGGTTACTTCACGAGTGTAACAACCCTTACCCTGACTAGGAAGAAGGGTCCCTACTTGGACAAAGGTGCAAGCCCTTGCCAACTAGAGATCCCATTTCTAACAGCGAGATATTGCCAATGGGCACCAGAGGGAACGCCATACTCTGACTGAACTCATGTAAAGCCAAGGAGGCCATCTTGGTCAAAAAGATCCCCCACTCTTTTACAGCCGCAGTCTGCCACTGCAGGAATGAATTGCCCTGCATAGCAGGCGGGAAGTCTGGATTCCCAAGAATCGGTATCTGTGGCGATATTGGGGAAGAAAGTTTCTTCGTTACCTGTACCCTGTTCCAAGTGCCCCCTGTCGCCCGAACCACCGAAGAGATGTATACCCCCACTGGTCGATGTGCCTTAGGGAGCCTGGTATATTCCAGATATGGATCCCAGCTATCATCTGATCTATAAAGCACCAGTATTTCTCAGTCTGGGGTTAGATCCTCCATATATCTAAGTTGTGCTGTCTGGTAGTAGTATGTAAGGTGAGGGATGCTCCAGCCACCCTCCTGCATGGGCCTGTGAACCTGCTTCTTCTCCATGCTAGCTTTTTTGCGCTCTCAAATATAATTTTCAATCAAATGTAATTTCTCCAGGACATGTGGGGGGAGGGGGGTTTGCAGTGGTAAGGTCTGCATCACATATAATATTTTGGGCAAAAGGGTCATTTTCACAGCCACCAATCTTCCCAGCCAGGAGAGGGAACAACCCCTCCAGAATGGCAGATCTGTCCAGACAGTGGACAGGAGCTCCGCGTAGTTGTGCTTCGCTGTGCTCTATAACGTGGGGTAAATTTGTAGACCCGAGTTGGGGACTCCCTGAGTGGCCCATGTGAAGGGAAATAGGAGTTCAAGAGGAAGGTGGTCTGTCTGTGTGACGGTGAGACCCAATACCTGCGTTTTTCTGAAAATTGACCTTAAATCCTGACACCCCCCGAAGGTCTCCAACTCTAACACAATTGTAGGATGGATACATGAGGTTGAGTGACTACAATCATGACGTCGTCTGCGTACATATCCAATTTATGTTCCCTGCCTCCCATGACAATGCCCACTGTCTGTTGGTTCCTCCTTATCCTCTCAGCCAATGGTTCCAAATATAAAGCAAAGAGGAGAGGGGAAAGGGGACAGCTCTTTCTGATGCCATGTGTGATAGTAAAGGGTCGCGATGATACTCCATTTGCCCTAACCTGCGCCCTAAGATTGGCATATCTACACCATACCCATTTCTGAAAACAGGGGCCGAGTCCAAATGGGTTCAGTACCACCCGGAGATATGGTCAATGTACCCGGTCGAATGCCTTCTCTGCATCGACCGAGAGTAATAGGGCTGGAGTAATGGAGCGACAGACCTTGTCTATGAGATGACAGAGGCATTTCCACTACAGCCTCTCTCAGGGATAAAGCCAGATTGGTTGGGATCGACCAAGCCCTGAATGGAGGGGGCCAGGCGTACCGCGAGCACACTAGTAAATATTTTGGAATCTATATTTAAGGGGGAAATGGGACAGTAGGATGCACAGGACAAAGGGTCCTTCCCGGGCTTGGGGATGACTGTGATGATAGCATCTCTCATGGTATCTATGAGTGTCCCTGATGTGCTAAAGGAGTTATAGAGATGGGCCAGTATGGGAGAAAATGTGGGAGCAAAGGTCATATAGAAATCAGAAGTGTAGCCATCCTGGCCTGGTGCCTTTCCTGGCTGCAGCCGGGTTATTGCTGTAAGCACTTCATCAATCTGAATATCCCTGTACCTACGTGATGCCTCAGTGTTGGGCATATGTTCCAATGGTAGTGTGCCAAGGTATTGAGTTGTCTCTTATAAGTCTAGCAACTCTGTGGTATATAATGTGGCATAGAAGCATTCAAATTCTTGTGCGATATGTGAGTCTAGATATACTCTGTCGCCCTTTGGCCCTTTGAGTTAAAGAATCCGAAGAACCTGATCTCGTAATCTATTTGCTAACAGGCATCCAGCCGCATTTCCCTCTGTATAAAATGTGTTTGATGCGCAATAGCGCATATTCCGCTTTATCCGTATCAAGAGCCCTAAGATCTTTGAGGGCCAACGTGAGTTGGCAATGCGCCTTGATGGAGCCTGATCGTTTAGGCTCCTCTTCAAGGTCTGTCACTTTGCTTTCCAATCAGAGCCTTTTATTTTTCCTTTCTCTATTGTATGTAGCTGAGAGAGCTATAAAAGTGCCTCATAGTACCGTCTTCAGAGTGTCCCAGAGGATGGCAATAGATGTGTCTGGAGTATCATAATGTTATAGTAATGTGTGTATTGCGGTGGTGACTTCGGTGATAGTCGAGTAGTATTGTAGTAGCTTAGTGTTAAGGTGCTGTTGTGGGGGGATGTGGCTGGAGTGTGTATGGTGATGAAAATGGGTGTGTGATCAGAGAGGGCAGCAGGTCCTATTCTCACAGTCAGTCGTGGGGACATGAGGAATAGATCTATTCTAGCATAGATGAGGTGAACAGCTGAATAGAATGTATATGCACGTCCCGTAGGATGATTCTTATGCCACACATCTACCAGGCCCATATCACTGAGCCATTGAAGGCTAGCTGCAGTAAACACCCCAGTTTGTCCCATTCTCTGGCCAACTTGTACAGAAGGGTGTCGGGCACCAAGTTGAAGCCTCCACCCAGCAGTATGTTGGTGTTAGGGGGCGCCATTACCTGGCCCATGGCATCCAGAAGGAATGGCTCCTGAAGAGTGTTGGGGGCATACACTGTGGCTACCGTAAATGTATAGGTCTGCATGGCGATACAAAGGGAGAGCAATCTACCTGTTATTTCTGCTTGTGTGTGAGTTACCTGGCCTGGGAAATGTGTGGCCAGAAGGGCTACAACGCCAGCCCGTTTTTGTGGACATGAGGAAAAGAACTGGCTGTCGAAGCAGCGGGGGTGTAGGTGATGCCAGTCGCTCTGGAGGAGGTGGGTTTACTGAATAAGGCAAATATCGCATATAGAATCCCTGAGCATAGAAAGCAGATCCAATCACTTCACAGGGGCATTGAGGCCTCGAACATTGAGACTAATTATGTTAATCATGGTGCAGAGTGTCCGTCTTGCCCAGCCTCCCAATGGTAGGAGCCCGACCTAGAGCCATAAGTGGCATCAAGCCTTCTGCCATGGCAGACCAACTGCATTGAGCACAAGGAAGATGGTAGGGAGTGTGGTGGCGAGGGGAGGAATGTGGGGAAACAAGTGAAACAACAGAAAAACAACGCTCCCTCTCCAGGGAAATAACTTGACCAATCAATGGGGTCCATGTTCATGGCGAGCAGGCATTCCCAGAACTGGGCGTGACACGTAGAGGAGCTCTGCCACATGATGCATAGACAGTGTCATTGTTAGAAATGGGGGTCTCTAGTTGGCAGTGGTAGGTACCTTTGTCCAAATAGGGACCCTTGCTTCTAGTCAGGGTAAGGGGGATACACACTTTAGATAACCCCTGCTCACCTCCTTGGTAGCTTGGCATGAGCAGACAGGCTTATCCCAAAGGCAATGTGTAAAGTATTTGTACCAACACTCACAGTAACGCAGTGAAAACACCACAAAAGGACACCACACCAGTTTAGAAAAATAAACTAAACAAGACCAAAACAACCAAAATCCAACATACACAGTTAAAAATATGACTTTCAAAAGGTTTCAAGAACTTGTACCATAGAAAACTATGGATTCGTGACTTTTCACCAAAGTACCTGTAGATGCGTGAAAGTTTCAAAAGTCAAACAGCCTCAGAGTCGGAAAACAAAGAGATGCAACATTCCTTAGACCTTGGGGAGGCGATGCGACAGTCCCGCTGCACGCAGAGGAAGGGTTGCGTCGAATTTGGTCTGTATGGGGAGTGATGCGTTGAATCTTCGTGACGGTTCCGGTCCGCAGGTGATGCGTCAGACGAACTTGCCGCACAGGCACGATGCGTGGAAATCCAGGGTGCATCAGCGATCGATGCGGCGGTCCTCTTCAGCCGCGATCCCTCGATGCGTCGATTTTTGCAGAGGCGGCAGGCGCTGCAGCGGTTTCCGCAGCAGCGACAGGCGCTGTGGCGGTTTCCGCAGCGGCGCGGCGATGCGTGGAAATTCTCCTTGCGCGGTGGAGATGCATCGGGAAAACAGCCGCAAGAAGAGCTATGCGTCAGTTTTAGCAGTTCCTCACATTTCTTCTTTCTTCCAGCTCCCAAACAGCAGCAACAACCTCCAGAGGCCCAAAACTGGCACTAGCACCTCTTGGCAGGCTAGAACTCACAGCAGCAAAATTCAGGGGAGCTGGGGGTGAAGTCTTTGTGTCCCTGAGACTTCAGAACAGGAGGCCAGCTCACTTCAGGCCCTTGGAGAGCTCCTTCAAGCAGGGGACACAGCACACAGCAAAGTCCTTCTCCTTTCCTTGGCAGAAACAGCAACTGCAGGCCAACCCCAGACACACAGCAAGGGCAGTACTTCTCCTCGGTCTCTCCAGGTCTTCTCATTGGCAAAGGTTCCTCTTGAATTCCAGGAATGATCTAAAGTTCAGGGGTTTTAGGTCTAATACTTATACCCCAAAATGTCTTTGTTCTCTTTGTGCAAGGGGCTCTGAACCCAGTTCAAACCAGTTGTGGGGGGCACTCTGCAAGTGCACAACAACATCCATTGTCAGTGTGAGCCTTGGCTCCAGACACACCACAGGGGGGCAGAGCCAGCATTGTGGAAGGCAGGCACTGCCCTATTCAGGTACAGGTGCTACTCCTCCCACCACTCCAAATGCAGATCAGGCTTATTCAGCCTAGTGCTGACTCATCCAGACTCCTGGAGCCACTGCACCTCCCCAGACCCGGTCACTCCAAAGCCAGACAGTCAATCCACAAACAGGCAGAGGCACACAGGATGGTTGAACAAGAAAATAGCCACTTTCTAAAAGTGGTATTTTTAAACACACAATTTAAAAACCACCTTTACTAAAAGATGTGTTATTAAATCCTGAGTTCAGGGATACCAAACTCCATTTTTCAATCTTATCCCTATGGGAAGATATGCTTGTAAAATGTTACAAAGCATTCCCCATTCTGTACTATGGGGCAAGATAGCCTTTCAATAGTGAAAAACGAAATTGGCAGTATTTCACTATCAGGACATGTTACACACACCAGTACATGTCCTACCTTTCACATACACTGCACCCTGCCCAGGGGGGTACCTTGGGCCTACAATAGGGCTGCCCTATATGTAAGAAAAGGGAAGGTTAGGGCCTGGCAAGTGGGTGCACTTGCCAAGTCGACATAGCAGTTAACAAACTGCGCACAGGCACCGCGGTGGCAGGCCTGAGACCTCTTTTCAGGGCTACTCATGTGGGTGGCACAATTAGTGCTGCACGCCCACTAGATTTATCAGCCCTGGCCCACTAAGTGCACTTTACTAGGGACCTACTGGTAAACCAAATATTCCAATCATGGATAACCAATCACAATACCAATTTACACAGAGAGCATATGCACTTTAGCACTGATCAGCAGTGGTAAAGTGCCCAGAGTCCTATAGCCAACAAACACAGCTCAGGGAAAAATATGAGCAAGAAGCAAAAAGTTTGGGGATAACCCTGCAAAAAGGGCCATTTCCACCAGTCATTATGATGGCGGTGCCTCCAGGGTATGTAGAGGAGGGATGGAGCACCTCATTTCAAAGCAGGAAGTAAGCACTCAGTAAGGTCAATCATTTTCAGGCTCTGAGTCACTCCCCTGTTGTTGGAGTCGTCCTGTTACTGCTGACTGTTCTTGCTGGCTTTCCGAGTCAGTGGAATTTGCTGTGTGCTTGTCGCTGTTCGAAAATGGTGTTGTGATTTAGCTGTGGAGTGATGGCATGCACTTGTCCTGCAGCGGTGGACATCCTCTTCTGAGGGGTCATCGAAGCCCAGTATGGAGAGCTCCTCCTCGAAGGTGCAAACTGCATGGGTCTTCTTGTTCCAGATGACGAGGAGCCAAAAGGGGTGGCCTCATCTATATAGAATGCCTTTTTCTCTCAGGAACATTGTGGCCGGTCACAGTGTTCTGCGCCGCTGGAGTGTAATGGCGGGCAGGCCCTGAAAGATCCCAATATTTGCACCCTCAAAGGGAATCTAGATCTTGTTGTGGAAAAGTTCTAGTCACGGATTTGTGACGCGGATGATAACATCTTTCTGCTTGTAGGAGTGGAGGCATGTAAGGATGTCCTGAGGCGTGCCAGGGGTCCTGGCGGGTCAGCCTGCCCTATGGGTACGGTCGCACCACATAGTACTCCAATTTCCCTGAGTCCGCCTGTAAGGGGATGCCCTTAATGCGGATGTTGGAGTGGCATGACCTGTTTTCAGCGTCTTCCAGGTGGTAGTATAGATGCTCATTTTTATCCTTTACCTCCAACAATTCCCTGCTGTGTTCGTTGAGTTCTTCCTCCCAGCAGCCACTCGTCTGCTCCAGTGCATCCAGTCACTGCCCCATTTAATACATATCGTTTTTAAGGCCCTTATTTACAAAGCAGAGAAAAGCAGGAAAATGAGGTCAAACTAGTCAGTAACAAAGTGACACTATACCCTGTTCTCAGAGATTTGGCGTCTGGTGAGGGCAGCTTGCCTATTTTTTTTATTGCAGCAGTATTGCTCTTCATATGTCATTTGATCTCTTCTCAGTTTACGTGACATTGACCTGTGCCTTCCGCTACGGTCAGGAGGATATTGATGTGCTGGGTCTCACCTTCCGGAAGGATATCTACTTCTCCAGGATCCAAGTGTACCCACCTGTGGAGAACACCAAGCCAACAACCAAAGTGCAGGAGCGTCTGATGAAGAAACTGGGCAACAACGCTTACCCTTTTCTTTTAATGGTAAAGGAAACATGGCAATAAGGTCACACTGTGGTGTCTCAGCTCCTTTGTATTGTCTGTCGTTCTTCTCTCACGGTCTTGCTTCTCTGCCATTTCTTCCATTTCTCTGACACAAAGTTTTTTTCTCTTCATGTTTTCTCTCTGTGTCCTATTCACTGTCATTGTAATCCCTTTACTTTACATTGGCCGCCTTTCTTCCCTCTTCTCCCTCTGCCTCTTTACTTCCTATGAATAAATGACATGTAAAACAGGGAGAATGGAGGAAGCTCCCCAGGCACCATAGGAGGAGCTATGGGCTGGATCCGCCTTCCACCCTGTTCTGGATTTCTGTCTTGGATGCAATATCCAGCATGGTCACCCAATCCGATCCTCCCTCCACCTCATATGAACTCAGTCACTAAAGGTGCCTTCCTTCACCTTAACTTGCTTCAGGGCATCCTCCCTTTTCTTCAGTTTCCCCACAAGATTGGACTAGTCCTGGCAGTGGTGATAGCTCGCCTTGACAATCGTAACAACACCTTTGCTGGTCTCCCCAAGAGCTATCTTCATAAACTGCAGAGAGGTCAAAACCAAGCAGCCAGGCTCATTTATGGGCGGGGTTGCCAAAATCACGTCGCCCAGCCCGCTGACTAGTACATTGGCTACTCATCAAAGGAAGATAACCCTTCAAAACATTGGGTATTCTACATACGTTTGCTCATTGTTATTCATTTTCTGCTAACATGCTTCCTAACCAGTGACCAAATCTGAAATGATACGGCGATAGGTATCATCATGTTCATGTCTCTTCTCTATTGAACCCTCTCATCCAATCATTGAACAATTTCTAAACTTTAGACAAATTCTAAAGACTCTCCTCTTCCAGTGCTCGTGCTGCTTTTATTGTGCAGACTTCAGCTTACCTCCTGTTTCATGTCATATATTGTTCTTCAACCCCACTTTAACCAGACGCCTAAGTCTGGTTAAAATATAAAGCTTTAACTCAAGGCTTTTCCACCATTGCGGACTTATTTCTAGTACTGCATTTTACCTTGTTTAATGAGTGTTGCTCTCCATTTCCTTCTGTATGACCCTTTGATCCACCTCCCTTCTCTCAAATCTCTGAGACTACATGGTTTATAGTGCTCTACAAATGCCCAGAAATAAAATAAAATATCATCAAATCAAATAAAATAAATAGCAAAAAAATTAAATTAAGAGATGCTGTGTTGCCCTTGGAGCCAATAAGGCTTTGAAATTGGCTACCGCACACGTACTTAGGTTTCCTGAAAATGTGTACATGCTTTAACAGGTGTCATTGCTCAAAATTGGTCCAATGCGCTTCAAGACTTTTGGAATGGAAGAATTATGGGATGTCCAAAGGAGGTGGAGGCAGGTGTATAACAGAAGGCAGAATTCTTAGGAATCCATTCTAGGGTGGATTCATAAGGCAAGGTATAATTAAGAGAAAGACCAATAGAAACAGTACATTTAGAAAAGTGAACAGTAGAAAGTATTCTACTTGGTGAAGGACCACAAAGGTAAACATTACCAGAGCTTGCCAATATGGTAAGATCCACTGACCAGAAGCACCACAAGATCCCCATTTGACAAAGAGCAAAAGGGATGTTTCTGTACAACTGTCCGTCGATGG
The DNA here is from genome assembly GCA_963921515.1 of Calotriton arnoldi. Taxonomy (NCBI): domain Eukaryota; kingdom Metazoa; phylum Chordata; class Amphibia; order Caudata; family Salamandridae; genus Calotriton; species Calotriton arnoldi. The sequence continues at coordinate 2,146,486 of CAWUFW010001471.1, read as the reverse complement.
TGGAATTCTCAGAGGGATAATCTGCAGACTCTGGTGTTATAAAGATAGTGATTCTTTGCATAAAAAGGAACCTGCAGGGTTGAGTCTCCTCGCTGCATCGACAACAAAGGACCCCAAAACCTAGCAAATTGCTCTGATTTTCAAATAACACCTCACTTCAATGTCTTAGCCACATCTCTGTACCTAAAAATTGTAAACTTGAAGAGGAAATTTGACATCCTCTCCTGGTTGCTCTGCTTTGCCTAAGTTGATGGTGTACGGGCAGGATGAAGCAGTCTCATGATGCATCAGAAAATGCTCTAGGAGACCATACCGTTCACAAACTATTACATGATCCATAATTTGGTAGATTCTGATGACCTTGGTGCTGTTCGTGAAGATGATGTGCACAGCAACACCACTTCTATACTAAGTGCAGGTCTGGGATTGGAGAAATTTCAAAAGTGGTGGACAGGCTTGTCTGGTAATCTACAACGATGTGGTCCAAAGCATTGGGCCCGATTCACAGAACTAACTTAAGACAAAATCCTAAACTTACTACCATTTTGGTATTCACAGAAGGCACTTACTCATTTTGGTATTCACAGAAGGCACTTACTCATTTCGGTATTCACAGAAGTTAGGAGTCCTAACTTTAGGACTCCTAAATGCCTTCTGTGAATACCGAAAGTCTTAAAGTTACGATTTTTCTCAGTTTAGGAGTAGTAAAGTTAGGACTCCTAACTTTAGGACTCCTAAATGCCTTCTGTGGATACCGAAAGTCTTAAAGTTAGGATTTTTCTCAGTTTAGGAGTCGTAAAGTTAGGACTCCTAACTTTAGGACTCCTAAATGCCTTCTGTGAATACCAAAAGTCTTAAAGTTAGGATTTTTCTCAGTTTAGGAGTCCTAAAGTTAGGAGTCCTAACTTTACTACTCCTAAACTGAGAAAAATCCTAACTTTAAGACTTTTCGGTATTCACAGAAGACATTTAGGAGTCCTAAAGTTAGGACTCCTAACTTCTGTGAATACCGAAATGAGTAAGTGCCTTCTGTGAATACCAAAATGAGTAAGTGCCTTCTGTGAATACCAAAATGGTAGTAAGTTTAGGATTTTGTCTTAAGTTAGTTCTGTGAATCGGGCCCATTGTGCCAGGAGAGGAGAGAAACACCATGTTTTGTTTAATATGCAAATCAAACCTAATCCACCACAAAGCCACAACCTCCAGAGTTCTTTTGGGGTATTGCCTACAGGTAAACAAAGAGATGTGGTACCATATTTTTAAGGCGTATCCAATGCCTCTTCCTCCATCTTTTATTGTCTGATCATTTTCTCTCATCTTACAGTTTCCCGATTATCTGCCCTGCTCAGTATCTCTGCAGCCAGCACCTCAGGACAAGGCCAAGGTGAGGAGTTCACATTTCTGCACGTTTTGCTGTGCTATCTCACTTCAGGAAAGATGCCTCAGTGTAACTGGACAATGTGAGGAGTGCGGCGGATGTGCTGATACTCGTCGAGCAGTGTGTGAGTCCCTGTCCTCTGATACTAGGGTCATTGAAGCATTGTAAGGAAGGTGGACATTGTGGCACGTTGTGTTTGGGTTCCTGTAATTGTAAATAAGCGATGCATGTACTGATGGCGGGAGTAGCAAGGATGTCTTGAATGCAAATTGCATATGTCCCTTTTGCACTAACATATACTTTTACTTTACTGTGTTTTCCTCCTCTCAACTCTTGCTTCTGACCCAGTCTTGCGGTGTTGACTTCGAGATAAAATGTTTCTCCGCAAGCAACTTGGATGAAAAAATCTCCAAAAGGTAAAATCCTAAAAATGGATCCGCTAATTTCAGACCTGCCTGTGTATGCGTTTCTCAATACTCAATGACCAATCCCAGAGTCTGAGGTATATGACCGCTGGCTTTGCCTGCGGTTTGGGGGAGTGTGAAATTACCAACCCCTGCTGAAATTTGAGGTCACTGACCTTTGTGTGGGAGGTCATCAACAATTGGCTGAATGGGAGGTCGCTGAGCCCTTTCTTAAAATGAGCTTACCAGCTTCTATTTAAAGTCACAGATCCCTCAGTGTGAATTCAGCAACCCTTGGCTGGGCGTGAGATCAGTAAACCTCGTCTTACTGTGACCCTGCCCTGACCATTGTGGATTCTGAGCTAGTGACACCCTCACTTTTTTTGTGTCTAATGATAACAATGATGTACATGGCTCTGTTTCCAGGAATTCTGTGCGGCTCTTGATCCGTAAAGTGCAGTATGGCCCAGATAAGCCTGGCCCCAGTCCAAGGGCTGAGAGTTCCTGGCAGTTTTTCATGTCCGAGAAACCACTGCACCTGACAGCGGCTCTCTGCAAAGAGGTGAGGAGATTGAACATGCTCAGACCTGGCACAAACTCTCTTCACTGGTTTGTTATTTTCATGTTGAACTTACCGCCCACTAGTTCCAGTAGTTCTCTTGCCAGTCACTTGACACCTGGGGGTGTTTCCACTATGAGTGGGAATGTTTTGTGGGCAAAAATATCTGGTGTGATATGAAAAGCAGAAGATTGGAGGGTACAATAGGAATAGAAAGGTTTGGTGGGGAGAGTATGGAAACTGGAAGGGTGGTTGATACGGTAAGGAGGGTGGAAGAATACTTTACACAGCGAAGAAGAAAAATTAAATGACATCACAAATGTAATGTTCATACAGTAAAGGATGGTGAAGAATTGCTGGGCACCAGTGTGAGCCTGGAATATCGTAGAAAGGATATCGAGTGGAGACACTATGTTGTGACCATAATATTGGGCCATAATATTGACAGGGAAGTATGTATAGCTTTTCATACCTATCTCCACATCTACATACCTTGATGAGATGTATATATATTTTCAAGGTATGTAGATATGGAGTTAAGAACAGTAAATCTATACCCACCTCTGTGCACTTACCCCCTCGATATTTTGATCAGACGCCAGGGTAGCTCAGGAGCCCTGAGCAACGCAATGAATGCGGCATCCGGAGGCATGCCTCAAATCCACATGAACTGCCGTTCCTACTCTTTGGCTCGGTGAGGCCTCTGGCGAGTTCCTGTCTGTAGTTTGGGTACAGTTACTACAATTGGCTTGAAGGAGATGTGAATAATCATCTTTTGCATTAAGGTTGACGGGCATGGCATAGAATGTGTGTGAATGGCACGCAAAGTAAGATAAGTGGATGATTGGTTGGAATGGTAAGGAAGATGGCAAATTGGGTAGCACGGTTAGGAAAATGATTTACTTCTGCAGCAAGAATGGTAGAGCCTTGGTTGTTAATATAAAGAGTCTGTGAGATTGGTTCACAGGCAAAAACGTTGGATGACTGAATCAGTCATTGAGTAGTAGTGTAGTAGCAGTGTTGTGGATACACCAAGAAATGAGTAAGATTGGCTGGGATAGTAAGGAGGGTGGAGAATCTACTAATATGTTTATGAGAGCAGAGGAAGGAGTGGCAACATAAAGAATGGTGGGTAATAGGTCCCATGGTTAAAGCTGTGAAGAATTGATTAACATGGTAATGAATGTGGATATTTGGTGGCACCTCAAGGAATATTGGATGATTGGGTGGCACGGTAAGAAATGTAAACAATGTGGTTAGCATGACAAACAGGATGATGAACTTCTTGATGTTGAAGGGAAGGTAGATAATTGTTTTATGTAGTGAAGAAGATGGATAATTTCTTGGTACGTTAAGGAATGCAGAGGAATGGTTGGTGGACAGAAGAGTGATTAGTTGTCAAGCATTAGGATATGAAGGATTAGTTTCCATGATGTGACATGGGAGAGGTAATTGGCAAGATAGAGGCTTGGCTGGTATGGTTAGGATTCTGGAAAACTATTTGTCATGAAAGGGGATGTTCATATTGGTTGAAACAGTGAGCAATAAATAGAATGGTTGTCACATTAACACATTAAGCAAATGGCAAGCAAGGTGAAAGATAAGGTGCTCTGATTAACAAAAATGAAATCCAGTATTTGTAAAGCGCACAATTACCTGAGGGTGTCAAGGCGCTGGGGGCCGCCGGGAAGATTAAGCGAGCTATTGGCCAGAGTCACATGGTGCTGGGCTAACTTGCCGCCGGGGATCGAACCGTGAACCCCATGGTCCGGAGTCAGGCACCCTGGTTGCTGCGCCACACCTCTTTCATTAACAAGCTGAAGCATTCATTGGTATTGATACAAAGGAAGAGGAGTGGCAACATAGCCTGGAAGGCAAAGGACTGGATGGTATGGTTAGGAAGGAAGAAGATTGATTGGTATCATCACAAGGGAGAGGAGTGGTTGACATGTTACGAAGTCAAAAGATTAGTTGGTATTGTTATGAAAGCAGAGCTTAATTGGCATTATTAGGTGACAGATGATTGGCTGGAATAATACCCAAAAAGATTGGGTATTATAGTCAAGAAGACAGATGACCTGGCATGGTTAGCATGGTTAGCATGGTTGGCATGGTTAGCATGCAGTTGATTGGTTGCTACAGCGAAGAAGGTGGTTGAATGGCTGTCATGTTGATGATGAGAAAGGATAGATTAGAAGCATTTTGGATTTTTTCTCATTGTTAGGAATGCCATGCATTATAAGCGGAATATTGACTGGTATGTTTCGGAATCTGAATAATTTGTTGGCAAAGTTAAGTAGATGGAGGACTGGTCTCACATTGAGGAAGGTATAATGCTTTGAAATAATAGGTGTTTGGCTTGCAAGGTTACAAATGTATGAGTTTTCTTGGTAGGGCAAGAAAGATAAGTGATCGGTTTTGAAGCCACAGAGTTGATTGGCATTGGTAGGAATGGTAGGTGACTGGCTGAAGGAGAAGTAATTGTCATGGTTAGGAAGGTAGTATATTGGCTGGCTTGGCAGGTGGAGTGTTGGTTGGCATGGCTAGTTAGATGGAGCATTGGTTAACATGGTTAGGATAATGGAGGATTGGTTGGCCTTGTTATCAAAACTGTGGCTTTGTTACTATGGTTTGGGATCTGGCTATTCAGTGGACATGATTAAGAAGTCAGAGGACTGGTCAGCGTGCTGAGGAAGGTGTTTCATTGTATGGCACATCAAGGCAGGCAGAAAAAATTGGTTGACAAAGTGGAGGTGGCATTGGATTGACAAATGCCAATGGACCTTGGTATGATTATTTAACACCTCTTTGACTCTTTCTCCCCAAATAGGTATTTTATCATGGAGAACCAATCCCAGTTTCAGTGACCATCACTAACAACTCTGAGAAAAACGTAAAGAAGATTTCTGTCTCAGGTATGTACAGATAAAAGTTGGTGATTTTGACTGGCCTCTAATCTTTTCTTAAGTCCAGCCACTGATAACTGGACACCATAGTGCACTGACTGAACCTTTGCTATGATTTAATTGGTCACCACAATCATGCCTCTCTTGTATTTATCCAAGTACTAACTTGCCTTCAGCCTAATTTTTTTATTTACCTGTCCCTGCAGTGCACTATCTCCATTTTTGATTGCTTGATAATAACCACTAGTTGTTGCGTCCTTGTTTTAACAACTACACTGTAAGGAAGAAACTTTACTTCTGGATTAGTAGATTATTAATTTCAATACGCTTGGGTCTGAAGAAGAGTTTGGTGGCTGTAAAGGGTGACATTGAGCTGTGTTAGAATCTCTTCGAAGCATGGTCTGACCATTCCGGCCTTTTGTTTTGTGAGTGCCTCTTCCAGCAGTGGAAGGCACCTGGATATGCTACATGTGCTCACATAATTGACACTGTCCATCTCTTTCAGTGGAGCAGGTGGCCAATGTTGTGCTATATTCTAGCGATTACTACACCAAGACGGTGGCCCTGGAGGAGTCAGAGTAAGTATCTACATTTTTTTGTTTTGAAATACTTGTGCTAGGGTAGTCAATGACTTTGTTAGGCAGTGGCACAGGCTATGGAGGCGAGCCAGATCAACATACGGGATAGTCACTGACATACACAGTGCCGTCGTTCAACCACAACCCCAGTCTGTCACTCTCATCGCAGTCTTTAACTCACGGTTACAGCCTGCTTTCACTCACAGACACAGCATTTTGCTATTGTTAGTAGACACAGCTATGAAATTGCACTTTCAAACAATACCTCTAGCTGTCACTCGCAGACTCAAACTCACAAATGCATCCTTAGTATGGCATTAAGATGAGCACGCCCCTTGACTATTTCTTACATCACTGCCTCACTCAGTCAGTCACACGCATAGCCTCTGGATGCCATTCATGGGTACTATGCCAACACCACTTGGACTGTCATTAACTTTTTGAACCTTCTGCCTATCTTTGCCATTTTTTCCAGGCTAATGAAACCCAAATGTGTAAACTGATTACTACATCATGGACTTACAAACCACAGAGGCTGCTCACTCAAAGTGGTACCAATTAAAGCTACAGCACACACTGTTAATGCACTCAGTTACCTTCTCTAGTAGCAAACCGGGTAAGATGTAGTTCTGGTAAAAGATCCCAATCAAAACAATTTATGAGCACCAAATCAATATAAGAAGAAAGTGATACCTGAATAAACAAGACTCAGAGTCCTCCAACTCAGAGAAGCCAATGAAATGCTTAAGGTCTCTTGGGTGGCAATTCAGACTAGCATCAGGCAGACAGCATCTACATGAATGCAACTAAGTCCAAGGAACAACATCACCTTCTGCTAATCACGCATACCTACACACTCATCACCAATAGTAAAGTATAGTAGTCCACAAACAACTTTACAAACTGTCTCTACCATCACCAGCCAGAAATTCTGCGGAACCAATTATTTTAATCACAAACCTGATTACACCTGCTGGCACAGTTGAACCCTCCTTACCACAACGATTAGCCACATTAGACCCAATCAGAGCTGTTAAATGTGGCAGGGCTTGCCAACATGGATGTCATTTAGGGGCCGCCAGGGATTGCTGCTGAGACCCCTGGCATGCCCCTTGTGACCCCTGGCACTGCCCCTTGTGACCCCTGGCACAGCCTTTGCGACCCCTAGCGTAATCAGTGGCGAAATCAGTGGCTTATGGACGTCGGTGGGGGCTTCACTCACCTCGTTTTTTGTCAATATTTTCAGTGGCATTTGATCCCGGGAAGCAGCAGTTTGTGTGTATATTTGAATGTGTGTGCATGTGTAGGCAGAGTGTGTGTGTATGTGTAAGTGTGTGTGTATATGTGAGTAAAAGTGATGGTCAAAGGGCATGTTAAGTCACTTCCGCTACCCTTGGCATTTTGGTGAATTGGCGTCCATGCTTGCCAGTAGCTTTTTACTCAGAGGCAGTCTGATGACATCCGAGCAGCAGGAGCACATGCAAGTGACATTATCAGTTTAATAAAATCGGTTCTGGACATCCTGACCTTGGCAGAAAATTGTGATGAGGGGGCATAACAGGAAAAGTTCTGGGAGGAGAGAGCAAGTTTATTGGGGAAGGTCAATAGGCAGGGGAAACGTAAAATGTAACAATGGTGGAGGTACCCCATGCCTCTCTCCACACAAGAATCCTCAAAGCAATGGTCCATACCCAAAATTACCTACTTAGTCCGTATGTCGAGTTAGGGACGTAAACACATGCTCTGATAGTGGCGGCTCGCATAGGGCGTGCTGCGGGGTGGTGGGGCTGGGGTGGGGCAGGGTGGGGGGATAGTAAACTCGGACATACGACGGAACGGAGGAAAGTAATTATTATGTTCCTCCGTTCCGTCGTATGTCCGAGTTTACTACCCCCCCACCCTTCCCCTCCCCCGCCCCGCCTCACCGCCCCGCAGCACGCCCTATGCGAGCCGCCACTGCTCTCTGAAACACTTATCCTAGAGGAATTTAACACGTGCCCCAAATCTGAAGCACATGCGATCTAGTCACTAAATCAACAAACTCAGGGTTTATCCTAGATTCAGCCCAAAACCCATACTGCAACACAACCAGCTTATCAGTCTATCAGCTTGACCAACCACTGTATCATATGCAAAAACGAATGAATGACTGCCGTTTTACAAGCTACAATCTTGGTTAACTAGTGCACTATTATCCATCCTGACACATAGCTTTTCAGCCGGTGGGGACTGAAGCTTGCCAGTTCTACAGGATGATAATAACCCCCACCATGAAGCCAAAGGTCCATGTCACCACTTTGATACCTCTGGGTGCCATGTGTTCCAAAGTCTTTTCTTTTTGTTATCATATTCTCAAAGCCCAACCATGTGCTTTTAAACTTCACCAGACCCAACTTAAGCGGAAAACACAGAACTCATTAGATCCACGGCTCTTAAGCATTGGACTGCGTTCATGTAACAGTGGGAATGCATTTCCATACCACTGAACAAAGAATGGCCAAAATGTTTTTCCTTTTGACTCTATCCCACTTAATATCAATTACTGCAGACCCAAAGGTGGCAAAATGCCATCCCTGAAAGGTGGCAGTTCTTCTTTGGGCCACAGGGGGCACAGCACAGACCACAAACACGCTTTATTGAAGACAGGTGCAGCTCACAACATTAACCTTGGCCTTTGCCTCACAAAACTAAACCTTGCTATACATTTATTCACCTACATTGCCTCCTCCCCCAACCCTAAGGTTCCCCCTTTCTCCTTTCCTTCCAACTATTTAAAAACCCCTACTCGGTAATTAACTGTTGAACTTTAACCCTGTAACCTCTTACCTACTTCTCTAAACATCTATCTAACTAAGTATCTCCTATCTTAACTTCCCCTTATTGCCTGCTCCCGGAGTAACTTGTTCCCAACCATAAACTTAACCTGTAAACATGTATAAACTAGCTACCAAATTCCTTGCACCTGCTTCAAGCGACAAACAATTACATGCTTTCTCCTCCAGCGCACCTGCGATCAGCAAAAATGCCCATCTCCCAAAACTAAAACTAGCCTGAAAAAATGGGTACCCCCCCCCCTGTATAAAGGGAGGGAGACCGGAAAAAACAACTGACCCCTACCCAACACCCAAACCAGCTGCCGTGTCACCTTATCAAAATGGTGACACGGCACACAAAACGTCTGGTTTAATAATCCCGCTCCCTCTGGCCAAAAAACGCCCAATGAGCCCAATTGTGCTCCGGGCCTCACCACTGGCCCAAAACCCCCCGGGGTGCAAGCCTCCCTGGTGGTCGCCCCCACCCCCCAAAATCCCCATTCGGCCAAGGGGGAGCAGAACAGACCACAAACACGTTCAATATGTGTAAAAAAGTCCGCTTTATTGAAGACATGTGCTCCTCACAATATTAACCTTGGCCTTTGCCTTACAAAACGAAACCTTGCTATATTCACCTACCTTGCCTCCTTCCCCCGACCCCTAAGGTTTCCCCCTTTCTCCTTTCCTTGCAACTATTTAAAAACCCCTACTCAGTCATTAACTGTTGAACTTTAGCCCTGTAACCTCTTACCTACTTCTCTAAACATCTACCTAACTATCTTCTATCTTAACTTCCCCTTATTGCCTGCTCCCGAAGTAACTTGTTCCCAACCGTAAATGTAACCTGTAACCATGTAAAAACTAGTTACCAAACGCCACTCAGAAAAGTCCCCTCCTCTCTGTGACTTTTCTGACCCCCCAATCTAGGACACTTTAGGATACCTGTGTATATCTAATGTCCTTCTAAAACCTCCTTTATCTGTATCAGATAAAACTCAATCCGAAGCATGACAAGTGCACTCCATCGTCCCTAAAGAAATAAACCACCGCAAACCTCAACTCGGGGTGCTCAATTCTACCAAAACCCTCGTCCCTACAAAATAATCTCATATCCCTATTGATTGTCCTCTTTGCTTTGTCAATAGCAGCAGGTTTTTCGGCCCCCCTCCACTGTCTCCTAGGAATAAATTCCATCCAGATGATGAAACATCCGGACCATTGGTGCCTGATCTCTAATAGGTCCCTTTTCACCTGCTTCAGTATAGCTAACCACTTACAAACCACCAGGTCATTCTTCCCTACATGCACGATCAAAACATCAGGGCAAATGTGACATCAAAGTAATTTGTTCAAGCAGGGAATGAACTTGTGCCATCGCATACCACCCTTCCTGTGCCAAGAACATTAAATAAAGAAGTGTCCAAACCAAGATTCAAACCTTTCCCTTTTTGCATTTCATGACATTCAGCCCATTTTACAAAAGAATGACTGACTATCCAAATGGACAGCTCCGCCGTAGCTGGCCTGGCCTCTGCACCTGTAAAAGATGCACGGGTAAGTACATGGAAAACTATACATTGCAGTACCCCGACTCCCCCAACTTAATACATTTCTTAAAACAATCAGAAGTCCAACACCACAAGTGCATGATCCTCTCCTTACCCCATCCCTGCTTTGCTGCATCCGTAGCTACCCCGATCTGAAAGGAGTGAGTGCCATATTCACCCGGGGCTTCCCCCAACAGTAACAATGCTCTCCGCATTACCCACAAAAGATGCGCCGCAGTAACCTCCTGGCCTGAAACCCTGCAAAACCGCCCCCCAGGGCCTTGAGCAGCTATTCCTCTCAATATACAGCCCTTTCGCACAGGATATACCGCCGTCTCACCTCTGGCCCTCATTACTGCCACCTTCCCTGCTCCCCTTTGGTCTGTCTTCAATTGTTTGAGCTTCACTGCAACCACCCCTAACTCCCCTTCCTGCATGCCCACTTCCCTTCAATGTAGACCTGGCCCTCCTTTACTGCCCACCAGCTCCGACACCCAAAAGGCGCCAAAATGCATCCATGACATTAAGGTAGAGAATAATGTTGTCTCCTCATAACTCCTGCAGATCCTTGGTATGACCTTCAAGAGGCAGGTCAACAATGCTTTTGATACTGGCCTCCTGACCTGGGGCCTAGCCCCCTTCTCCCTGGCCCAGCCTTCCACAATACGCCTGCCCAGCTCGCCCGCCGAAGGGGCATACCCCACCAAAGCTTACCCATGAAGGCAATCCCTGTCAGTTTGCCCGCAATCGTGACTTTGGACAGGACTGGCAAAATAAACTGAACAGCATCCTCCTCCCTTGCCCACCTGTCTGCTCACTTCTAAGCCCCTCCCTCTATGAACTCATGCCAAGCCTGCCTATACGCCCTCCTAGTGGAGACGGCCAATGACCCTACCACCAATTGCAGCATCCTTTGTCTCTTATAGACCACATCCCAGCAGGCACTGGTGTCTTGCAGGTGTCCGCCTCCGTGGCCAGACCATGGAAGCTCTCCCACTTTGAACAAGACAAAGCGTCCGCAATATCATTGTCTACCCCTGGCACATGTCTGGCTTGAAACAGAACATCATGTTTCAAACAACTGATTACAAAAACTTTCATCAGCTTGAGTACTTCTTCATCCCTGGCAGATTGCTTATTGACCACATGTACTGCTGCCATGTTGTCCACCCTGAAAATTACCTTCTTTTGTGCCAACACCTGTGGCCACACTGTTACCGCTACCACTAGGGGGAATAATTCCAAGAAGGCAATACTTCTGCCCCTATTCTTCCAATGTCATGGCCACTCTACAGCGCACCACCTGCCCTGCCATTACAGTCCAAAACCATTCGCTCCTGCTTTTGAGTATATTTGGACATCCCATTCCTTGGGTGCCACCATTGGGATGCCATTAAAATCCTCCCAAAATTTGTGCCACATGCGTAGGTCTTCCTTCGACCCTGCGGAAAAGCACATGTGATGGTGCGATAGCGTAAGGCCCGCCAATGACCTGCTCAATCTCCTACAAAAGGTCCTTCCTGTTCGTACTACTGTGCATGCAAAATTAAGATATCCTAGCAGCCCTTGTACCTCCCTAACTATCACTTTTCACCTGGCCAACATGTCATCTATCAGCATCTGCAACTACTTATCCATCGGTAGGCGTGCCTCCATGGCTGCCGAGTCCAATTCAATACCCAGAAATGACGACGCCCTGCTTGGACCTTGTGTCTTCTCTGGTGCTAGGGGCACCCCCAGTACCCTATGAGCTCTTGGAAACTTGTCAGCTGTTGTTGACAGTCTGTCAAACTGGGTTGGCCTACCAGGAAGAAGTTGTCAAGGTAGGGTGTCACCGTCTCCTTACCTGTCTGCCACGAGAAAACCCATTGCAAGAAAGAGCTGAAACGCTCAAACAAAGCACAGGTGATGGAACAGCCCATGGGTAATGCTTTGTCCACAAAGATTTGTCAGTCAAACTGGATACCTAACAACTGAAAGTCATCAGGGTGCACCGGCAGCAACCGGAAGGCACACTTTATATCACATTTTGCCATCGCAGCACCCTTGCCTACCCTCTCAACAAATCCCCTGGCTACATCCACGGATGAATAGGAAACGGTAGTCAGCTCCTCTAATATAAAGTCATTAACTGAAGACCCTTCCTACCAGGACAGGTGCTGTATCAATCTAAATTGGCCTGGTTCCTTCTTTGGCAACACCCCAATTAATGAAATTATCAAGTCTCTAATAGGCAAATCTGTGAATGGGCCCTCCATATGCCCCTCATCAATTTCTTTAAAAAAATATTCCCGCACTATTGCCTTGTGTGAGGTCACAGACCTCAAATTCTCCGCCCACCTGGTGGGCCGTGGACCCTCATACCCCAGCCTAAACCCCTCCTTAAAACCGAGACTCAATAATACGGCATCCTCCTGGCAGGGATAAAATGCCAGCCAATCATCCAAACATTCTTGTTTAATGGGTGTACAAGCCTTTTCCCATGGAACCTTGTGCTCCCCTCTCTCCCCTGCCCGCTTCCATTAGCTGTTCCTGCTGCCCATTGAATGGGATCTAGTGCTAAAACCCCTGGCTAAATTGCTGCCCCTGCTCGTTGCATCGTGCCCCAAAACATTGTACCAACGGGTGCCGCCCTGCGCATTTTGAACACTGATGCCTAAATTTGCTGTATTTTCTCGCGCAGGATCCTTTATTGAAATCCCATCAGGCCCCTTGTTCAACGCCAGAATTCTTTGCTTTATATCCCACCCCCCCTCAGGTGGGGCGGCTCTGAAAGGGGCGGTAGACTAATGGGAGATCTCTGGCTGTATATGTGGTTTTCCCAAACTTAACTGCCCCCATCGTCTGTTGATATAGGTCTGTGTCAATCGCCCCCCATTTTGCCTCCGGGTCCCATGCCGGCCTGGCTCTAAATTCTTCATCTCACCTGGGCCCTCCTGATCACATCCATGTATTCAAAGAGGGAGACGCACCTCTCTGCGTACTTTTCACAATAAACGCTCGCTAATATCAGAAATGCTGCTGTCCAGTTCTCAATTGTTAGACAACTCCAGCTCTTCTTCCTTTGAACCTTCTTTAGACCTCAGTTCCCTGTGTAGTAACTTCAGCATTTCTACGTACTCCCCTTTCCAAATCTTTTCTTTGGTTGCCAGCATGAGGTGTGCTCCCAATGGCTTCATCACACCCATGCAGGGCAGCCTCTTCATTTTAACCTCATGACTTTCTTTTGCCCCCTCCCCTTGCGACCCCTCACTGTCTTTCCCCTCCACTGGCGTTTCGGCACTACCTGTTGCTGTCTTCCTTCCTTTGTCTTGCTGACCCCCCTTGTGCTGTATCCTCTTCCAATTTCTGTGCATCTGTGCCCACCCTAGTATCCTTTACATACAAACCTTTCCGCAAACGTACCTCCCCATCGGCTTCGCCTCTGCTTGCATCAGTCCCTACTGAAACTCTGGCATTGGGAAATACCTGATGACAACACCCTTTTGTGCCTTTACCTTGTGTCAAGGTCGGTGTCTGCACCGTATCCAGCCACCTAACCAGTCGTGCAGGGGGTCAAACGGCGTTGTCCCAGGGCGGTAGCACGTCTCTTTTCTTTGAAACCTGTAACATACTAGGCACATCATTACTACAACACCCCCATCCTTCCTGGGCTCCCCCCCTTCTTCCTCAACGATCTCCCCTCCACTATACTAACCTCATCATAATCCAACTTTGTAGCCTCCCTCTCTACGCCCCCGGCACCTGTCATCCTTTCAACCCATGCCTCTGCAGTTTACCCCCTATTGCGGATTAGCTCCTCTAGATCCACCACTGGGTACCGATGGGTCGCATGACGCCCTGGGTCAAAGCCATGTGCTCTTGCCCTGTCCTTCTCACGGCTTTCCCAGAGGCCGCATTGACCCAACTGCGTTGTTGCACCGCCAGGGTCACCTCCGGCCATCGTGTGGCAGTGTCCCGACCGTCCTGCGACTCACTACGGCTGGCCGCCCTTGACCGTGTCATCTCTTCTCCTCTTTAGCACGGACCCGCATAGGACACACCCGAGTCTGTCATATCCTGCACCTGCTGATCCTGCAAAGAAAAAGTAAGGTCTGGCAAGCCGGGATTATTGGCCCTGCCTGCTCCTGCCCTCCCCGAAATCGGACACCACTGCCAATAAACCCCCCACCCTGCTCCTCCATGGGGTATCCCAACCTGCCCACCCGCTGGCATCTCCCCCACCTAATTCTTGCTGTACTGCCCGTTTCCTCCCTGCCCCCGCTGAATGCCCCCCCTTCATGCAGGGGCCCGCCCCTGGCACGTATATACTCTGGCCGGTGGCATACTCTCCGCTACTTGTCCCTCCCCCAGACTCCCATCCTGCTTCTCCCCCTCACTCCACTCCAGCATAGCCGACACTATGGCCGACACTGGGCCCCATTCCCGTCCCAACTCCCTCCCCTCCGTACCTCCCCCTTCCCCCGCTCCTGCCTCTCCAGGGCCTGTGGCTGTGCTTCCCGCTTCATCCCCCCTCCTCAGATCAACGCCACTTGAGCCCCCAGGGGGCCATTTCTAACCATCCTCCCAGCTCCAATGATGCTGAGTTCCCCACCGTGGCCCCGATCGATTCTCCCCCCCGGGCAGGCCGCCCCCCCTTTTCCCCATCTGCCCACTCATCTCCTTCAATAAGCTTTCACCCCCTGCCCTCCGTCCCTGAGCCTGTACCCCCTGTGCTGATTGTCATTTGGGGCCACTCCCGACACCCTAGTCCCCGCACCCCCAGCCCTCCTACCAATTCTTGCAGGTATTTTTCTTGAGGGGCCACTGACACAATGCCCTCTTTGCCCATAATCTCAGTGTCTGTAGGACTAGACCGTACCACACCCCGCCGGTCTTCTGTTGCCCCCAGTCCCACCCAAAACAGGCCAGAGCAACCTCTTTTTCTCCCCCCGAACTTTTTGTGTGTCACATGCAGCCCCTCTGGCCGCGGTGACCTCATTATTTGGCCTGCCTTGTATGGCCCCGCCCCTTCCCTCGATGAACTGGAGAGCGGGACACCGTGCGGTGCCCCGCCCCCTTTTCTCTGGTGTTTTAACTTGTGCGGCCGCTCTTCTCCCACAACCCTTCGCACCTACCGCCTTCCTAGATGTCGCACTCCGACGCCGCGGTGGTGAACAAGCCCACACCGCCGCAGCCACTCTGCCTGCTGCACGTCGTGCTGGCCGCGCCTTCTGCGCTGCCGGCACCATTAGATCCATGCGCCCTGCTTCCCCTAGCAGGTGCATGGCTTCAGCAACACGGGGGTCTGTGCTCGCCATCTTGACTACCCAAGGTAACTTGCAAACTAAACAACTACAAAAAACAACTTCCCCCTACCCAACACCCAAACAGGCAGCTGTGTCACCATACCAAAATGGTGACACGGCACACAAAATGTCCGGTTAAATAACCCCACTCTCCCAGCCCCAAAAATGCCCAACGAGCCCAATTGGGCTCCGGGCCGCACCACTGGCCCAAAAACCCCGGGGTGCAAGCCTCCCTGGCGGTCGGCTGCCCCCCCAAAGCCTCATTCCAGTGTTTAGAGATTCTCGTCCTACCTTAGATAGAACAAGAGGTCTTTCTTCACTCTGCCCTTCTTCACCTCATTAAGCTTTGGTCCAAAATTATTACAATTCCCCTGACCTGAAGTCTATGTCTTCCAAGGCTCTCTCTGACCACATTACTTGAAGTGTCCCCTAAAGTTCTTAGGGAAGGACACCTTCAGAACCTATGGATATTGTCAGCATCTGCTTTGCCTCATTTATGACATCTAAAAGGCCAATCTGGGGTAAACTCTGAGAGCTTTTTTGGGGACCAAAAGAGCCCACACAAAGTGAAAATATGGTTTATTTTTCAGACAGGCGGACACCCAATGTTTTGTAGGGTGTCTATTGATACTTGCCAAATATTGGTGCTTTTCAGCATCTGTAAATAGTTTTTCCAGATTGTTTCCAGTTCCTCCGTTCTTAATTATTTTTCTTCTTGTAACCCAGTTCATCTGTCAGACAATTTGGGGTTCCTGGGGAATGCCACAAGTGCTGAAAAGCTCCATTATAAGGGAACCCAGATAATACATAACTTCCCACTCCGATTCTGCATGGAGTGTAAAGTACTTTTAACTGACCTTGCTGAAATATCGGTATGTTGCGAACTTGTGTGTCCCAATCTTGTGAGGTTCATGAATGAGACGGGGTTTGATCCTGTTCACGCTCATGGAGGAGGGATCAATATATTAAAAACAAAACAGGAAGAACACCCCATTTGCCATAAATCACGCTTTAATCAATTCAATGCACAGGAATCGAAAAATGTGCATTCATATGTTATTTGCGTTTTTTCAGAAATGAATTAGTTATTAAGCACTCCGTGGACTGTAAACGTGAATATACATACATATATGACCTACAAAAATAAGACACAGAATGAATCACATAAAAATGAATCAGTCAGTACAAACATCAGATCACGGTGTCCCATTAGTTAGAATAGAGAGGAGTTATTCAGTCCTTAGTAGGGGTTTTCTTCTTTTCAACAGATGAAGTCCTACAGGGTAGTGTTTGCATTCCAATGGTCCCCAAGAGAGTTCATGCAAGTAATGTGCCTGCACTTTAAATATTGGGGATATGTCCTGTATTGATCACAAACTCCTCCGATATCTATATCTTCCGGCAACACATTCCCACCTCCTTCACATGCGACGTAATCATGTTAATGAGGTAATCCCCAGGGAATTACCCTTTATAAATCTGGACACCAGCATAGTCAGATAAGTCGAGGACACTTGAACAAATTACTTTGATTAAGTCACGTGGTTCTGCATCTTTGTTTCGATTCCTGTGCAATGAATTGATTAAAGCGTGATTTATGGCAAATGGGGTGTTCTTCCTGTTTTGTTTTTAATATATTGATCCCTCCTCCATGAGCGTGAACAGGATCAAACCCCGTTTCATTCATGAACCTCACAAGATTGGGACACACAAGTTCACAACATACCGATATTTCAACAAGGTCAGTTAAAAGTACTCAACACTCCATGCAGAATCGGAGTGGGAAGTTATGTATTATCTGGGTTCCCTTATAATGGAGTTTTTCAGCACTTGTGGCATTCCCCATGAACCCCAAATTGTATGACAGAGGAACTGGGTTACAAGAAGAAAAAGAATTAAGAACGGAGGAACTGGAAACAATCTGGAAAAACTATTTACAGATGCTGAAAAGCACCAATATTTGGCAAGTATCAATAGACACCCTACAAAACATTGTGTGTCCGCCTGTCTGAAAAATAAACCATATTTTCACTATGTGTGGGCTCTTTTGGTCCCCAAAAAAGCTCACAGAGTTTACCCCAGATTGGCCTTTTAGATGTCATAAATGAGGCAAAGCAGATGCTGACAATATCCATAGGTTCTGAAGGTGTCCTTCCCTAAGAACTTTAGGGGACACTTCAAGTAATGTGGTCAGAGAGAGCCTTGGAAGACATAGACTTCAGGTCAGGGGAATTGTAATACTTTTGGACCAAAGCTATTTCTATTGCCTGGCAAAGCACCAAGCAACCAGTGGATCACAACTTAGCACTAAATTTACATGCACATGACATAGAAAGCAGTGCAACCTTTCCGTATAAGTAAGGGCCTTCATATACTATGTACTTTTAGCAGCAGGGACTGCTTTAAAGTTGCTTTTTCAATCGTGGGTTAAAAGTAACTGCTGCCCTTGTGCCCATAAATGCAAAAAAGCAAGTTTAATTCAAAATGGAGTGTGTTAAAGCAGCCCAACCACAAATGTGTGACTTGTCTAATGCTGTTGGAGGTGTGTGAGGGATCAACACAAGGTGTGCCCAAGGCCATCGGGGTGACAGCAGGAATTATATTCCATTCCAAAACCCAGGTATTGGAGGCTCAGTGCCGTGACTCTTCCTCTCTCTCCTCTTCGCAGTGCAAGCTGCACTTAGAATCTGGCAATGAGTGTCCCACTCCCGACTCAAAGATTTTGCCAGGTGCAACTTGGTGTCTAGCCTATGCAGCTCACCTCTTTGCACCACTGGACTGATCAAATATATGAAATTCAACAGCCTCTAAAATCAACATGCCTAATGGCTTGATTCTTGGTGAAGCGTTAAGGAATGATTGCCTGTGGTGACCAAGAGGGCATGTTTGAAGTAGGTGTACAGGGCCTTGGGCAAATGTTCAGAATTTCTCCTGAAGATGTAGGTTTAATGAGGTAGTCTTCGACGTATGTGCACGTTTGGATGCACTGACTTAACTGACCTTCAGTGCATCTTAATCCTGGTCCAAACTCCTGGTCAATTACAGGATAAAGGCATATAACAACATTGATAATGCCCTCAACCAAGTCAGCAAAATAAATGAACAAAGTACAAAATAAACCAGCTTTGGCCATTAAAGCCTCTAACGTGGCTCAGTGTTTGCTGTTGAACTCATTGTTTGTGCAGCCAAACCCTCACGTGGACTACTTCTCTCTTAAGCGTCAACATTGAGAAAGACTTTACCACTCTCTAGATGTCCCTGTTGCATATTCTGGCGCTCCTCCCATAAAACCACCATCATCTTAAGCCCTCAGGTCAAAGTGAGAGCTTCTGGCGCTAGTTGTATCCCATTTTCTGGCTTTAAGGGCTCTATTTGCTTACACTAGGATCTTATAAAGTACTGAGGGAAATGTATGCCCTGCAACACTACCAGAGCAATGAACACCTTGGCTGTGCGGGGCTAGGAACCTCAGGCATAGTTTTACAACTTCTTAGATTAAACAAGATGGTTCTGGCAGTACCCAAACCATTATTTGACATATTTAGGTTGTTAGTTACGTCTAAAGGCTCAGGTCTCCTGGTCAAGTACCAGGATGTTAAGCTATGGAAGCCGTCGTTTGGGAAAACCTTGGGTTAGGCTGCAAGATCTTCCGGTTTGCCATAGAGGTGGGTACTCTGGAAAATTCAGCTACAACCACAATTTTGTCCAACTGGCAGCTCAGGCTGGGCCCTCAAATGAGGCATACGACTCACCTTTAGAAGGACCCTAAATTGCTTCAGGAGAACTGGCATGGTTTCCACATTCCCGGCATTATCTGTACAGGGGCTAGGAAGAAGAGGTACTCTGCAACAGGGAACCTAGAAAAGAATGACAACTTCTTGTTTCTTTTCATACTTTCTACAAAGCCTTTGAACTCCCTGGGGACTGGTTCTATCAAGCAGAGAGGACTAAAAACCCCTGCTGGAAAGGAAATCTAATATATCGATCTGATACAAGCAACATGCCCACATTGGCAAGACAGCATTTATGGTATGAGAGGCAGGAGATGGGTGACTATGGAGTCCCTAGTCCTTTGGAAGGCCCGCTTTAAAAGACACTGAAGTTGCCCATCCGTGCTGTCAACATTGCACCATAAGGGTGGAAGTTTCCACTATAGTAGGGAAAAAACTGCATCTCTAGAGTGTTTAAAAAAAGAGCCAAAACCACACTCACTCTGAAAGGCAGGGAGAATGGGTCTCTGTTGCTGAAACCTAAGAGAGAGAGAGAGAAAGTGAAAGAGAACGAGAGAGAGTCAGTCTGTCAGGGAGGCGGAGAGTGTGTGAGCGTGTCAGAGCGAGAGAGCGAGATAGAGGAAGTGTGAGAGAGACAGAGCTGCAGTTACCCGGTGGGGCTCTCTCACGAGCAACTGAGCAGGAATCTTGTTTCTTCAAGTGCTCCTTTCCCAATGTCAAACAATGATAATATTTGAATTCCCATGCATTGGACAACGGAGTAGCAAGGGTGCAAAGAATGGGTTGTATGACGTTACAACACATGCCATTACAACGCATGCTGTTACAACGCATACCTTTACCCCGACTTGCTGTCGGGGGTGCGCTGGAAGTTGGAATAGTATAATATACTATTCCAACTCCAGTGTGTGCAACAGTAGGGAAGGTGTTGGAGTTAACTCCAACACCTTCTACCCCCTGCAACAAGCCTTTCGCGTTGTAACGACATGCGTTGTAATGGCATGCGTTGTAACGCTTCCATTGTAAAGGCTGTTTCCCAAAGAATGTCCATGATGCAAGCAAGGAAAATTGCTGCCTCTAACAAATGATTGGATAGTAAAATATAGCAAGAGACAAGGTTTATAGGGCTCCTCTGGGCTCTGGTTCTCTGACATATTAAAACCAGAAATATCATACAACAGAAACATAGTGTCAAAAATATTGTGAACAAAAATATTGTTTTCCCATACATATACTGGTAAGTACAAAAACATTGAAAAAAATATCGTTTTATACTAATATCGAAAAAAATATGGACAATAATATTGTTTATTTCAAAATATATATAAAATATACTAATTTAAACAAACACAGATATATGTATGTGTGTATGTTTATATACACTTATATAATGTAAAACTATTTTACAAAATATTAATTTTAATTTATATTATAATTTTGTATTTTTTATTTACTAATATATATATTTACATACACATACAAAATTTTAAAAGTAACAAATAAACTACAAAAACATTTAAAATATTGCCAATTTAATTAAACATATGAAGTTAAAAATAAACAAAAATACATTTTACTAAAACTACTTTAAAAATTATATAAATATATATATATATATAAAAAAAAATCTAAAATTAAATACACAAGCCCATACTAATAATATTATATATTTAAACAATTTATCAAAACTATTAACCTCTAGAAATAATAAATAAACTATTCCCACTCCAATCTATACAACGGTAGGGAAAACATTGGACACAGAATGGGTAAAATTTTCTATTTCCATTCCAACAGGTGCAACAGTAGGGAAAGCATTGGACTCAGAAGGAGTACAATTTTCTATTCCCACGCCAGTCTGCGCAACAGTATGGAACACGTTGAACACCGGAGGGCTAACATTCAGTATTCCCACTCAAGTCTGTGCAACAGTAGGGAAAGCATTGGATTCTGGAAGGATAAAATGCATTAGTCCCACTCCAGTCTGTGCAACAGTAGGGAAAGCCTCGGACTCAGCAGGTGTAAAATCTGCTATGCAAACACAAGGAGATGATGGACTGAGCGCTGAAACTTTTCAGACACTCACCCCCAGTCACAGATCTGGGTTGAATCCATCATCGTTCTTTAGCTCACTTCGCCACCTCAGTTTAGACCCATCTATATGCAAATCAGTCTTGACCCTGTGCCTCATGGGAACAGTCCAGCCCGAACTGCCAAGCCTGGTCTTCCCTGAACCAGAAACAAGCACCCTGGGACTGGTTTCATTATTTGCTATTCCCACTCCAGTCTGTACAAAAGTAGGGAAAACGTTGGACACTGGAGGGGTAAAATGTTCTATTTCCACTCTACTCTGTGAAACAGTAGGGAAAGCGTTGGACACCGGAGGAGTGAAATTTACTATTCGCACTCCAGTCTGTGCAACAGTAGGGAAAGTGTTGGACCCAGGAGGGTTAAAATGTACTCTTCCCTCTTCAATCTTCCAGTCTCCAGTATAATAAAGATGTCTGCCACCATTTAGTCTGCCCTGAATTCCCACTAAAGCACCCAGCCTCCTCTGTGTCATCCAGCTTGAAGCCCCCTTCCCAGGTTTGCATAGACACCATGTCATACCTTTTTAACAGGATAAGGCAGCCATACCTCTCTCTGTGACTCCCCCCCCCACCTCTTAAGCTCTCTCCATCCTCTCTTTCTGCCAAACCTCCTTTCTTCCACTCTTCCTCCAGGCTCCATCGGCGCTCTCCTGTCTTTTCCCACCACAAGCTGCCCACTTCCTTCTTTCTCTGCCCCCAAGTCAGTGACCCCCCCCTCCCATTCATAGCCCTCCCCCTAGTCCCAGCTCCCTGCTTCCCGGTGTTGCCACCTCTCCACCTTGCCTTTCAATCTCACTCTTTCTGGTGATGCCCTTTGGCACTCCTGTTTCATTATCAGCAGGTCTCTGCTATGTCATGAGCGCTTCCTCGCTGATCTGGGGCTTGTATGTGAGAATATTGTCCGCAGGAATATGGTCTGGCATAAATACTGCAGCCTAAACATCATTCACAAAAATTGATGATTTTCTACTGGTAACTCCAATATGGTGATAATTTTGTCATCAGTATTTAGGACATAATAATTATGTTAGAATATATTGTGACAATGATATTCAGGCACACATCATGTCAGAAAACCTTGGTAAATGGCAGAGTCGAATGTCAAACTTAAGACGATAATAATCATCCTCAATATTCACCACGACACTCCTGAATCTATTTGATAAAAGAAATACATCTTTGTCACTCTCAAACTTTTCTATTCTCTTTCCACTTTCAGTGTCCGAGTGCAGCCAAATGCCACCCTTACCAAAACCTTCACGCTCCTGCCCCTGCTGGCCTACAACCGAGAAAAGAGGGAAGTTGCTCTGGATGGAAAACTGAAACATGAGGACACAAACCTGGCCTCTAGCACCCTGTAAGTGGTGATGCTGGTGGGAGGAATGCAAAGGTAGCGCTGGTTGGCTGTTAGCTGATCTCTTGGGATAAGGAGAGAGGAGGCAGCATTAGTGACCTTTGAGTTGAAGTTCTTGAGGGAGCTGCTGCCCCTGGTGCCCTGTGACCTGCACTCCTGGGTGGATGCAGTTCCACCAGCACCCTCTTTAGATTTAGATGTGCTGAACTGTGAGCTGTAGTTATGGAGTGGGGATAATGTACTGCAAGTACACTGCGAACTAAGACCGAGGGAGTAGCGGGACGAGGTATTGTGGGTCTCCTGTGATTTACGTGACAAGGCTAGGTTGGGAAATGTTACCACCAAACCATGTAACCTGACATGCTCCAAGAGGAAGGGGCAGATACTGCTGTTGCTGTGAGACTGTAAAATTGTATCCCGGTAGAGGGGAGTGGTACCGCTGATGGCATATGAGCTGAGACCATTTTAGGGAGCGGTACCACCGGCGACCAGGGAGCTAACATTGACAACATAAGGGGTGTGCTAGATTATGCTGTTTGGATAGTCTGAACAAAAGACATAGAAGAGGGTGATAGTAGCCTGGGCTTGCGGAAGAGACTTTTATATTCAATGCAAAGCAAGATCAAGCAATAAGGGCACTGAGGCAGACAAGAATCAGAAGGACCAGGTAAAGGCAATCTCTCTCATCGAATGTAATGGTACGTTATTTTATGTATCTTTGTATAGCGCACAAATCACACACAAGGGTATCCTGGCCCTGAAAGATCTTGACAGATTCCAACCCAGTGGACACACTGTCTTAGGAGAGAAAAAACAACAACACTGGGCTTAGTCAGAACTTTGACAAAAGCCAGCGTGGAAAGAATAACTAGTTAAAGCGAGTAACAATTCACAAGCAAGAATATAACATTGGAAATCTAAAGACAGAAGCAATAGCAAGCTGTTCCCAACAGGTATTGGTACAACTATTGGAGTGCTGGCAAAAGGAATGTATGCAACATGACTGAAATGTACTCAGCACCTGTATACCACAGTATAGAGTGCAAGCATATTGTCCTGTGAAAAATATCAGCTCAAGAATATCAATTACTTTTACATCTTCAAGGTGTATATAGGTAAATTTAGGTTTACTATTCTTGTCTCAACGTCTATGTACCTTGAAGCTATCGCCAAGGTATGTAGTTATGTAGTTAAGAGTAGTAAATCTGTACTATTTCACATACAGTTTCTTCGATAATGTAGTGGTAGTTGATATTATGGAGTTGAAATGTTTGCAGAATGATATAAAAACTCAGTAATGTGGTAAAACAATAGGCCCTGGAAGAACATGAGAGGGCTGTACTCAAAAGGAAAGGGATCAACAGAGCAAAACACTGTCAGACAGATGCTCTCCAGAGCAGGGCTGCAAAGGTAGAAGTAAACAAGTAGTCACTAAGAGACAGTACACATATTGAAGTTCAATTCAGTGAACATGTGTGAGTTGCAGACTCTCAGGGATAACAAGGAAAGGAGGCAAGAGAAGTGGAAATCAACCAGAGAGAAAACAGGGCCATATGGTGACTGGATGCAAGGTCTGCAAGAGGAAGCAGATAGAGGCTTGCAAATCAAAGAGGGACTGTGAATCATTGGAGACTACAGACAAAACAGAAGGCAACTTATGAGACACAGAGACTCAAAGTAAATGCAAGAATGGAGAACAACAGCGCAAACAATAAGTAGGCAGGGGACTGAAAAAGCAGCGACATTACACAGGACCCAAAGGTAGAACACAATGTCAAGAATGAGTGACATTGCTGTTTAGTTTAGACACTTGGAATACCTTTTGCACATGGAAGGGTTGTGCCTTATTATCTTGAGGTCGACAATTTTGACCTACAATAATATAGCCACTACATTGGCCCTCCACTACATTGTACAATAAGTATATAATTGCTGTTCTTAACTCCATCTAGAATTACCTTGGAGGAAAGTAATAAGAAAAATTAATAATAGTAATTATATACTTACCTTATAATGCAGTCATGGGTCCATGTTATTCATGCAATGTTATTGCCATGCGATATATTGCATGCAATACAGTGACCCACCCAACCCTTTGAGACACTCGGAAGTGGTCCCATCATAGGCCTAACTAAGGCTGCCTACCTAGCTAATAACCTGATGAAATATATAGTCATTGAAACAGACTCAACCCCCTTCAGAGAATATGGGATAGATCTTGTTTTGAATTCTGAAAGTAACCATACCTATGAATATGGGCATCCTACATTGTCCCCTGACGAAGGGCAGACCTTGCCCGAAATGCATCGGGAATTATGATTGAATTTGGCAACAGTTCACATCTAAGCTGATACTATCAGTATTCGATATGATGAAATGAATATCGATCCATGAATACATTTATAGAAGCTCAGCATCAGTATTTGAGTCTACTATTGTGATACAAATAATTTACAGACGTTTACATTCCGCTAACGCGGATCCCACGCAGTGCTCTGAGGGACGTCCCCTAATTAGGAGACGCTACTTTTGCATCCTACATATAGGCAAGATCCTGGAATGTCCAAGGTGAGACCATCCGGAGACACAAATGCAAATATCATAACAATCCATGACTGGCATCTCAGGGAAAGGGGCGGATAAAACCATCACTGCCTGCGAACTGAAACTCTTCTGGGGGGTAAGGAGCAAGAGATACTTGGATAGCCGTAGCCTGTAAGTTAAGAACTCCAGCTGATGAAGTCCGTCAGCACCATTGCAGCTGGACTGCAGTAGGGGGGGTTATTAGAGTGAACTCTTCATGCCAATGTTGAGTCAGTGGGCTAGGGCTGGGCTGAGTTACAATCATAAAGACAAAACCTTCCACAAAACAATCTCTAACTTGCCTGCTAAATGCAAAGCCAACAGATTAATGTTGTGATGATTTTGAATTGACAACTGCGTAGTAAACCTAACGTCCTCCTATTTAGCAGGAAGTTGTGGGGTTCCTTTAGATAAACCAGCTTTACTATTTTAGGCTCCTCCCACTAAATATTTTCATTCTCTGTTAGCCGACTGACTAGTGCTTCGAGATGTTAGGTCCACAAGTAAGCAGCTTGGAAGAGTTATGCACTTACTCACTCTCAACTGGCATAAAGCGGCGTGGCATTATTACTGTTGTATTCTGACGCAATGTTCTGGATTTGTACAGGGTTGCCCAGTGTTTTCATGGTTACAAAACATATTTGGTTTGCCACAGTCTGTATTGCTGCTACTTATTGGCAAACTTGTATTGTTCAGTTTTTATAAGGCCTGCATCCTCCTTCTTCGCGCCCTGGTGTTCTAAGGGTACGAGAAGAAGGTTTTAAGGACCACTCGATAATGGTAGGTTCTACCAAGGGCAATGGGTAAGGGGACAAGGACAGGGTATAGCCAAGGAAATTATTCGGGTGCTCTTTGCAACCAGGAGGTATATTTCTGTTTAAAATAAAAAACAGGGTCTGAAAGAGTGAATTGTGATTTTTTTTTTAAAGCAGACTGAGGTCTTCGGCAGGTAGCCGTCTCACTGATAAAGCAGCATAACAAGAGAAATGCCTTTTAATCTTTCTTATTCCTTGTCTCACTGAGTGCTTTTTCTTCTTTCCAGCATCAAGGAGGGGACCGACCGAACCGTGTTGGGGATTCTGGTGGACTACAAAATCAAAGTGAAGTTGACAGTCTCAGGGTGAGAAACCTGAAATCTTATTATTTATTTATTTAAAAGGTTTTATAAAGCGCGAACATGATCCTTACGGGTATCAGAGCGCTGTACAAAGTGGTGAAAGCAAGAGTAAAACAACAAAATGGAACAAGTGAGGTAGTTTAACAACCACAAGGTCACAAAAAGGGGGGAACACACAAGGTCAAAGGGGGCACGGGGAGTCAGCCAGTCTAGAGGGACCAGTACAGTTTCAGCAGGTCAATAGATCAAGATGACACGTGAACAGAAAACATATTACAATTTGAACAAACGGTATAAAAGAGTATCAAAACCGGAGAAAGAGGAGGATTGAGAAGGTAACAAGGTTAATGCTGTTGATGGTCATTCAAGATTAGCCATTTGACATCTTTTTTGAAAGATGCAGTAGATGGGTTGGATCTGATTTCGAGAGGAAGCGCATTCCATATTCTTGGAGCACGACCAGAGAAAGCACAATTATAAGTTCTTTTCTTATTGAATTTGGGAGGTTTCAAAAGTAGGGTGGTAGAGCTTCTTAAGTTCCGACTCGAGCCAGATAGCTCAAGCTGTTTTGCCAGGTAAACCGGGGTGTTGTAATGAATAGCTCTATGCGTCAGGCAAGCTATCTTGAATTGTATCCTAGCTTCGATAGACAGCCAGTTTAGTTGAATTAGGTCTGGCGTGATGTGGTCATGTTTTCTGGAGCCTGTGATGAGTCTGGCATAAGAGTTTAGAGTGGCTCTGAGCGGAGCCAAACTAGCTTTAGGTAGCCCAGCAAGGGTCACCAAACCATATTCCAAGCGTGAGATAACTAGGGATTGTACTGTACTTCCATACATGCAGTCACTCATCCATTCGTCCATGACCTCAGTCACTCATTATCCATGTTCTTAATCACTTATTCTTGCAGTTATGCATATATTAGTGCATCCATTGGCTCACTCTTGCATTCAACCTCTCGCCCATCCTCAAAATACACACACACACTCAACAATCATGAAGAGACAGGTTCAATTGTCAGACGGATCAATTGGCTTTGCTGATAGTTTGTGAGGGCTGTGAAAGTTCAATCACTGGTGCAAGACTGCTAATTTGTGAGGGATGTGTATGTGCTGTTGGTAGTGTTTAACACCAAATCTTTGAGTGGTGCGACAATGTTAGTATGAGAGTACTGTTAGTCGTGGTAGCCTGCTATTCTCCGAGTGGTGTGAGTGCTGTTGGAAATGTGTGAAAATAGTTTGTGAGGGGTATTAAAGACTAATGCTCTGGTGGGTTCTGGAGTGTTGTTGACAGTGCATCACTGCTAGTATGTGAGGGGTGTATGAATGCTTCCAATAGTGTGTTACTGGTACGCTATGAGAGAGACGAGAGTGCTTCCGATAGTGTGTGACTGTTGGATTGTGAGAGTGAGCCGATATTTAGGGTATTTTTTTGGTGCCACCAATTATTTATTGGTTTATTGAGCCCTTCCACCCGCAATGTTTTGCATTGCTTCCGGTCCACTCCAAGGGAGCATTCAAGCAATGAAACATCTTTGTTGTATTTTCCTGAGCAAGGTGAGAACCACAATAGTTAAGAGGAGCTTTCTAAGTTAGTTGCAATACAGGTGGCTGAACTTCTAAACAAGCATCAGATTTGTGGCAGAGCCATCTGCACGCCAGATGAACCTCTTTCAAGAGGTAATCAGTCTCCTCTTAAAAGTTCAGTGTGCTGATCGCCCAACACGGAGGATAAGTGACCTTACGTCCTTGAAGAATTGACTCATTTGGAATGTAGGTACTGATGTGGGACCAGAAGAGGAGGGGCTGAGATATGTACATCACTCCTATTCTAACAAGTTATTGAGATGTCAAATCCTGGATACATTTCAAGAGCATTATTGGGCATTTCAGAGCCGCCCAATAGTAGAGGACATGCCGTTCCTGTTGGTGCCATCAGGATGAAGTGAGTACAGCTCGGGATATGTTCAAACTACATAGGTGCCAAAGTTCAGTCCATATGTAAAGGGCTGAAAACAGTATGAAGGAGCACGAGAAGGACACTTTTTAGTGATCAATGATGTTCAGAGGTAGGAATGTACTAATCAGCTCCACAGATCGGTAGGGCGGGCGAAATAGATGCGGCGGCTGGTGAGAAAATGGAATAAGGCAGCTTTAGCTAACAAAATAACGGCTTTTGTAAGTTTAACTTGTACTGCCAAAGAACAGGGAAAGGATACTCTCTGGGATACTCAGTGGTGAAGGACACATATTTGGATGAAATAGGTGATATCCTTTATGAAGGAAGTAAGCGTTGGGTAGCAAGTTACCGCCCATCGGCTGCTGGATGATTGCCAATATGTGCTGTTTTACGAATGATGTAGATCTAAAGAAGGGAGCTCCAGGTGCCAAACACAGGAAGAACACTCTGAAAGGGGTTAATGGAGGCGCTAATGGAGTGAGCGCATAGAGACCTTCCTACAAGCCTTCAGGTTATGCTCGAGGGAAGATTAGCGCATGCTGATGCTGCTCAGAACCACTAAATATAACTAGAGGTATCACTGACAGGATTGTGAGCAAGAAGTAGATGACTATAATTGAGTGGAGAAGGAAAATGATCAATAATGAAAAGCCTGAGATGTCTTCCGGTGATGTTTCAGTGCCTTTTTCTGTCCAGACGACTTAGCAAAAGACAGGCTGAAGAAGGTTGTTAAAAAATGTGTTGCACCTTTCGTCTCACCGCTCAGCCATAGCCCGAGAGAAGCCACATTGTGGCAAACGTTGCCCTTTGTTAGCTACATCAAATCACTCACCTGAGAGTTTGATGACAAATGTGTTTTTTCTGTATCAGCTACCAAAATCCCCATTGGAAGGAATTGAAGAATTCTGGAAATACTTTAAGGCTAAAGAATGCTAGCTTTATGATGGACCTTTTTCTTAGTCTCAATGGCCCAAGGAGTTATACATTCTTGCTAAACCATGGTTGAAACTTCAATAAATTGGATTATGTTATCCCAGGCATCATCTCCTTGTTGCTAAATATTTTCAGGTTACCTATGGTGGCTTTCCTGTAAAAATTCTCTATTCATCCCCACATTTTTAAGAGACTAAGGCACAAATTTACTAAACTTTCATGCAGCGCAGCGAGGAAACGTTCTGCACTGTGTTGCATGAAAGAGAGAGAGCAGAGTTGCACCATATTTACTAATATATGGCACACTGCTCTACTTCTTGTGCTGGCCCACTTGTAGCAGCTTAGCGTCAATGCAGGCACCCTTGTGCCATGACATAGGTGTGTCTGTGTTCTGGTCAGAATAGTTCTTTTGCAGGAAGGAATACCTGACTGCACACAAAATTATTCTAAGAGGCTTATTCCTCTCACACATGCAAAGAGGAAGTAGCAAGAAGAAATAAAGATATTTCTCCTTGTTACACCAGCCTCGGGTAGGCGCACCATTTTGGCAAAAACCCAAGTTAACAGACTTTAGTAAATCTGAGTTTGTGTCAAAATATATGGACGGATGCATTGGAACGCCCATGGTTCACCCATGTAATTCTTCCCTGATGCAAAGCCATGCAAATCAGGCTTTGCGTGGGTTTATAAATCCCGAAATACAGAGTGCCCCACCTTTTTGGCAAAATGTTAGTGAATCTGTTCCTAAAGCACTGAGAAGCCCTGTGATAATATCAGTATGAGAGAATATCCCTCAAGGAGCCTGGAAAACCATACAGCTCCAATGACAAGTCAAAATAAAAATAAATAAACTTTGTACATTCAGACTGTGAAAATGGTAGGATAGGGCATAATTTGCGTAATTATTTGTAGCATAATCATGTGAAAAAAACACAAAATTACGCGTAACAATGTGAAATGCGTCTTGCACTGAAAAAATGACCCAAATGGTCCATTTGGGTAAAACAATCCACCTGAAATGGTTGTTGACCTCCCGTGTTACAAAACTGCCACAGTCCCCTTCAGGCCTGCCTTTAATGGAAGAGGTTGCTTTTCAACTATTGATCACATACTGTTGTCAAACAGATACTCAGATAGCATTATGTCTTTTGAAATCCACAAAAACGCTCTAAGTGACCACTTTCCATTAAGTATTTCATTTACCCTACCACGCAAACATCTAAATTTTAAAGATAATCCCTCCTATGCAGCTCAGGATGTAGTCTTCGGCAAAACAAATGGGTACTCATTGCGATGGTCGATGGTGGACCGTGACAACATTATTAAGAAAGTAGCAACTAAATGTGAAATTGCCTTCAGAACCTGTCTGGATGACTCAACTGCTCATAATGAAGTCTTAGATTCATTCCAACAGATATCTAGAGCTGTAAAAGAAGCCCTATTCGTGCAGAAAAACAAATTGAGTGATAAAAAACAAGGGTGGTTTGATACTAAGTGTACTCAGGCATACTCCAGACTAAAACGCGAGATTCATACATTACCCAGAAACGCCAATAACATTAGAATGGCTAGGGGGGCATATAAACGCGCACTTAGAGAGCGGAAAGAAACACTGAGGAAAGAAGCTTGGATAGCGTTGCACGAAGCCTCCCTGTCAAAAGATCGCTCGGCATTCTGGAAGGCAGTTAAAGTCCCTTTTTGTCCACCCAGGATTGTAGTGTAGCTCCTATTTCCCTAATAGGCTCTGCGCATTGGAATAATATCCCCT
Organism: Calotriton arnoldi; assembly: GCA_963921515.1. NCBI lineage: Eukaryota > Metazoa > Chordata > Amphibia > Caudata > Salamandridae > Calotriton > Calotriton arnoldi. The sequence continues at coordinate 2,115,481 of CAWUFW010001471.1, read as the reverse complement.
ATAGGTTTGACATAGGACTAAGGTCAGTATGTCCCTATCGAGTATATTAAACTTAATTACTTGTGCCAGCTAGCTCAGAGGCCACTAGAAACTCCTTGGATAACAAGAAGGGAGTAGTTTCTGGCAGCCGCAAAACATGACAACTTTGTTTCCCTTTAGAATCAGAATGTGTCCCAGAGTCGTGGAAACAATAGATAACCGTTTCACTCAGCTCAATCGTGCATGCTTAGTTTTCCTCAAAGTTACACAGAAAGAATAGACGGGCGTTTCAATAAAAGATTTATTGAACAGTCTTGTTTCTCGTGTAAGTTATATGTGCTGTTATGATCACAAGACAGTATGCAAGATAAATAATGTACAGCGTAAGCAGTAGAAATAAATAGTACTGCGATAGCATTATCTTTAGTATATATTCATTTACATAAGTAACACAGACTAAAAATGCGAGTACTCGTACGATGCGTTTCTAAGCTAGTTCTACCCCAATGTACCTAACCTAACCTAGGTGTAGGGAGAGGTATGAAGTAGGTGAAGTATTCCTTACTATGGTATACTAAGAGTATGTTACGCCTAGTATGCCTAGTATGCCAAGAGTCTTGAAATGCCAAGAGTCTCTCTAGGTTCTAGTCAGCTCCATACCTTAAGAATGAGAGAGGTGGGAATCTCTTGCCAGACTCGAACTCCAACACCCCGCAAAGGAAGTCAGATCACTGGAAGCTGGACTCTCTGCGTGCAGGGATGACAGCGTCTTCTCAGTGCGTCAGGCCGGGAAACGGGCTCCTCTGAAGTCGAGGTCTCCTCTAGTTTACAAGGGCTAGGGAAGGTATATTTATACCTGAGAGGTACCTCAGAATGTTAGCATTGACGTGAATCGGACAGCGGAAGACGTCATGATTGAACCCCTAAGGTATAATGGTTCATGCATAATAAATGAGTCCTTGAAGAAATCAATAGTCCTGTGCTAGGGAAACTCCCAAAGCCTAAGGGTCTGTTCTTCAAGAACTCGTTGTGACGTTAGGGTGGACGGATGTCGGAGACCATGCCTGTATTTGGAGTGCATGGTTTAATGCCTAAATAAGGACTGGGATTTTATGCCTATATAAGGGCAGTTCGAATTGTGCCTATATAAGGACATGATACAGTAAAGCCCGTGTATGGACACCTAAGAGGAATACAACACCCACTCCACTTTCGTGTGTACGATAATACTAAAATGCTAAACATTAAAATGCTAAACATTAAATCGAGTACCGCATATTTCTAAAACATTTCATAAAACCATTTAAAAGGCTGATAAAAAACAACTTTTTAGAATGCAAAAGGTACTGTACATATGAAGCATTGCTTTTCATTTCAGGCATATAGATAAAATAAAAATACAATATGAATGAAATTTAGCAGTAATATTTACATTTGATAGAAAAACCAAAGTTATTTCATATCATGAAAAAAATGAACGAACTTTTAGACAAACATGATGACAAAGTGTCTGTGGAAGTTCCGCTAAGTCTGTACTATAAGGCTAGTTCTACTTTAAGCAGATTGAAGTGCCATTTTAGTTCGATAAATGGGGGCAAAATCAATTTTGGTAAGAGTTCCAAGTTTTTGTAGAATGAAGGCCAAATTGTCACTGTATCTCTGGAATACTGTGGACTGAATCAGAGTCAGTTTACGGGTCTGGTGTAAACATGAGATCATCTATTTCTATAGACAAAACATCATCCACCGAAGTTGGTGTTAGTTGGAACACCTCGTGTAGTAGATTAATTGCACAGAGATGTGAAGCATCGCTTTCAGCATAGGTCGCCGCAGCAATGTTCACGTCCGTTGTTACCTGTGTGCCTGTAGATCTTTCTCGTACTCTCAGCAGCAGCCGGAAGCGTCTGTGAGATCTCAATGAATGCTGACATCAGGATTGGCAGCCTCTGGGGACAACACAGAGCATGGGCCGTTATCGGGTCCATCAGAGTATCGATATCCGTTGGCGTATCCGATGGATATGTTAGACAGGTGTCCAACACGCATTCTACTCCGCATAGCAGGCATCGTAGAACAGGTAAGATGCAATCTTGCCAGATTGGTCTGAATGACAGGAACCACGTGGTATTAAGGTCCCGTAGACGAGTTATGCCCAAAAGCTGTACTATTTGCTCACGGCACTTTCGTTCAAGGAGAGCTTTCTCCATTTCGCTCGGAGTGATGTCTGCGAATAGGCTGGCCATAGCGTAATAGCAGGAAGAGAAATAGAATTCCGGCAACAAGTGCTAGAATTAATGGTATGCCACCAAACACCGAATGTGCAAAGTTTGGGATGATTCCGAGTATTGCCTGGAAAGGTGCTAACAGACCGTTACAGATGCACTTAAATACATGTACAATTCCTGTTGTATCAGACATGTTAAAGATACATCCTATCATTTCCACGAAATGTATAGGGCAGTTTGTACGTATTAAAGTTTGTATCTCAGCCGAAGTCCTTGCAATTTGTAGATCATAGGTTTCTTTGGCCGAGGTCAAAGGCACTGTTTGTTGTAAAAGCATGGCTTTCATTCTGGTAAAAGTATCAAATCTTATAAAAGAGACGTTCAGCGAAGGCCATAGAGGCGACTCCCTGACTGTGTCTATTGGGGCAAACAATACTGACATACAGCAAGTGACCCTGGAGTTGACCGTTACTAGATATGGGATGCCTGGCAACATGCCGCAGCAACTTTGATCATTCAACATGAGGTAACTCCCATTAGAAAGTTGTCCAAACGTTGGATTAATCGCAGCAGCTGGTGTACCCTGCTGATGGCAAGACAAATTTGCCACAGAACCATTACAAGCCCCGTGCAAGGAAATGTCCTGACATATAAGCGAACCGCTTAGTGCACGTTTACAGTTTATACCGCTCAAGAACACTTCACAATCCCCACTCCAACATCTATATGTATACGGTAAATCCCAAGATGTCTTAATGTATTCCTTACCCAACCTTTCATATTTGCCTGCTTGCATTTGTTTGAGGCAATACTGAAACTGAAAAGTAGTCACAGGTAGTGTGATTTTGCCATGAATAAGCCATTCTGTAGCTGGTTTTTCTGCCACTGTGAATGGTAACGTTTCCAGTTTTTCAATGCCCAGCACTGTATACCTCGCTCCTCTTTGTGCCAGTTCGATCTGTTTATCAGTGAGATTGTATTCTGCAAACAGAGCCGTTGTGTTGATAAAACGCCAAGGCACATAGCCCGCTCGCAAAGATTGCAGCGTCCAGCTTAATAACACAATAGAACGTAATTGAGATTGGCCTTGTTGTAACATCGCCAAATCTTGTTCCAGTATGTCGATAGCAGAGGATACAATGCCGTCCAGTGAATATATTCTGGAGGACAAAGTTGTTAACCCATTGTCGACCACAGAGAGTGTTTTCTCTAAATTAATACGATCAAGTTCACGTATTCGTTCTGCGGCCTCTATCTGTGACACCTTCCATGCTTCATTATAGGCAGCATAGATGCCGGCATATATGAAACGTTTTTGACGCGGTTTTCTTGGTCCAAGCAAGAATTCCCTAAGGTCTGCGTCTTCTTTAAGTAAGGATAAGTGTTGTTTCACATCCTGTAGTGTAGATTTCTGCAGCCAATCGAGGCATAATTTACCTACACTGTATGTTGTTACTACCCCCGGATGTTGTCTTTGAACATATCTTGGGTCAGGCCTATGAGTAGTAAAGCCCTGAGTTTTATTCAGGAATCTTTCCTGACAGTTGTTCGTGTCTGTGGGCCAGATCAACCATTTTTTCCAATCAGGATTAGATCTGTTGAGTTGTAGTATATTGTCAACTGTAACCGCTGCCTGTGTATTGTTATCACTGGTAGGTTTTGGTACAGAAGGATTTTTCATCTCTTTGATCTTGGCTAATCCAAGACAAGACGTTTGTTGGACAGTTTCATTCAAAAACATTATTTGTTCAGGGATCATACAGGCTCTAAATAAAGCTTCTATCCCCTGCACTTGCCATTCTTTAGTACCCCAGACAGTTTTTGTGTCTATCGTGTCTTTCCATAAGTCGAAACCCTGTCTAGACAGTTGGGCAATAAATGTTGCAGAATAAATCTGTTTTGTATTTGTTAACATAATTTTCAGTCCTGTTTTGTTTACATTTTTATAGTAAAACGTTTCTGGATCAGATGTATTATATCCTGAAAAATATGGAAACTTGTTAGCAAATGTTTTTGAACAACCGTCTGGTGGTGTAGGACAATGCTCCCATTGGTTAAACATATACACATTTCTACGGTATGCAGATTTATGCAAATAATGATGACCATAGTGGTTATAGCAATACAGCTTTTCATAGTCCGATGAACCCTCTAAATATTCATTTTTAGAAAATGCAGCAGATTTTTCTAGGTCAAACATTATGTCATTAACAGTCTCAAAGTCCCAATCATCAGAGTAGGCACTGGACGAAATGAGATCACTTAGTGAAATTTTAAACAAATGTGGAATGTTCAATTGTTCCGTCGGACCGAAGATATCAAAATCTGTTTTGTCCCACACTATACCATCCTGTATAGGAACAGCTGTGATGTTCACTGTTGACAAGTCTCTTGCTTCACGATGGGAAGATTTATGAGGTTTCAAAAGTAAGTTCACGTCTTTTCCTTCAGTGTTCACATGGATGTATCTGCCACTTATAAGCACGCTCACAGTTGTAACCAAAGCTAGCCAGAGCAGGAAAACAAAAAATCCAGATGTAACCCAGAGTTCAATCCATGGAGAAACCAAATAAGTCTTTTTCAGAAAGCGAAGAAAGTCTTGTACTTGCTGCTTGAATTTCAATGATGCTGGCGTTGTTTCAGGTTCACTCGGATCTTCTGAGAACGTATCAAAGTTAATGAAATAGCCAGAAGCAGTTCTGTCAATTGTTGAAATTGCATCAGGATTTGTAGAAATTGCTGGAACCAGTTGATCACTTGCTACGTTGGTATAGACAGGTGTATTTGGACGAACTGTTACTTGGGTTTCAAGAGGGATGAGTTCCATAGCATTGTTGCTCAGTCCTTCATCTGTTACTGCTGAATTCTCGATGGTTATCAGTCTTTCAGTCTGAACCTCTTGGATAGTAGCGAGAGGAGTGCGTCTGCTACTAGGCCGGAGTCCACGAGGCCTACTATTTAGTATTGGCCACATACTGTGGTTTGATGAGGTCGATGGACACAAATCTTTTCTCTTTTCTTCCAGCAAGGGGCGGCAGAAGTACTGTTCTTGTTCCTTGAACTGCTAGGACAGGTACTGGTTGTCTGTAAGAAGGTCCAAATTCCTTCTTGTCCGCAATTTTTTCTCTGACTAGATCCCCAATTTTTGGAATCCAGACAGGCCTTGCTGGGACCGCCGGTTTTTCCCCAGTGGTGGCTGGCTGTAGGAATACGTTGCTTTGTTTCGTTCTTAACTCATTCAGTTCCTGTAAAACAGCCAAACGATCTTTGATATCAAATGTTTTATTTTCCACCACTGTGCCTACGTCATCGAGATCTGGTACCCACATTCTTGTCCCAAATAGGACCTCATATGGAGTGACCCCCCCTAGAGAACTTCTTGGCAGGTTGTTCAATGAGCGTTGGACCCCATAAAGGTGTTTGACCCACCCATCACCCGAACCTAATACCCTAGCTGTTATAGACTGCTTTATGTCCCGGTTTTTCCTTTCCACAACCGAATTTCCCTCAGGATGGAATGGAGAGGAGTACCGCAATGCAACGCCCAGACTGGCCATGGCTTCTTTGTAAGCCCGAGAGCTAAACGCAGGGCCTTGGTCAGAATGTAGCGTGCCTATTGCGTATGTGCCAATAAAGACTCGCAAATCTTTTATAACAGTTCGAGCGTCACCGAGCGCTGAGGCCATATCCATAGGAACCTTGATTTAGTATTTGTGGGATTGCACTTGTCCACAAGGACGCTTGTGCATAGATAGTCTAATGCTGTCTAATAATGGTGTCTTTGCAGGGCAGCTACATTCGTAGCATGGTGTCTGGTGGCTATCTCGCTGTATTTTACAGTCTATGCAGTTATTGATGAATATGTGTATTTCTGTATTCATACCAGGCCACCAGTACATCTCTTTTAATGTTAATATTGATTTAGAGATCCCTTGATGTGACAGACCCTCCCCCAGATGTGTTTCATAAATCAAAGCTGCTCTACGTTCCATGTTTGGAATTACCCTATCCCCCACTCCAGGGATTCAAGCAAAAGGAACGTTGTTTGCATCAATTACATAAGAGTACTTGAGTGGAAACTTTTTTGGTAACGCTGCACCACTGCCTTTCCTTGTAGCATTGACAGCCAACATTATCTCACTGTCTATTTTTGTTTTTGAACGAGTGATCGCAGCTACGGAAGCCGTCTGAACAGCCCCCTTTGCGGCTTCATCAGCCAATGAATTCCCTGCAACGTGAACGCCATCACGTTGATGACTCAGTGTGTGTATCATGTGAGCCTTTGTAGTTCGTTTTTCAACTGAACTACTTGTTCCCAAAGCGTTTTGTGCTTTATTGTGCCACCTTTTGCATCTTTGAACCCGTTTTCAAGCCAATTTTGTATATATTCATTATACGACTGCACACAGTAAAAAGAATCGCACACGATTAGTGTAGGGAATTCGCGATCTGTACTTTCAAGTGCCAATTTGAATGCTTGTAGTTCAGCTCGCTGAGCTGTACAATCTCCTAGAGATTGAGTTTTTGTGACCATAGGTCTGAAGATGCCATCTCGCATGCGACCTTTAACGATTGCACACGCTGCACTGTAAGCTTGCTTACCGCCTGTTGCGGGTTGTGCAGATCCGTCAGTGTAAATTATGAATTTGTACTGATTGAGAGGCAGAATTTCAGTAGACAGAGGACATTCTTGTTCATATTGCAGGAACGCTTGTGTTTTTAGATCAGGATCATAAACATATTCAACATCCGTTGCAGCAAGAGAATTAACCCATTGTATCCATCTTGGATGTAATGCTTTAGCATTTGGAATGCTTGCTTTTGTGACCGCTTCTAAAGCTGGTACTGGGGTGACGACAACAATGCGTTTCCCTTGTGCTAGGGCTCTTTCTTTTGCTACTGCAGTTTGAACTGCTGTCAGAATTTTTTCAGTTGAACTGAAGCGCATTTCCGCTTGTGTGTACAAATGAGATTTGTATGCAATTGGTATTTTCTCACCCTCATTAAATGTTAAGTAGGTGAATCCGCATTGACCCGAAATTATTCGGATCACCAAATTGCGTTGACTTACGCATGTTTGTAAGTGATTTGTTGCTAACATGTTTTGAACGCAAGATTTCAGTGTGTTCTTGTGTCCAATTTTTTATTGAAAAATCAGGTTTGATTAATGCGCAGAGAGGTTTAACCCTTTCTGCGTAGTTTAAAATGTAAGTTCTACCAAAGTTTAGGAAACCCAGGACAGATTGTAAGTTTTTTAGCGTTTTTGGAGGTTGGAGCAGCGCACATTTTTCTAGAAAGTTAGCTGCCAAGCTCTTGCCTTCACTTGAAAGCTCATATCCTAGAAACAGGACATTGAGATGGGCAATTCGGGACTTTTTAAAGTTGAACTTGTAGCCCTCAGAGGCGAAGCACAATATAATGGTGCTCACCCTGTTCAAGTGTTTGTCCAGGTCATCGTCTGTCAGATAGATGTCATCGACATAGGACAATGCCTCATTGTCATAAATTTGTAGTAACTCCGTTACCCTCGCTGAGAATAATCCTGGGCTATTCTTGAACCCTTGTGGGAGTCGACAAAAGTGACGCTGGGTCCCCATTATGGAGAATGCTGTTAAGTACCTGCTTTCAGGTGCTATGTTTTGACAAAAGAAACCATTTGAGATATCTAATGTGGTTTTATATTTTTTACGCACAATGTTATTCATTAATGCTGTGCTATGTGCATTTTGCACTGCAAATGTTTTACAACAAGTGTTTAAGTGTCTGTAATCCAAAACTAGACGATAGGTATTGTCTGGTTTGGAGACAGGAAACAAAGGATTGTTCATTGAGGAGGCGCATGTTTCAATCACCCCTTGGTATTCAAGTTGATCTAAGATCTCCCTGACCTGTTTTTTAGCTTCTTGCTTTATTGGGTACTGCCTTTGTGCAGTTGGTTCATGTTTCAGATGTATTTTATGGTGAGGTGAGTCCTCATCCCATCCTACATGATTTTTATATAAGGCTGGGGCCTGGGCTACTGCCCATTTCCTGGCATATGTATATTTTAGGTGAATTGGAATATGGTTGGAGAAGGCAGGCATAATAATGTCCTCGCCGTGTGGGCACTCCCTGACAAATTGTGGTGGCCAGTCTTTTTCTGCTTGAAGTATGTCATAGCCCCTTGAAAGTTTTTCCCAAAAGAGTGCTTTCACCTGTCTAGGTTTGTCTCCCTCCATCCGGAGTGTTATTTCATATAACTTTTGTGGAGTACTAACCCTGGTGTCTACAGTCTCAACTGTAATGTACTCATTCAAGTCCACTATCTCCAGAAGTTCCTTCAGGTTCTGGCGAGCTATTGTGACTTCTGCTGCACTGTCCAGCATTGTCTGAGCCCATTCTCCGTTCTTGAGTTGTGTTCTCAGTATCCTCGGCATGTCTGATTTTTAGACCTGCTACTTTCTTTTGGAGAATTGAGGTTTTGTTTTATTTTTTGGAGCGTGTTTATCTTCTTTGGACTTCACGCGTTCTTCTCTATGTTCTGACCGTCCTCTTCTTTCCGAAGTCTGTGATGAGATCTGAAAGGGACGAGAGGAACGTGTATCAGTATCTTGATACCTGTCAGGTTTTCTCAAATTATCCCTATTCCTGAGGTTATACCTCCTTTCAGAGGGCTCCTTTGAGGAGACCTACCCCTGGATTGAGTACGATTCTCGATTGAGTTTTGTTTATTAGTTTCCCACTTCTTTTTAGAAGATGTAGGAGTCTGTTTAATAGAGACCTTTTCAGGATTTTCAGATAGTTTTGGCTTCACTGGTTTTCCACCCAAACTATCTCTGCCTAATTCTGCATAAGATTGTTCAATTATTCTGGGTAGTTCAGTTTGATGTTTTGTAACATCGAATTCCTTTAATCGTTGGCGGATCGCCACTGCTGCTGCCTCCCCTTTAATATTAGATAATATTATTGTTGAGACCTGGTCGAAATTTTTCAGTAATTTCATACCTAAATTCAGAGCAGGCTCTGCCCCGTATTCATTTTGAATTTGTTTTGATGGAATACCATGTGTTTTAGTATAGATGGCAGCAAAGACTGAGCCCCAAGTGGTGCAGTCTTCCAGTTGTGGTGTGATCCCCATTGGTAAACTGATTGTTAGGATTCTGTGTTTTTCAAACGGGCTAGTATTTGGAAATACTGCTTCGATTTGAGTAATTTTTTGAGCTATCCAGAACGGAATTTGCTCACGTTTTGTGGGCATTTTACCCATGACTGCGTAAAGAGTCTGTGGTGTCATTTTTTGTGTATTCCCCTGTTGAGGAGTTTGATTTGGAAGTGTCAATGGTTGTTGGACTGTGAAAGTCCGCATGGCATATTGGACCAATTGTCTGTATATTTTTATTATTTCTTGTAGTTGAACAAGTAGTTCCTCGTCTGACATTTCTTCAATGTCAGGATGAGGTGTGTAGCCAGCTAAAAACGGCCATGTTGCTCCTGGTCTACCTAGTGGACCGAGCCTGGTAATGTTTCTGTGATGTTTTAGGGCGCTTTTAAACCAGAGCTGATGCTCCTGGTATGTTAATGGAATTTCAATATCCTCGAAAGGAATATATTCCTCTGGTGGATCATCTTCTTTGTAGAAGTGAAACGTTTGTGTTACTGAATTTGATTCAGGAAATATTACCCATGAATAGAATTCCTCTGTCTGAAAGGATTCGTGTGCCTCTATCACGAAAACTGCTCTACCGCATCCTGGTGGTAGACCGTGTTTTATACGTTTTAGAGTTATGGCTCTTCTTAAGTTTTGAGGGATGTCTATAACACCCTCCTCGGTTTCAATAAAACCTGTGATATTATAAGCTGTTGTAGCTGGCTGATCCGCAACACCACCATTTCCGGTCTCAGTGTCGGAGCCAGGCATTTTGTTTTTGAAAAAATGTAGAACAAGTTGCAAGGAAACAAAAGATAAGGTGCACAATATTTTGGAACACTGTATCCTTCAACGTTGAGCAAACCAAACAGCTAATATATAGGGTGTTTTCCCTATGTTGCTGTGGCGGATACTTAACCCTGCCCACTCCAGACGTCTTTTGGAGTATATGGGTAGGGGTCTCTGAGAGAAAAAGCACAGCTGAGTTACTCCGTATCTAGCGTTAAATTACCGCCTTACCAAACCGTTGGGCGCCATGTAGTGTAGCTCCTATTTCCCTAATAGGCTCTGCGCATTGGAATAATATCCCCTATAGGTTTGACATAGGACTACGGTCAGTATGTCCCTATCGAGTATATTAAACTTAATTACTTGTGCCAGCTAGCTCAGAGGCCACTAGAAACTCCTTGGATAACAAGAAGGAGTAGTTTCTGGCAGCCGCAAAACATGACAACTTTGTTTCCCTTTAGAATCAGAATGTGTCCCAGAGTCGTGGAAACAGTAGATAACCGTTTCACTCAGCTCAATCGTGCATGCTTAGTTTTCCTCAAAGTTACACAGAAAGAATAGACGGGCGTTTCAATAAAAGATTTATTGAAAAGTCTTGTTTCTCGTGTAAGTTATATGTGCTGTTATGATCACAAGACAGTATGCAAGATAAATAATGTACAGCGTAAGCAGTAGAAATAAATAGTACTGCGATAGCATTATCTTTAGTAGATATTCATTTACATAAATAACACAGACTAAAAATGCGAGTACTCATACGATGCGTTTCTAAGCTAGTTCTACCCCAATGTACCTAACCTAACCTAGGTGTAGGGAGAGGTATGAAGTAGGTGAAGTATTCCTTACTATGGTACACTAAGAGTATGTTACGCCTAGTATGCCTAGTATGCCAAGAGTCTTAGTATGCCAAGAGTCCTAGTATGCCAAGAGTCCTTCTAGGTTCTAGTCAGCTCCATACCTTAACAATGAGAGAGGTGGGAATCTCTTGCCAGACTCGAACTCCAACACCCCGCAAGGGAAGTCAGATCACTGGAAGCTGGACTCTCTGCGTGCAGGGATGACAGCGTCTTCTCAGTGCGTCAGGCCGGGAAACGGGCTCCTCTGAAGTCGAGGTCTCCTCTGATTTACAAGGGCTAGGGAAGGTATATTTATACCTGAGAGGTACCTCAGAATGTTAGCATTGACGTGAATCGGACAGCGGAAGACGTCATGAATGAACCCCTAAGGTATAGCGGTTCATGCATAATAAATGAGTCCTTGAAGAAATCAATAGTCCTGGGCTAGGGAAACTCCTGCAGCCTAAGGGTCTGTTCTTCATGAACTCGTTGTGACGTTAGGGTGGACGGATGTCGGAGACCATGCCTGTATTTGGAGTGCACGGTTTAATGCCTAAATAAGGACTGGGATTTTATGCCTATATAAGGGCAGTTCGAATTGTGCCTATATAAGGACATGATACAGTAAAGCCCGTGTATGGACACCCTAAGAGGAATACAACAGGATGCCCCGTCGATTGAAATTGCAATAACAGAAGAACAGTGGGTGGAACATTATTCCACTATGTATAAACACCCCATGCGTGAGAATTCCACGGGAACTCAGCCCTCAGATGGTAATGCATCGTCATTACATTTATGCCCTATTGACCTCCAGTTTACACTGGATGAGGTCATTTGTGCCATAATGGCCAGTAAGGGGGGGAACGCTCCTGGGCCAGATGGGGTCCCCGTAGATTTATATAGATCCAACTTGCTGCTATGGGGCCCACTTTTAACCCAGGTAATAACTGCAAGCTGCACTTCCCATCTTTTAGAAAGCTGGTCGGAATCAATTCTGGTCCCGATTTAAAAAAAAAGAAGATCGCCATGATCCGGGTTGTTATCGTCCCATATCACTACTGGACTCCCTTGTTAAAATAGTAGGGCGAATATTACTTGTAAGACTACAGGATTGGGCAGAAGAAAATAAGATAATCTCTGAACTACAATTTGGTTTCCGTGAAGGTCTACGTACTATTGAGCAGTGTTTGAACTTGAGTATTATTATAGGGAAATATACGTTGGCAAAGCAGGGCAGGCTGTTTTTGGCATTCGTAGATCTCACAGCGGCCTTTGACTGCGTAGTTCATGAGAAGCTATGGAAGATCCTGGAGGACCTAGGTGTAGAGCCCCCAATAATACTATTTCTGAGGCAATTATATAGTAACGCTAAGGCGAGGGTGAGATATGGTGTCGGGAGGGAGTGCACTGCCCCATTAAAGATTCAGAGAGGGGTAAGGCAAGGTTGCGTGCTAGCCCCATTCCTATTTACCCTATACATCAACGGACTAGGAGAATCTCTGGCGAACCAGTGTCACGACCCCCCACTGATTGACAGACGACCCATACCCGCCCTATTGTATGCGGACGACGCCGTCTTGATGTCACGCACTCAGCTGGGACTTCAAAGGATAGTGTCTGGCTTCTCATTATTTATGCATAATCTGGGGCTTAGAGTTAACACTTCTAAGACTTTTATTATGAGATGTGGCGCTGGCAGTACAAAATGCAGGGACATCTACATTGACAAGGAAAAGATTGCATTTACAAAAAGTTTCTCGTACCTAGGCGTTTTACTGGAGCAAAAGGGAGCTTGGACTCAGGCAATACATGTAAGGAAATTAATGTTTATGAAGGCCAATGTGGCCCTAGTTAACTTTGCAAGAAAACTGGGCAGACATCCTCCGGCAGAGTTACTTCGTATCTATGGGGCCAAATGTGTTTCCACAGCAATGTACGGCTCAGGTGTCTGGGGTTATGCTGACTCGCATCCATTACAACTTGTTGAGAATGCCTTCCTTAGATTTATATTAGCAGTCCCTAGGAGTACATCATCACATGTATGTCATTCAGAATTAGGTGTTCCATACATATCAGACCTAATAAAAATAGAGCCCATTTTGTTATGGCATAGGATTTGGACATCTACAAAGACTACTCTTAATCGGGACATTATTTACGATTGTCTTAAACTTGACGGGGTGTCTACCATTCCTTGGTTAAAGTATGTTGAAAAATTTATGCACGATCTTGGTCACCCTGAATTTTACAATCAGCCCAATACAATGACTGTGGTAACAAGAAAAGTCCTTAAGGAAAAGTGTCTGACATTACTGGACGAGCTCAGATTGTCTATAGAAATCTTGAAGCCACAGTAATGGCAAACCAGTCTATTTTAACAACTTATAGCCTGCAGCCTTATTTGAAAACTGTTCAGGGCGGACACAATAGATTTCTGCTTACCAGATTTAGACAGGGTATCTTACACAGACTAACTAGTTTCCTACAATGAATGACTGGTCAAGAGTTATGAATAAATGCCCTTGTGACGATGTATCCGAACAGTCAACCCTACATGTTGTTTTACTCTGTAAATTTTATTCTGTGCAAAGAAGGAGATGGGTCCTACCAATTTTAAAGTTACTTGGTTTTAGGCAATGCCGTCCTGCACTTTTAACCCTTCAATTCCTAGAAAATTAATTCTTTATATGGCACGTATTACAGTTTTTAAAAAGTGTTTTAATATGTAGAAAAACTCTCTTAATGTAAACATGTAACCAAGAGAATTTGATTAAAATTTCTCTGCATACACTGCATATATGACGTGCATTTTATTATTTTATCTTTTGATAATGACAGTGGCGTAGTTAGGGGGGGCGATGGGGGCGGACCGCCCCAGGCGGCACGAGTTTTGGGGCGGCAGTCGGCCCCCCTTCCCCCGCTCTTACCTGCGGCCGAATCGGCCGCGACCGCTACCACCACCCCCCCCCCGCTCTTCTATCATATTGCCGAGGGCGGCACACGCAGGGGCCGCCACGGGCAGCCTAAGGCCTAGCTACGCCCCTGGATTATGATGATGTGTACTACTGTGTGCTTTTATGATTGCCTACAAAGAAATCGAATGAAGCTTGGTTTGATTTGACTTGAACTGCCACTCATGTTCAAAACACTGCCGTTCACGTTTGGATTTATAGTTTCACGCTCCAAAAACCCCCAAGTTGTCAGTTTGGGTAAAAAATCCAGCTGAAAAGCTGCTTGGGTTAAAAATGTACCCAAACGGTACATCTTGCATTAAAATTTCTCCCAGATTACGCAGCATGGCATATTGGCATAATCTCGGAAATTATGCAAAAATACTAATATTATTGGAATTTTTCTGGCACAATTAAAATATTGCCCATACCTAGAAAACATACGAGACACAGGGAAGGTAAACATGTTAAGTAAGTAATTACATGAGAGGTTACAAGATATACTTCTTATTTTACAAAATATATTTGTTATTAGGAATATTTATAGTAGGGTTTGTGAAGGCACTGGTGAGCTATACTGTAAAGTACGGTATTGGTGACTTGTTCCTTGTAACTCCAAGCATATGGACTTAATATGTACATGTAATGGCTGTGTAAATAATCTCAGTAGACTTACCTTGTTTACACCCCTTTTCTTGTTGGAGGCAGCATACTGATTGATCTTTTTCTTTTTATCTTACAGCCTGTTGGGAGATCTCACTTCCAGGTAAATTAGAGGAATAGGCACACAGTGTGCCAGGCATTAGGTTTTCCATTTAGCCAGAGCTGGGCATTGTGATGGGGTAGTTGATGTACAATGGAACGAGAGTGGGAGATGGCATGAACTGTGTTGGATTGAAGTATGGAGGTTGATATTTGGGGACATGGTTAGTATTATGGTATGTAGACTCGCTGGAAGGTGTGTACTGGCAGTGTAGAATTCTGTCGCCCTGGGGAATGACAGTCAATGGGGGTTCAACTGCAATTGAGGAATTGCCAAATGAAGGGTTGCATCATTGTGTATTCAAAGGAACTCTCATTTCTGGTTGAAACATAATTAGGTGGTCAAAATATATATTTTCATTTGAAGGTATTTCTTTAAATCCATATTTTTGTTGTAAGTTGGTATTCCCCCCCCTCCCAATCTGCTCATTGTCTCATCCCTTCCAGTGTCCAAACCTCCATCCCAATGCCTCATTTTGGAAAAACCCAGTGCCGTTTTAACGCATGGGCATGCCGGGCAGTTGCCCGGGGGCCCCACGAGCATAGGGACCAGACCAGAATTAAACACTGATTTTCCGTTAAACATTTTGATTCCTGTGAGTGGTTGTGTAGCCAGAGCCCAGTGCACTGCTTTGCCCGGGGGCCTAAAATGCTGTTAAGATGGCCCTGGACAAACCTCCATTGCTTTTTGCTAGATTTGCCTGATACACATTTTACCCTTACACACCTAAAAACATACATATCTCACTTAAATAGAAAGACATATTTTTGCCATCATAGCCCTCTAAAGGTTCATATAGCACCCTCTATCAGAATACTGCCTAAGACATTGACCCAAACACATCAGTGGATCAGTACATATGAAGCACAGGACAGACTCCAGCATGTTCATGATTCCCCTACTCTATAGTAACTTCATATTTTTGTTGAGTTCAGTTCTAGTATTTAGGAATAAAAAGGGTGGTACTCCACTTACTTGGATCTCTGAACATCCACTAGGGGGAAGAAGTGGTTGGATCAAAGTCTGGAGATTTTAAAGTTCAATATGGTATGAATATATTTGAAAGAAGGCTGAACTCTTAAGATACAGACTAGGGAAAGAGCTATTTGAACTCGAAAGTGCAGAGATGAGCTAAAAGGATATGCTTTGGAAGCAGCCCAGCCCCATCGAGCCACAACACCAGAGATATCACTGGCAGATCAGTTCACACTCATAAGTGGGTCGCAGCATCTTGAACGGCTACCGAAATCTTCATGCAACACCATTAGAGGCAACGCTGGATGCCTATGATGGAAGAAAGCTTCACTGAAGTGATTAGAATTGCTCCTTGTGAACATATTATCTGCAAAGTCAATGATCACATAACAATATTTGACCTGATATAGGACCCTTTCCTAGATGGACCGGGTCATGATCATGAACAGCAAAACTGATACCTGCAGTGACTCCGCGAATGTACCATAATATGAGCCTTGTTCGTTGACTGGTGAGATATTGTTTGAATTTATCCAACTTTAACTATTGTCGCACAACCATTACGATATAAGAGTATAGTTTCATTTTGAGATGCTGCTCACAGTCACATTTATCACTCTGGATTATTTGCAGACTTGTAATTCTTTTGCACAATACTACTGTAGCACCACTTTTCATTCCACGCCCGCTGAGGATGTATTTAGAGATAAATGGAACCGCCTCATCTGTGCTCCTTCTTCCATGATTAGGGACATTCTCCCCTATGGAGACAGAAAGTCCTCGAGTGGCCAAACGTACATGTACTTTAAGAGTATTACGGGTAGACTGTGATTAACGGACTAGCACCCTTATGTCGCTAAGGAGCTCTTTGTTACCAATAGATGAACTTGCTGCTACCCATTAGTTCTGACAATAATGCATAGTATCGTACTACAACAGTGCCCCTTTCCTCCTTCCTGATAAATCCTCCCTCCTAGGTATACTTCTTCATTTACTACAATTTTGCTGTTTATGTCCTTTTTTAATTTTAAGCCTTTTTAAATTTTAAGCCCCTTTTTTTAACTGGGTGACAAAAACGGGTGACAAAAACGGTGTAATACCAGATTCTTGGAGAGGGGCTACAATTAAACCCATCTATAAAAAGGGAGCTTATGATGACCCTGCAAATTATTGGCTGATATCCCTGCTCGATGTGGCGTCTAAGATTTATGCCCAAACTCTACTAATTGCTCCAAAGGCTTGGGCCTTTAGTAGTGGGCGCATTCCGAAAGACCAAGGGCAGTGCTTAATTTGAACCAGTAGTTTCCGGTGCTCGGCACCAGCACTTAAATGTCAGCACTGGCTCTTAAGACAGTCTGCCACTTGGTGCAGCGTCCTGCCTAATTAGGGATGAGGACAACAACTGGTATTAATTGAGTATACATTATCAATGACTAATAACTGCCACCCAAGCCATTCTTATAGGTTTAGGGTCCTGGAATAGTATGAAATGTCACACTTGTTAGAATGTGATGGTTAGTAGTTGAGTTGGTACTGTCATTGGCAGCACTGGCAGGGGCAATGGATGGTACAAGCTGCAGTGGCCTCCTGACAAGGGCCCTGGCACTTCTTTTTTTTTTACAAATTAAGCACTGGGGGTTTCAGGCCAGCCTGTTCCACAGTTGATCACTGCTTTGCTCTATGGGGTGCTGCATGGAGAGCTTTGGGTCAGGAGGAAAAGTATGTTGCTGTTTTGTGGATTTCAGGGCAGCTTTTGATAGAGTTTATTAGAAATGGGGTATCTAGTTAGCACTGGTTTGCACCCTGTCCAAGTTTGGACCCTCACTCTAGTCAGGGTGAGGGAGTCACACAGCTAAGATAACCCCTGCTCACCCCCTTGGCAGCTTGGCGCAGAGCAGTCAAACCTATCTTAGACACACTGTGTAAAGTATTTGTACACACAAACACAGTACCACAGTGAAAACACTACAAATGGACACCACACCAGTTTAGAAAAATAGCCAATATTTATCTGAATAAAACAAGACCAAAACGACAAAGGTCCAATATACATAAGTCAAGATATCACTTTTAATAGGTTAAATGCAATTGCAGTTCCTTAAAATCAATAGATGCACTTGAACAGGCCAAAGTACCTTAAATGCGTTAAAAGTCAAAGATGATGCAAGGCGCAGGGGAGGTAAAGTTTTGAACACGCTGGTGATGCATCGGTTCCTTACTGGTGCAGGGGAGGTGATGCGTCTATTCGTTACTGCTAGGCAGGGAAGGTAAGCCATCGGTTCCTTACTGCGACAGGGGAGGTGATGCATTGTTCTCGGCACAATGTGTTGGTTCCTTACTGCGGTGCGGTGTTGATGACAAAATCGGCTACCAGGGACGGTGCATCGATGATGCATCGAAGTCGCGGTGCATCGATTTCACAGGGTCGAAGCAGGTGCTGCATCGGAGTCAGAGTGGTGCATCACGAACTTCGGTGATGCGGTTGTCAAAACTCATGCAGAGTCGATTTCTGAGAGGCGCTGCAACAGAAAGCTGGGTCCTGCATTGTAAGTAGCCGTCGGTGCGTTGAGCAGGAACCACGCTTCAGTGCAGGCAGCAGCGATGTGTCGAGTTTTGCAAGGATGTGCCGATTCCAAATGAAGCTTTGAGTCAATCAGGGCTTAATTTGTGCCGGTGCTTGCCGGTGCTTAGCACCGGCACTTAATTGACAGGGCCGGGTCTACAGTCTACACACGCAACTGCTGCGCACGCAGTGACGCACATCACATTTTTCAATTCCTTTGTGCAGCCTCAGCGGCAGCCCGGCGTGTTTTGATGCCCGACTCGAGTTAGTCAGTAGTCAGCGCCGGGCTGCCTTGTTCAAAATTCCATGAAAACCAAACGTGATTCAAAAACCGAACCTGCGCAGCAGTGACAGACACATGAGAAGGACTATCACTATAACCATATACACGCAAAGAAAAATGTCCGAATATACGCAAATAAACGTGATTCAAAAACGGAACCTGCGCAGCAGTGACAGACACATGAGAAGGACAAGGACTATCACTATAGCCATATACACGCGCAAAGAAAAATGTCCGAATATACACAAATAATATACCTTATTGATTCATTCAAAATACATTTAAATATAATAATGGCGGGGCGGCGCGCACACTGCGCTACACGCCGCGGCGGCCCGCGGCCCTGCCTTAGTGTTTCAGTGTTGCCAGGCAGACAGTGCCACTAACTTGCCTGTGGGTGGGCGGGCCGAGATCTGGGCTGGATTTTTGGTTATGGCAGGGGGCTGTGCGCTGCGGGCGGCAACGTGCGCAGATTTTTTTCACATTGCCAGTTTGCCACGCCCCAGCATAACCACCGCAGCGCGCAGCACGACGACACCACCTGCGGCCTGCCACCACGACGACTGACGAGTCATCACCAAGTCGGCCCCACACCCGACGACACCGGACCGTGGCGTGTTGAGGCCCATCAGTGGCCAGTAGTACTGTCTGTCTGCTGTGTGTACTACTACTACTCCTGCCTAATCAGTAGTGTGCACTGCACAGCAGGCTGTGTGTGCGCGTCGTCATGTCCCGAGTCCCTGCCGGCCGGCCGGCGGCCGCCCACCACAGGTAACGGTAAGTTAACTAAGTAGAGTAGACAGTGTACTAATAAACTTACCTAGCGCAGCGCTGCTAAACACTGCAACTAGCTATGCCAAATTGCCAATATGCCATTGCCATCATAATAATTGCCTGGCTGGCCCGCCGGTCCTGGCTTTGCCAGCCTAAGTCCAACTGTCCAAGTTGCCCAAAAAACCAACGCTGATTTTTTTTGGGAGCGCGGTGGGGTAGGGGGCGGGGGCAGGCCGGGACTCATCGGAATTACAAGGGTCCATACTCCATACAGTAAACCCTTTGATCTGTTGTTTTTTTCACCAGGTTGCCCAAGGAATTTTCAGGCTTCAGTTCAGTGAAATTATGGGGAAAATGAGAAAATAACTGGCTGAATTAGAGCTCACTGGTTGTGAGTCTGCCAGTTATTCCTCATTTCTGATGGAATCCATAGGCTGCCTTAATTCCCCGGTAACACCCCCCACCCAGTAAACCACTCATGTTAACTTTAATTAATTGGCAACGCCTGTACAGGGCAGGGCTCGCGAAGGAACACGGCACGAGCAACTGATCGTGTGTGTATGAATTAATGTATGAATGCATCAGTGTCAGAGACTGCTGCTGCTGCGTCCGTGCCGTGGTCCTTTCCTAGCTCTGCCTGCAGCGCGGGACAGGGGACACACGTCGTCACCTCACAGTTCTGCTGCAAAGTGTGAAGTGTTGCACGCACAATCTCAGGTTTGAGGCTCGGGCCTGCCCACACTTCATCCTCCTACTGTGACTACCTACCCTAAGTGCTCCCTCACAACCAGTCGTGCTCACGAGTCCACGTTAAACATTATGGTAGGCCCTGAAGGTGGTATTAAGGGCAAGCTGATTGAACTGGCAGTAACAGCCAAACGTCCATGTGGCGGTTATGTTTGCTTTCTCCTAGGTTCCCTGCAATGCTCGCTGACGATTTCACTGCCCCCCCCATGACCCTCTGTACCGAAGAAGTTACGGGGAATATACTTATATCATCGTATATGCTATAACTGTGGTTAATGTTATGCCAATGTACTGCACCTGTGAAGACCCACAATATATGTTATTTGCCAGCCTTCACTTCTTGTTGTGAAATAATAAAAACATATATTTTTCAAAAAGTTGAAAGAAGCAGAAGATATACACACATTGCCCGGGAAACTTGCTAATTTGAGGGTGGTCACGAACATAAGGGGCAAATTGAATGCACTTTTAGGAAAAGATCAGAGATACTGACTAGCTCTAATTAGGAAGACACACAAACAATGGTAATAAATCACACACTCTACGGGAACTCTGAGCCAGAAATAACAAATCCAGAATAGCGGGATAGCGGGTCTAATAGTGGAAAAAGATAGGAAAAGAGGAGAAGTGATCAGGGCATACTAATAAAAGGCACTGGGGGGGGGAAGGGGGCAGACAAATGAAGCACAGACAACGATAATACAAGTCCTACTCGCACCACAAGCCTCATGACGTTCCCATCCCTACTGACACCCATTTGTTGTAATAAAGATTTTACATCAGCAAACGAAGGTAGGAGTTTCAAGAATTGATAGGATGGAGGAAGCAGGGCACTACCAAACCTTTATGGTGGGGGGTCGGATCATTTGAAAACTGTAAAAAAACGCTTTTGGGGTAACAGAGGGAGAGAGGTTAGGTACCAAGAATTACACTACTGCGCACTCCATCTAGTCACTAGGGAAGCTGCTACTCGAGAGCAAACAGTTTGTGAAAAACTAGTGATATCATTTGGAGGCCTACAGGGGTTGTCTAGACTCTATAAAAGTGCTTCAACTCAAGCCCCGCGCTACAGAGAAAGTGGAACTGTATGAAACTGGGGGGACCATGATAGATAAAGAGATAGAGCCTAGCTAGAGTGAAGTACTGTAGAAAGATATCACAACAACGAAAAATTAATGCATTGTGTCCAGGGACTCAGCCCTTAAGGTGATGACATTCTGGTACGTAAGGCTCATTTGCTATGTTTGTCCTTAGTGTGATGTTTGGATTTTTCACAATGTTATGACTTCTTTAGTGATGTAACATTGAGGGCAGCACCAACACTCTGAAAATTGGTCCATCGCCACTGGCTTGAGTGCCTTTGTTTGACATTTTCATGCTTTCTGGCCTGAGGCTGGGTGGCTTTGTGTTACGTTTTCCTGGTCCCTGGTCTGAGTACTTATGCGTGGGATTTTCATGTTTTCTGGCCTGGGTGCTTTTGTGTGATATTCACATGCTTCCTTGTCTGAGTAATTATGTGTGAGATTTCCATGCTTTTTGGCCTAGGTGCTTATGTGTGACATTTCCATGATTTATGGCCTGGGTGCTTATGTGTGACATTTCCATGCTTTCTGGCCTGGGTGCTTATGTGTGACATTTCCATGCTTTCTGGCCTGGGTGTTTATGTGTGAAATTTCCATGCTTTCTGGCCTGGGTGCTTATGTCTGACATTTCCATGCTTTCTGGCCTAGGTGCTAATGTGTGACATTTCCATGCTTTCTGGCCTGGGTGCTTATGTCAGGTCATCATTTACGATTTATTATGCTCTGAAAGTTAATACAGCTAAATATGTTATGAGAAATAAGTTGTGCACCATTTTGGTCTTTCTTTTAACAAAATGTTCTTAAGGGGGGAATTGCCCCCCAAAACACCTCTCTCTAGCAGTATTTAAGCTCGCTGCGCTCGCTTGCTACGCGCCGTATGGGGGCTGGTCTGTGGAGCCGAAGAAAAGTAGGTGTGGCCTCCACAAACATTTGAGCACCTGCACTTCATATTTTACAAATTAAGCACTGGAGTCAATGCATTAATTTTCTTCTTGAAATCACCAAAACTCACTTCCAATGGGCCCAGAAACTGGATTTGGCACCACTTGGCGAGAAAGGACTCTCAGCAAGAGAGCCCCGATGCTGGTAAGTGAAGTCTTTGATGGCCCTGAGACTTCTTAACAAGAGGCAAGCTCAACCCAAGCCCTTGGAGATCCTCAGAAACTTGGATGTAGAAAGCACAAGTCCTTTCACTCCCAGGACAAGAGCAGCAAGCAGAAAGCCAGCACAGGAAAGCAAACAGCAGAGTGACCGTTATTCCTGACAGCATCCAGCTCTTCTTCCTGGCAGATTGTCCTCAATCCAGAAGTGTTTTAAAGATATGCGGGCTCAGGTCCAGTACTTACACCCGTTTTAGTCTTTGAAGTAGGCAAACTTCAAAGGACATTCTTTCCCTGGCTCCAGACACACTACGGGGGGTGGAGATGGCTTTGTGTGAGAACAAGCACTGTCCTATTCAGGTGTCAGTGTCTGCTTCTCCCACGACTCTAGTTCAGGAAGGCCCATCAGCCTGGTGACGGGCCATCAGGATATGCAGGGCACACCTCAGCTCCCTTTGTGTGATTGTCTAGAGTGAATGCACAAAGAGCCCAACTGTCATCCTAACCCAAATGTGTATTCAGCACACAGGCAGAGGCACAGAATGGTTAAAGTAAAAACATGCCAACTTTTTTTTGCAACTTTCTAAAAGTGGCATTTTCAGACCTGCAATTTAAAAAACAACTTTACTAAAAGATGTATTTTTAAAATGTGAGCCCAGAGACCCCAAACTCCAATTTTCTATCAGCTTCCAATTGGAAAATACACTTCTAAAATGTTACAAGGCAGCTCCACTGCTAACCTATGGGACAGATAGGCCTTGCTGTAGTGAAAAGCAGTATTTCACTATTAGGACATGTAAAATACAGCAGTACTTGTCCTTCCTTTTAAATGCACTGCACCCTGCCCATGGGGCTACCTTGGGCCTACCTTAGGGGTGTCTTACATGTACTAAAAGGGAACTTTTGGGCCTGGCAAGTGGGTGCACTTGGCAAGTGGGTGCACTTGTCAGGTCGAAATGGCAGTTTAAAACTGCGCACACATACACAGCAGTGGCAGGCCTGAGACATGTTTGCAAGGGTACTCTTGTGGGTGGCGCAATCAGTGCTGCAGGCCCACTAGTAGCATTGATATATAGGTCCTGGACACACATGGTACACTGTACTAGGGACTTACTAGTAAATCAAATAAGCCAATCATGGAGAAAACAATCATACCATATTTTAGAGGAGAGAGCATATGCACTTTAGCACTGGTTAGCAGTGGTAATCTGCCCAGAGTCCTAAAACCTACAAAAAGAAGGTCAGAAAAATACAGGAGGAAGGCAAAAACGTTTGGGATAACCCTACGAAAAGGTCCAGGTCCAACAGAGTTAATCGTGGGCTTCTGTTGCATATGTTGGTATTTTGGGGCATTGACCAAGGTCTTTTAAAAATGATACAGTGACTGCATGAGGATAACTGGATACAGGTTGATTTGAATGGCCTAGGCTCCTAAACAGATAAAATCCGGGTGATTAACGGACTGAGGCAAGGCTGCCTGTTAGCCCCCTTGTTCTTTAGCCTTTTCATCATGGATGTTTCTGAGATGCAAGGCAGTTCCTATTCCTTCTCCACAAAATAAGGTGGGTGCACACCCATTGTTTGTTGTATGCAGACGCCTTGGTCCTGATGAACTACACACAGATTGGCTTGAAGTGAAAGTTAGAAACCTTACACACTTATTGTAGGAAGAATTTTCTAACAATAAATGTGGCAAAAACTAAAACCTTGATTTTCTCAAAGCGGAAGGAGAAGTTCACTTGGTTTCTGGATAATGCCCCACTAGAGCAGATTGAAGAATACAGATATCTGTGGATTACGTTTGCTTGGTACCTGAAGTGGGATAGTCATATGAAGAGGGTAAAAGCTGGGCTCCTAAGTAGGGTTAATGCACTGAGAAGATTTTACTTGAGGCATGGCGATCTATCAATGGAGAATTTGAAGAAGACGGTGGTAGGAAATTAATACCACAGGCTCTCTTTGGAGTAGAGTTGTTGGCATTGAATTGCCGTGTTCGCTGGGACTCGCTAGAGGGCCTCTGTTTAACGGCCCTCCTGGGTCTCCCGGTGAGTACGATATTACAGGCCCTCAGGCTGAAGTTGTCTCTTACCTTTTGGGCTTTGCTGGCCAGATCGCATGAAGTTACTAATGGCAAACTTTCTTGTGCAATGATGCAAGACATTGGGCAGTCCACGACTCAATTATCGAGAACTTCTTTAGTGACAGTGGAAAAAATGGGGGAGAGCCTTGGAATAGCGTCGTTGGAAAATACTCCGAGGGCAAATGCCCTGAAGAGGCTCCTTATGGAAGAAGCCATACCAGCTTATGAAATAGCTGATAGACACTATATAGCCTCCAAAAGCTCAGTGGCTCATTCTTGGGAGTTTATAGGAACAGGGACCTAATTTCTGTATCTGTCCCAGGTTCCGGAAAGGCGGTAGAGGTGTACTGTTCTTTGGCTTCAAGTAGGCAATGATCCTGCCTAGACAATGGCTGGTCTTAAAAGTACAGTTCTGGGTAATAATGGCTACTGTTTCCGGTTTAAAAAAAATTAAGGGGCTTATTTACAAGCCCCTTGCGCCGCCATTGCATCACTTTTTTTTATGCAACAGCGCGCTGCATCTGCTCCATATTTACATGGATTCAGATGCGTCACTTTTTTACAGGCTGCGTCAGTTTTCACCTGCATGAACATTGCCTAAGTCACCTGGGATTTTAATTTATGTAAGGTAGGCGTCAGAAATGCCTACCTTGAAACTGACGCAGTGATATTTACCACTTTTTTTTTTCAAGCAGCCTGCCGCTGCGCTGCCAAATTGTCACAGTCCGTACGCCTGCCCAACCAAAGCATAGGGATGACGCATTGCAATATGCAATCAAGTCACCACAGCTGGTGAGGTCCCATGGGCACAGCCAATGCGTCACGACAATCAAGTCAAGACTTGATTGCAATATGCAATCATGTCACAAGGTAAGTGGGCCACATATGGTAAGTAGGGGCACGTAATGTCACAATTTGTGACATTACGTGCTGATATCACACATACAAGTGGGCACTATGCCCACTTGTATGTGTCACATCTAGGACAAATATGTTTGAGCACAAGGTGACTTTGTCACCTTTTCACGCTCTAACACATTGGTCCCCATTCAGTAGGCTATGATGCATCTCCTCTGTATTTTGACGCATTGCTGGAGTTGCGTCGGCTTTCATGCCAACTCCATCACTGTGCCAAAAATCCCTGCGCCATGGTGCACGTATTATAATTTATAAATACGGCGCATCCGTGGTGGTGCATTCATGGTGATGCAAGGGTTTCTCTCGCAGGTGCAAGAAAACTGACACATTACTGCTTTAACACAGCAATGCATCAGTTTCTTGTAAATGAGGTCCAAAGTACTCTGTTGCCCATTTGTTGCTAGATTGTACCCTTTTTTTAAGTGAAAGAAAAAAGATTTTAAAGCATGGGGTTAGATCGCGTAGCGAAGCAGTCTGCACTTTATTTGCAATGAATCAGTTTGACTTTGCGGTGTCAATTGCTCAATACATTCAACTTATACAAAAACGGAAATTTTAAAGTCTCACATATATTGATGCGGCTTATATGTTAAGGGCGATCTGTGGTATCGGAGCACAAAGACTGCCTCTTATGGAGTTTCTTAGAGGCAGATCTACAAGGTAGTGCCGCAGCGCGGCAACGCAAGCCCTTTGGCTGCGCCACGCTGCGGCACTTCCGAAGCACAGGAATGCGACATATTTACAATAATATGTCGCATTTCTGTGCTCTCCCCTGCGCTGGCGCACAAACTGCAGCCATGCGCCGGCGCAGGCACCCTTGCACCATGGTGCAAGGATGCCTGCGTGGTGGGGAGATAGTTTTTGTGCAGGAAGGGGCACCTTCCTGCACAAAAACAATCACAACAGGCATTTTCCTCTTTCAATGCGTGCTGTAGAATGCAGCACACTTTGAAAGTGGAAAAAACGAGGAGAAATGAAAACATTTCTCCTCGATGCGCCTCGCTACGCCTCCCCTGGGGAGGCGTTGCATTGACACGCATTTCCAGATTTACGATTCCTCGTAAATCTGGAAATGTGTCTCATTCCATGGGTGTTGCAAGGGAACACCCACACCAACACCCATGGAACGCCCCTTCCACGCAAAGTGCTGCGTGTGAAGGGGCCATCTTTACAAGGAGAGGAAAAGTCACGCAGGGTGGCTTTTCCTCTCCTTGTAAATATGGAGAAGTGAAATGCGCCTCCAGTACGTCACAAAAAGTGACGTACTGGTGGCGCAGAGGGGTTGTAAATCTGCCCCTTAATCTTTTAAGCCAAATTAATTTTTAGTATGTTGAATCTTGTGTGTAAAGGGTGCTCTGTTATACTGTAGGGTTGTCTTGAGTATGCATTTTTTTTTTTTTTAAAGCAATGAAATTGTAAAGTCGCTGCTTGAGCGGTGACTGTTATGTGTACAGTCTCTCTTTTTTTTGTTTTGTAAAATGAATGAATTTGAATGTATTCTACTCTTTTAAAGACATTGTGATGCGTACATTTTTATAAGATGTATGTCTTGGAAATAAATATTTTGACTGACTGGTTCAGCATTTACTACATTATCTCTCAGCATCCCTGTTTCAACTTTTTCTCTGCTTTTGAGTTATGCCTAACATTTCTAGGTTAGGAACTGAAGTTAAGAGAGGCAGTTTAATTGAATTCTTGATTTGTTGAGACGTTCTTGTAATGCTGTCAAAACGTATTTATTTTACTGTAATTTACAACACATTGTACGCCTTTCTATGCTTCTATGTAAAAATAAAAAAAAGTAGCCTAGATGAAAGGCTGAACAGTGGAAACAGTAGGTGTGGTAAAGGGTGAGGCAGTGGGTGCAGTATGAGAGAGTGGATGAGAATTAAGGCTCGTGTAGTCAGGTGTATTATGGGGGAGTCAACAACATTATATAAGGGTGTGGGGTGGGGTTAAGAACTGGTGCTGTTGGAATTAAGTACACAGCAGTGTAAAGAGATATTGAGCTAGAAGGGTGTATGTTATCTGGGATGGTTGAACGGATTGTGGGGAAATTTATTGTTGTACTTAAGATGCTGCAATTTAGATGAAGAGTGAGAAGTTTATTTGCAAAATGGGGGAATAGATAGATGCACTGAAGCCTGGGGCGTCCTTGATGCATGCTACTTCACCACTGTAATGGGCCTGAAGTGTTGGGAGCTGAATTATCACATATGAGAAGGAGGTCGGGGCAGTGACAAGGGGCCGTATTACAGAAAGTGCCCCGGGGGCGCAACAGGCATTTGCGCCCGCTTTGCGTGCCCCCAGGTCACTCTGGTATTACAGAAGGGGCCGCAGACACTTGTGTGGCCCCTTCTGTAATACCGATAGCACTGCCTCAATTAAAGCGCCAGCGCTATCTGCAGGGGCATTCCCTCATTTGCATGGGGGTGTGCCCCATGCAAATGAGGGAATCCCTATGCCTCTGCGCCCGCGACGTATTACAGACGTGGTCGCAGAGACAAAGAAGCCTTCAGGAGGCGCACTGACAGTGCACCACCTAAAAGGCCCCCTATGGCAGCCCTCTGGCGGGGGAAAGAGGGTCCCATGGACCCCCAGACATCCCCTTGAAGGCAGGTGCAGTCACTGACGGCACCCGCCTGCAAGGGGATCTCTAATCCCCTTCAAAAGTGCAGTCGGTTTGCCACCTGCACTGAGAAAACACAGAGCGGCTGTAAAGAAGCTTCAGTTTTTCACATGAATGTCCTGCCCCTAGGGCAGCACGACTTTGCGGCTGCCCTGAGGGCACCGCATTCATCGTAATAAGGCGCATTTTCATGGTTTACGCGGGGTGCACCTTTTTAAAGGTACGCCCGGCGCAAACAATGATAATTGTGTAATGTGGCCCCAGGTTGTGGTTTGGGCGAAGTGTGGAGGAGTGTACATGTGGAGGGGCAGATTGTTTGGTCAACTGGTTTAGGTTAAGGATATTACGGGGAAGTGTGGCACATGGCTGAAGAATGAAAAAATAAGGTCCTGGTTGTGAAAAGGAGACAGTTTTGTTTAAGGATTCCACTGTGTGGTATATAGAGAAGGGCATTTGAAGTCATATGAAGGGTGGACATTTAAGGTGGGGAATACTGAATGCAATATGCTGAATAAAGTGTGCATAGATAGATGCAGTATAAAGAAATGCAATGGTTGGCTCCAGTGCTTAATTTATAAAAGAATGAGTGCTGGTGCCCGAAGCTCTGCTCAGAAGCTTGTGGTCGGCACTATTAAATGTCAGCACAACAAATACCAAGGCTGCTTAGTTTTGAATCCACCCTAGGCCTCTTCAATCCACTGCCAGGCACTCCCTGCCCCTTTATCTCACTTTTGAGGGTTCCTGCTTTCTCCCTTTGTGTCGGTTTTTCCGTCTTTCTCTTCCTCTTTCTTTTCCTGGTGTGATTTTCCTTCTGTTGCTTATGGGAAATATCTGAAAAGGAATGAACAAGTGCTGGTCCCCAAAAATGAGTGCTGGTGGCACCCTCCCTCAGCCGCTGGCTCAAATTAAGCACTGGTTGGCTTGAAGGTTTAGAAGCAGGATGCAATAGTTTACATTCAGTGTGGTAGAATGTGGCAGTTGCAATTGTCTGAAAAAGTTAAGTGTATTATTCAGCAGCTGGGGGTGCTATGAGGTGGAACTGATGTTCAGTACAAAAGAGTGTTAGATTTGGGGGTCTCTAGTTGGCAGAGGTAGGTACCTTTGTCCAAATAGGGACCCTTGAGTCTAGTCAGGGAAAGTAGGTACACTCCCGAAATAACCCCTGCTCACCCTCTTGGTAGCTTGGCACGAGCAGACAGGCTTAGTTCAGAGGCAGTGTGTAAAGCAGTTGTGAACACATACAGTAATCAAGTGACAACACTACAAATGGACACCACACAGGTTATATATTTATAAAAATAGGTATATTTTATATAGATTTATCACAAGACCATAAACGACAAAAATAATCCACAATACTGTTAAGAATGCTTAGTTCTGATCAAAAGGCTTAATTCAAGGTTCTGTGCGAGTCGGTAGCCTCCTCTGGCTACGGCGATGTCGAGAACAAACAGAGTCTAACAAATCCAGCTGACCGCGTCGAGACGGGCCAATACAGCGTAGACAGACTCGGTCACAGTACCTTTTACTTGAAGCGGCAGGCACGGGCGTGCAAGCCGGGTGGCTGTTCGTCGCGGTCGCGATGCAGAAATGGAAGCGTTGCAGGACGCGTTGTCCCTCGATGCGGTGCAGGCAGCGGCTCGTTGACGTCGTCGAGACGGAGTCGGTGAGACCAGGGCCGTGCGTTGCAGGGCGAGACGGTGCTTCGATGCGGTGCTGGCAGGTTGCGGTGCGGCGACGGAGCCGGATTCAGGAGCTGGCGTCGATCAGTCCGGACAGCGGTGCGAGTCGGGCGGTGCGTCGCAAAGCGTGCGAGCGGTGCCCAACTCCGGTGCGGTCACAGGACTCGAACTCAGCAGCAGTGACCGTGTCGGTCGGACCAGTTCGATTCGGCGTAGCGAAGCGTTGCAGGACGCGTTGTCCCTCGATGCGGTGCAGGCAGCGGCTCGTTGATCGGAGTCGGTGAGACCAGGGCCGTGCGTTGCAGGGCGAGACGGTGCTTCGATGCGGTGCTTACAGGACACCGAGTCGGTCGTGAGAGTCGGTCACAGCTCCCTACCTCTGCAGCCACTGAAACAGAGTTTCCAGCAGCAATTCACAAAGGGGTGAAGTCCAATGGTCCTGGGACTTCGGTCAGGGGGCAAGCTCTCTTCCAAGCCCTTGGAGATCCTTCACAAGTTGATGAAAGTCACAGCAAAGCAAAAGTTCCTTTCTCCTTTCTTTGGCAGACAGGCAAACCACTGCAGGCCAATCCCCAAGCAGCCCTTCAGGCTTAGGGATAGTCTCTCCTCAGTTTCTTCTTGGTTCCGCTCCTCAGCAAAGGTTTCTTCTTGTTCCCAAAAGTGATCTAATTTTCCTGGGGTCTGGGTGCCCCTCTTATACCCTGATTCTCTTTGTTCTCTGGAGGCAGAGAGGCCTCTGCCTAGTCCAAAACCAGTTCTGGTCAGTCCTGGAGCACTTTGTTTTTCTGACTCCTTCTTTCCTTTCAGAATGTGGGGCAGAGTGCTCAGCCGCCCGGCAGGAGGTGGAGCCAGCATTGTGGAAGGCAGGCACAGCCCTATTCAGACCCAGGTGCAACTCCTCCCTCCACTCTGGATGCAGATCTTTCTATTCAGCCCTGGGCTGACTCACCCTGTCTCCTGTAGCCACCCCCAGCACCTGTCACTCAATCTCCAGACAAGGAATACACAACCTAGCAGAGGCAGGCTTGGATAGTTAGGCAAGAAAATACCCACTTTCTAAAAGTGGTATTTTCAAACACAGAATGTTAAAACCAACTTCACTAAAAGATGCATTTTATCATCTTGAGTTCAGGCATACTAAATTCGTTTTTCTACCATGTTCCCTGGGTCAGTTCTGACTATAAGGTGTAATAGTCAGTCTGCCCATTCTGGCCTATGGGGAGCAGGTAGCCTTGCAATAGTGAAAAACGAAAATGGCTGTAATTCACTATTAGGACATGCCACACACACCAGGGCATGTCCTACCTTATACTTACAATGCACCCTGCCCTAGGGCCTACTTTAGGGGTGACCAACATGCAGTAAAGGGAAGGTTTAGGGACTGGTAAGTGGGTGTACTCACCAAGTCGACATGGCAGCCCTAGGCTGCACACAGGCTCTGCGATGGCAGGCCTGAGACACATTTTACAGGCCGCTTCTGTGGGTGGCACAACCAGTGCTGCAAGCCCACCAGCGGCATTGGATTTACAAGCCCTGGGCACACTGAGTGCACTGTACTAGGGACTGACAAGTAAACCAATCATCCAATCATGGAGTCACTAATACATATATCAATTAACGATAGGGAGCACTTGCACTTTGGCACTGATTAGCAGCGGCAAAGTGCCCATGAGCATCTAGTCCAGCAAAAACATATCAGCAACAGTGGAGGCATTACGAAAAAATGGAAGGGAGACCCACGCCAAGGATGCCAGGTCTAACACGTGTCCCCTCCAGCTGAAATGTGGGGAGAACTATCCTACCCCTAGGGAGTTCTCATCGCTAAGGCGGAAAAATCTGGACAGTCCATCAGCATTGGCGTGTTCTGTACCAGGGCGGTGTTCCACCGTAAAGTCCATCCCCTGTAGGGAAATGGACCACCTCAACAGCTTTGGATTCTCACCCCTCATCTGCATCAACCATCTGAGGGGCCTGTGGTCTGTCTGAACCCGGAAGTGAGTCCCAAACAGGTATGGTCTCAGCTTCTTCAGTGCCCAGACCACAGCAAATGCCTCACGCTCGATAGCACTCCATCTCTGTTCCCGGGGAAGTAACCTCCTACTGATGAAGGCTACAGGTTGGTCTAGGCCCTCCTCATTGATCTGTGATAGAACAGCCCCTACACCATGCTCTGAAGCGTCGGTTTGAACAATGAACTCATTGGAGAAGTTGGGTGCCTGGAGCACAGGCGCCGTGCACATGGCAGTCTTCAAGGTGTCAAAAGCTTTTGACAGGCGTCAGTCCAAATCACTTTCCTGGGCTGCTTCTTGGAAGTCAGCTCTGTCAAGGGGGCAACAATGCTGCCATACCCCTTGACGAATCTCCGGTAATACCCGGTGAGTCCTAGGAAGGCTCTCACCTCTGTCTGGGTCTTGGGGGCTCCCAAGCCAGAATGGTATCAATTTTCGGTTGGAGGGGGCCACCTGGCCGCTCCCAACCTGGTGTCCCAAGTACACCACAGAACCCTGCCCAATCTGGCACTTACTCGCCTTGATTGTGAGGCCTGCTCTCCGCAGCGCCATCAACACTTCCCAGAGGTGGCGCAGATGTTCTTCCCAACTGGCACTGAACACTGCGATGTCATCCAGGTAGGCGGCACTGAAATCCTCCAGTCCAACCAACACCTGGTTGACCAACCTCTGAAAGGTGGCAGGGGCATTCTTCATCCCAAAGGGCATCACCCGGAACTGGTAGTGCCCATCTGGTGTGGAGAATGCTGACCTCTCTTTGCCCCATCAGTCAAGGCGATCTGCCAGTACCCAGACGTTAAGTCAAACGTGCTGAGGTACCGCGCAGCCCCTAACCGATCGATGAGCTCATCAGCTCTGGGGATGGGGTGGGCGTCAGTCCTCGTGACGGAATTGAGTCCCCTGTAGTCCACACAGAACCGGAGTTCTGGTGTGGCACCAGGCGCGGCAGCCTTTGGAACCAAGACCACTGGGCTGGCCCAAGGGCTGTTAGAGGACTCAATCACCCCTAGCGCAAACATCTTGGAGACCTCCTCCTTGATGCAGGCTCTGACCCTGTCAGTCACCCTGTAAGCCTTGTGCTTCACAGGAAGACTGTCCCCAGTGTCCACATCATGGACGCACCAATGAGTGACACTGGGAACCAGGGAGAACAGGTCAGGGAACTGTCCCAACAGTTGGCGACAGTCACCCTGCTGCTCAGGTGTCAGGGAGGTAGAGAGGTTTACTCCCTCCACTGATCCATCTTGCTCTCCGGCTGACAGGAGGTCAGGAAGAGGCTCGGTCTCCTCCTCCATTCCATCATCTGTAGCTAAGAGCATGCCCACTTGGGACCTCTCCAAGTGGGGCTTCAGGCGGTTCACATGCAGGACCCGCAAGGGGTTCCTGGGAGACTGCAAGTCCACCAAATAGGTAACTGGACTCTTGCGCTCCACCACCGTAAAAGGGCCGGTCCACCTGTCCTGGAGCGCACAAGGCTCCACAGGGGCCATGACCCACACTTTCTGACCAGGCTGAAGCTCTACCAGAGTGGCATTCTGGTCGTACCACCGCTTCATCTCCTCCTGGCTGGCTTCCAGATTTGCCTCAGCAAGTTCTCTGAAACGCCTAGTCTGGTTCCTGAAGGCCAGCATGTAACTGTATACATCCTGGGGAGGTTTCCTGGGAGATTGCTCCCAGCCTTCCTTGACCAAACTCAGAGGTCCTCGCACCGGGTGTCCATAGAGGAGCTCAAAGGGACTGAACCCTAGAGACTTCTGTGGCACCTCCCGGTATGCAAACAACAGGCATGGTAAGAGGACGTCCCATTTACGCCTCATGGGTTCTTCCAGACCCATAATCATGCCCTTGAGGGTCCGGTTGAATCTCTCATCCAGCCCATTTCCTTGAGGGTGGTAAGGAGTGGTGAACTTGTAAGTTACACCGCACTCCTGCCACAGGGACTTCATGTACTTGGACACGAAGTTGGTACCTCTATCAGACACCACCTCTTGAGGGAATCCCACACGTGAGAAAATTCCCATCAGTGCCCGTCCCACCACGGGGGCCGTCACTGTCCTCAGAGGGATGGCTTCAGGGTACCGGGTGGCATGGTCCACCAAGACCAGGATAAACCTGTTGCCCATGGCTGTCTTGGGGTCCAGTGGCCCCACAATATCAATACCCACCCGTTCAAAGGGGGTGCTGACCACAGGGAATGGCTGGAGAGGAGCCTTGTGCTTCCTCCCACTCTTTCCACTTGCCTGGCAAGTCTGGCATGTCCTGCAGTGAGTGGCGGCACTCCTGCGCATCTGGGGCCAATAGAAATGGGTAACAAGCCTGTCAAAGGTCTTGTCCTGCCCCAGATGTCCTGCTAACAGTACATCATGAGCCAACCCCAGTAGGAAGGCTCTGAAGCGCTGGGGTACCACCAGCACACGGGCTGTCCCAGGCTCAGCAACCTTAGGCTCTGAATACAGGAGACCATTCTCCCAGTAAACCCAATGTGATCCAGACTGATCACCTGCTACCTGGTCTGTGGCCTGTTGCCTTAGACCCACGAGAGAGGGGCATGCGTTCTGCTCCTCGCAGAACTCTTCCCTGGAGGGTCCTCCTTCTTGCTGCCAATGGGTCAGCTCAGGTAGGTCCCCCAGTTCAGCTACCTGTTCCCCTGTAGGCTCCAGGGCATCCCCCTCAGGGTCTGCCTCCTCCTGGACCGTGGGAACTTCGGGGGCCGGTTTCCCGCGCCCCCTGCCTTCTCTCTCTCCGGCAGGCACCTGGGCCTCCCTCTCAGGCTCCAGGTCCTCTTGAACACCTTTAGCTGCCATTGACCGGGTGGTCACACATGCCCAATCAGGCAAGCCCAACATTTCTAAATGCGCACTCCGCTCCACCTTAGCCCAAGGTGAGCTCTCCAAATCGTTCCCTAACAAACAGTCAACAGGCATGGCTGGCCTCACAGCTACTTGAAGAGTACCCGAGACCCCCCACTCAAAGGGAACCTGAGCCACCTTGCAGTGACTCTCTGTGTTGTCAGCGGCAACAACCGGATAGAATGCATCAGGGATAACCTGCTTTTTAGACACCAGGTGACACTTGACAGCTGTCACACTGGCTCCTGTGTCTCTCAGAGCCTCCACCCTATGGCCATTGATGGTCACCCACTGCCTGTATTTCTTAGTGTTCTCAGGCAGCGGGGTCCTAGGGACCATCTCAGAGTCTCCTAATGAGACAAGGGAAAACACTGTGGGATCCCCCCACCTTGGGCACCCAACTCCTCCCCCAGGGCTACACTAGCCAACTGCCGGGGGACTGCACTGGTGGGTGCTGGTTTTCCATGCAAAGGGCAACGAGGATCGTTTGCCTTGTGGCCAGGGGCACCACACTTGTAACATACCAGCGGTCCCTGGTGAACAGGGGGCCTGTCAGGGCCACTGGCTTCTTCTCAGGGGAGGCTGGGAACCTTTCCCTTGGTTCCCTTGGGGTTTACTTTGGGGCCCTTTATGGAACTCCTTCTGTTTACCCTTGTCCCCCCACTCTTCTGCTGGGGACCCTGCCCACCCTTGGCGGAGTCTCCCACGTGACCCTTGTGGACCCGGGTACTCACCCAGCGGTCCGCCTCCTCAGCAAGCTGCCTAGGGTTAGTCAGCTTACTATCAATCAGGTGCTGGCGTAGCTCAGGAAAACAATTACCGGACAAGTGCTCCTAGGCAATCAAATCAAAGAGCGCCTGAAAATCAGTCGCTTTGCTACCCTTTACCCAACCATCCAAGGCTCTGCAAAAGAAGGTCACATATTCAACCCAGGTACTGCTTTCAATCTTACTACAGTTCCTGAACCTTTGCCTATAAAGCTCAGGGGTCAAACCATACCTAGTCATTAAGGCATCCTTCATGTGGCTGTACGAATTATAGACTTCAGAGGGCAAATCTAACAAGGTATCCCGCCCTTCACTGAGGAACCGTCCCCACAACCCCGCTCCCCAATCCTTCTCAGGGACCCGGTGGGAAGACATGGCTACCTCATAGGCTTTGAACCACTGCCCAATGTCATCATTTAAAAAAAATTCCTTAACCACATCTTTTGGAATATACACCCTAGCTTCAACAGGCACAGGCGGTACACTGCCACCAGAGGGAGTAATCTCTAAGCTCTTGGCCTTCAATTCCAACTCCCTCAAAACTTTCTCATGTTCAAACTGCATTTTCTTTTCCTCTAGGGCCAATTTCCTAGTTTGCATTTCGAATTCTAACTGCCCATTCAGCTTGAGCTTGGTCATCTGCATTTCGTGCATCCTACTCTCCTTCCTGTCCTCCAACTCCTCTGGAGACAGTCCTCTGGCAGAAACACTGCTACCTACTGGGGAAGGTGGTCTTCTAGCCCCTAGACCCAATAGCCCCTCCAGCTGCCCTTCTGCATTCTCAGCCCCCTCCACAGGGGCACTCCTTGATTCGACCCAGGCCCTCAGCGCCTTTTGAAGGTCCTCCTTCCTGGAGAGTCCGGTCATGGACACTTTAAACTTTTGCAGAATTGCCTGAGCTGCTTGAGGGTGTAGCATTCTAGCCTCTCTTCTTCCCAATCACACTCAACAGAGGCTACTGATGCTGGTTTCTCCATAGTGACTGAACTTGGCATTTGCAAAAATAGGAAATCCCAGAAAAAATGCTATAGAAGTATGTGGTTGCGTTTTGGTCTGCACTCACTAAGTAGTGTTCACCAATCACTGTACATGAGTCACAAATGCAAGTCCAGAATCCTCACCGCTGACCACCAATGTTAGATTTGGGGGTCTCTAGTTGGCAGAGGTAGGTACCTTTGTCCAAATAGGGACCCTTGAGTCTAGTCAGGGAAAGTAGGTACACTCCCGAAATAACCCCTGCTCACCCTCTTGGTAGCTTGGCACGAGCAGACAGGCTTAGTTCAGAGGCAGTGTGTAAAGCATTTGTGAACACATACAGTAATCAAGTGACAACACTACAAATGGACACCACACAGGTTATATATTTATAAAAATAGGTATATTTTATATAGATTTATCACAAGACCATAAACGACAAAAATAATCCACAATACTGTTAAGAATGCTTAGTTCTGATCAAAAAGGCTTAATTCAAGGTTCTGTGCGAGTCGGTAGCCTCCTCTGGCTACGGCGATGTCGAGAACAAACAGAGTCTAACAAATCCAGCTGACCGCGTCGAGACGGGCCAATACAGCGTAGACAGACTCGGTCACAGTACCTTTTACTTGAAGCGGCAGGCACGGGCGTGCGAGCCGGGTGGCTGTTCGTCGCGGTCGCGATGCAGAAATGGAAGCGTTGCAGGACGCGTTGTCCCTCGATGCGGTGCAGGCAGCGGCTCGTTGACGTCGTCGAGACGGAGTCGGTGAGACCAGTGCCGTGCGTTGCAGGGCGAGACGGTGCTTCGATGCGGTGCTGGCAGGTTGCGGTGCGGCGACGGAGCCGGATTCAGGAGCTGGCGTCGATCAGTCCGGACAGCGGTGCGAGTCGGGCGGTGCGTCGCAAAGCGTGCGAGCGGTGCCCAACTCCAGTGCGGTCACAGGACTCGAACTCAGCAGCAGTGACCGTGTCGGTCGGACCAGTTCGATTCGGCGTAGCGAAGCGTTGCAGGACGCGTTGTCCCTCGATGCGGTGCAGGCAGCGGCTCGTTGACTGAGTCGGTGAGACCAGGGCCGTGCGTTGCAGGGCGAGACGGTGCTTCGATGCGGTGCTTACAGGACACCGAGTCGGTCGTGAGAGTCGGTCACAGCTCCCTACCTCTGCAGCCACTGAAACAGAGTTTCCAGCAGCAATTCACAAAGGGGGTGAAGTCCAATGGTCCTGGGACTTCGGTCAGGGGGCAAGCTCTCTTCCAAGCCCTTGGAGATCCTTCACAAGTTGATGAAAGTCACAGCAAAGCAAAAGTTCCTTTCTCCTTTCTTTGGCAGACAGGCAAACCACTGCAGGCCAATCCCCCAAGCAGCCCTTCAGGCTTAGGGATAGT
This sequence comes from Calotriton arnoldi, assembly GCA_963921515.1. Lineage (NCBI taxonomy): Eukaryota > Metazoa > Chordata > Amphibia > Caudata > Salamandridae > Calotriton > Calotriton arnoldi. The sequence goes on along the minus strand of CAWUFW010001471.1, from coordinate 2,077,992 downwards.
CTCTCCTCAGTTTCTTCTTGGTTCCGCTCCTCAGCAAAGGTTTCTTCTTGTTCCCAAAAGTGATCTAATTTTCCTGGGGTCTGGGTGCCCCTCTTATACCCTGATTCTCTTTGTTCTCTGGAGGCAGAGAGGCCTCTGCCTAGTCCAAAACCAGTTCTGGTCAGTCCTGGAGCACTTTGTTTTTCTGACTCCTTCTTTCCTTTCAGAATGTGGGGCAGAGTGCTCAGCCGCCCGGCAGGAGGTGGAGCCAGCATTGTGGAAGGCAGGCACAGCCCTATTCAGACCCAGGTGCAACTCCTCCCTCCACTCTGGATGCAGATCTTTCTATTCAGCCCTGGGCTGACTCACCCTGTCTCCTGTAGCCACCCCCAGCCCCTGTCACTCAATCTCCAGACAAGGAATACACAACCTAGCAGAGGCAGGCTTGGATAGTTAGGCAAGAAAATACCCACTTTCTAAAAGTGGTATTTTCAAACACAGAATGTTAAAACCAACTTCACTAAAAGATGCATTTTATCATCTTGAGTTCAGGCATACTAAATTCGTTTTTCTACCATGTTCCCTGGGTCAGTTCTGACTATAAGGTGTAATAGTCAGTCTGCCCATTCTGGCCTATGGGGAGCAGGTAGCCTTGCAATAGTGAAAAACGAAAATGGCTGTAATTCACTATTAGGACATGCCACACACACCAGGGCATGTCCTACCTTATACTTACAATGCACCCTGCCCTAGGGCCTACTTTAGGGGTGACCAACATGCAGTAAAGGGAAGGTTTAGGGACTGGTAAGTGGGTGTTCTCACCAAGTCGACATGGCAGCCCTAGGCTGCACACAGGCTCTGCGATGGCAGGCCTGAGACACATTTTACAGGCCGCTTCTGTGGGTGGCACAACCAGTGCTGCAAGCCCACCAGCGGCATTGGATTTACAAGCCCTGGGCACACTGAGTGCACTGTACTAGGGACTGACAAGTAAACCAATCATCCAATCATGGAGTCACTAATACATATATCAATTAACGATAGGGAGCACTTGCACTTTGGCACTGATTAGCAGCGGCAAAGTGCCCATGAGCATCTAGTCCAGCAAAAACATATCGGCAACAGTGGAGGCATTACGAAAAAATGGAAGGGAGACCCACGCCAAGGATGCCAGGTCTAACAAAGAGGATATAGTTAGTTTAAAGGGTGTAAGAATAGGGTGGAAACGGAGGGTGATTTTGGAGGGTGAAGGAGTTAAAGCAGTGTAGGTATGACAATATTAAGTGTCTGAGTGGGAGCGTTAAGCACAGTGTGGGCAGAATGTAGTTGGGTTGAAGGACATTGGCTAGCATACTGCATGGGAGTGGATGTGGTGCTATTCAAGGGAGGGGAGGATAAATATTGTATAGAACAGGGTAACTGGATTGAAGGATGTGAAAGTTGGATGCGATATTAGTGTGAAGTTACTGGAGTTGAAAGTTGGCATTTTAAGTGCAATAATACATGGGGGCGCGTTGAATTAAGTGAGTTGGTATCTGGGCACCATGTGCAGTACGAGGATGCTGTAGAGCGTAAGTGGCATTAGTGAATGAGTTAGACACACTATGAGGTAGGAGACATTTGGCCAGAAGGTTGGTGGAGCTGGGTCCCATATTGGTGGAGGGTACGGTTGGATTGGTTGGTCAGACTTGTGGGAGCTATCTATTTATATGACATAGTTTGATTAAAGGGTGGAAATGTTTTGTGAATCATGTGTGAGTTGTTTGTTGGGTTAAACAGTAGAGATAGTTGGAGGACGTATTTTGCTTGAAGGTCGGTGGTGTAGTACACTGCATAAGTTAGTATGGTTGAAGGGTGGAGAAGTTGGAGGAAAGACTGTCCCTGGCAAGCAGGATGAAGAATGGAGGAGAATGCTGGGGTCAAGAGAGGATAGGCTGAAGGTAGACTGCAGTTTGGGGATTAACAGGAGTTGAAGCAGAGGTATTGGGTTAGGTGTGGAGGATTAGTGTAACTAGTGTTCATGATGGGGCAACTGGAAGTTGAGATGTAGCACTGGAGTGTGAGGTGGAATGCCAGCTGGGAGCCAGAAGATGAGTGTTGTGGTATGAGCGATGTGGTAATAGTTATTTTTGACTAGTGATTTTAAATAGAAGATGTATGGAATTCATGCTGTTGGAATTCAGGGGCTGGGTTTGTTCCTAAATACCGCACGCTGGTTTAAGGATTTTAAGACAGGCCCCTTGGCCTCCAGAATTCAATGTATTTTTCTTTCCTTGCAGCGAGGTGGCTACTGAGATCCCATTCCGGCTGATGCACCCACGACCAGAGAGCACAGGTCAGTCAGTCCGTCTGACAATCAATTACTTTCGGTTTAAACAGATTGCAAACATATTTGCGACTCTCTGTTTTCAGGATGAGAAACTGCTGATTTCGGTTATGTCTTGAATTCCATATTTTTTTATTTATACAAGGCATTGTTCGTAATTGTTATTTGCATTTTACTAAGTTTACGCAAATCCGCATATAATGTGATGTTGGTTGCAATTTAGCACCAAGAAAGTTAACAATCGAATGAAACTATTTTACAAATGCATATGCCATATCATCACAGTGCTGTGTGTTCTGCTTGGTGGCTTAGATAGAGAAAATCTATGAGTCCGATATCTCGGGTGCTGACACCTGTGAGGCGATTCTATACCGGTATACAACCCAGCATGAATGATATTAATAATACATGTATTGTTTCAATTACTTAAAATTGTTACAATTATAGAAATAGCAGGAATAAAACGTCATTCAGTATGTCAACAAGGGGCTTTGCAGCCTATAAAAAAACTCACTTTAAAAAGGATAAAAAAAAATTTAAACTTCCAAATTTATTATTGATAACAGGGATTTTGCTCTAGTTAATGCCCCAAATATTACCTGTGTTTAAAAGCCAAAGCCACCTTTTGCTCTGGATTTCTCCACGATTTCATAGATATTAAATTTAGGTGTATACCTAATCTGGTTAGTTCCGTTGAATTGCTAGTTGTGAGGCAGAAATCCAAGGCATCTTTACGTGCTGCAATCCTGAGTTTTAAAAACATAAATTATCTCCTGCAGTCACAAAACCTGCAATTCACTGTGGCGGGGCCATTCTTCTAATTAGCTCTTATTCTTATACAATACATCAGAACACTCCTAAGGGGAGATTTACTAAGATTTTACTCCGTGTTTGCTTCACAAAAGTGATGCAAATCGGCACAAAATCTTTTTTCTAATTTACTTTCCATTGTTAAACTTGTTTAGCGCTGGAGATAGCTTGAAAGTAACGCGAAGCAGCGCATAGCGTTCCTTTGCATTACTTAGCGCCAAGGGGGCGTACCATGGGTGGAGCATGGGCGTGCCCATGCAACCACCCAAGGTTTCTGACGCTAAACACAATTTGCTAAATAAAGTAGATTGGGTTTAGCGTCAGAAAACTGCACCCTTTTAAAGTAGGTGCAAGGAAGGAGAAATGCTTTCATTCCTTCCTTTTCTGACTTTGTACATGTGCTGCACTGTGCAGCACACATGCATAGTTGGAAAAGGATTGAAGTCAGTCTATGCATGGTATTTGTACTGGAAGGGTATCATTCCAGTACAAAACCTATGCTAGACTCACGGAGACACCCTAGCACCATGACGCAAAGGTGTCTCTGTGGTGCGCGGCAGCTGATTTCAGTGCCGGCGCTACAGAGATGGGAAGGAGAGCGCCATATTTCAATAAATGTGGTGTTTCCTGCTCTCTCCTTCTAACGCAGTGCAGCGCAGCATTTACGGCTGCTGCGCTGCGTGAGAAGTTAGTAAATTAGGCCCTTAGTCTTATACAATACACCAGAACACCTCCAGAACTGGTGCTAGCCCCGGGCTTTCCGTCAGATGCTGTTCCTGCACTGAAGATTCAAACTGGGATAGAAAGGCAAGAAACAAACAAGGTGCTTTTAATGGATCTTTTAAAAACGTAGCTAAATCACATTATTAGAGTGAATCGTTCTGAAAAGGTGCAGATATATCACCCCTTATTTGCACAATAAAGGTAAATTTGAACAAAACATAACAGATGAAACAATACAGGCGTGCATGCAAAAAATATGTTTTAATTGAATGAAGATTATGTTATTTCAATACTTAGAAAACATGAGGAGTACAGTTGTAGCAAAACACACATATGTCCAACTGTTAGAAGTCTTGCATGATGTAGTGTCTGTACCAATTGTCCATTCCACTTGCGTTTTTTGGTGATTTGGCATGAAAATGTTGTATGAAGAAAGAAGTGGAAATAGCATTGATGTTTCGGTCTCTAATCTAATACATAAATGAAGCTATCCTCAGGATTATATGTTGTCAGGCAAAATGGCCGACCCCAATTTAAAGAGGTAAGCAAAAAGATGGTCCAGAGAGATCCAAGGTGTAATTAGCACCAAAGCTAACAATAAAAAGCATTGCTATAAAATGAATGAATCCGCTCACACAAAGGTGACCGCTAAAGCCTCACCGGACTCCTAACAACAAATACAGGGATAGAAGGGCAGCCACAGGTCAACACTGTGCACCCATTAACATCAGCACTCTTTATATATAAACCTAACCAATCACCCTTATTAGACTCCTTCTCATTACGACGTGTTCCTTTAGCACGCGAGTCGTTACAATGACTTGCTCTGGACTTTGAAATAGTATCATTTACTATCCCAACTCCAGTCTGCGCAACAGTAGGGAAGGTGTTAAACTTAAAATCCAACACCACTCCACCAATGCTCGTTGTAACGACTTGCGTGGTAAACGAATTTGTAATAAGGTCGCGTTCGTTCCATTGCCGGCACTGTAAAGGCACAGCGTGATTCCGGCTTCGGTTTAGAGGACGCTTCCCCCAATAAACAAATCTGGATAGGTCTGTCTCAGTTTGTGTAACCAGAGAATCCCCAAAACGAGTGTGAAACACACAGTCAGAATGACTAACGTATATTTCCTTCTTTCCTTGCTCTCGAATATTTAAATATGGATGTGGCTGGGAAGGCGGGTAAGTTTCCATTTTAAGTTTTCATTTTAACTTCCACTGTTGCTTCTTCAAGCTGTACCAAAACCGGAAGCTTGCTCAAAGACTGCCAAGATTCCTTTTTTTGAAAGTGCATACTAATGGCGGTTTGTGTGCTATACTGAGGGCAAATAATAATAGAAATCTCCTTGAATTCTGCACAATTCTGGGACAAAGGTCACGTGGCTTGTGTTTTGTAGCACTGCTGGGAGGAAGCTCACGTGCTGTTATAATATTGCACTGAGATATTTTGGTTGGAGGAAACTCAATCTAATGAGATCACGTGCCACCGACAGTGCATTGCGGGGAGAAGGCGCGCACAGCTAAAGTGATGTAAGACAGTGTGCAGCCTGCTGGAGGAACCTCACATTGTTGTGTCTTAGAGCCAGGGCAACATTGAGGACGTGAACACTTCCTGAGCCATATAACAGCCATATACTGCTTGAGGAAGCCCCCACTGCCGCAGTCATTGTCACTCCTGGACGCTGTGGAAGGAAGCACATACTGCAGGAGCCATATGCCATAACCCAGTCAGTGTTGGGTGAAGCCCACACTGATGGAGCCGTTTAACATAGATAAGTCAGTGATGGGAGAAGCCCACGCTGCTGAAGCTGTGTGCCATACTCCGGTCAGCATTGGGTGAAGCTCACACTACTGGAGCCGTATACCATATCTGATCAGTATATACAGTGTTATAGGACTCTAGCAGTGTGAGTTTCACCGAAAACACTCACAGATCTATGGTATATGGCTCCAGCAGCGTAAGCTTCACCCAAAGCAGACTGGTCTATGGTATACGGCTCCAGTAGTGTGTGTATACCATACCCCGGCCAGCAATGAGTGAAGACACACTGCAAGAGCCGTATACCATACCCCGGTCAGCATTGAGTGAAGACACACTGCAAGAGCCGTATACCATACCCCGGTCAGCATAGGGTGAAGACACACTGCAAGAGCCGTATACCATACCCCGGTCAGCATTGGGTGAAGACACACTGCAAGAGCCGTATACCATACCCCGGTCAGCATTGAGTGAAGACACACTGCAAGAGCCGTATACCATACCCCGGTCAGCATTGGGTGTAGCTCACACTACTGGAGCTGTATACCATACCTGATCACTATTGGATGGAGGCACTCTGCAAGAGCCGTATACCATATCCCGGTCAGCATTGGGTGAAGCTCACACTACTGGAGCCGTATACCATAGACCAGTCTGCTTTGGGTGAAGCTTACGCTGCTGGAGCCATATACCATAGATCTGTGAGTGTTTTCGGTGAAGCTCACGCTGCTAGAGTCCTATAACACTGATAGGGTACTGAAAGCAGGAAGCTCACAGCAGTGCCTAGTGGCTGGGTGTTAGACCTGAGTGCTTTCAGCTATGTGCAGGGTTAAGTGGTATGATTCATAGATGTGATATAGTTCTCTGTAAAGACCTCTCTTTACAGTAGATCTGCTTTTCCAACCATATATGTGGACACAGAGGTAGGAAGCAGGAAAGAGGGCCAGGTTCTGATCCCCATGGCCTTGTGAGTGAGCACAGGCTACAGTCATTCTGCAACTGCTCATTTTTTTATTGACAATAAACAAGAGAAATGAATACATCAAATTCAAACCACATACTAAAACTAGAAGAAACGTACAAACCCGCCAAGTATTATGTATGAAGAACTTACGAGCTTGCTGTAGTCAGTTGTGACTAATGAAGAAGTCACTTTAAGGTGCATTATGATTACAATGCAAAACTTAAAATCCACTAAAATTTACCAGTTGTATATGTAAAAATGTGCCAGCTCTTGCTAACTCCAATTTCCCAAACACTGCTCAGGATCTCACAGCAATTTTTCTAGGGTATGTGTGTCTGTTTTTGAATAACATTGTTTCCTCTGTTGGGCACAGAACTATATAAAACAATTGATTTTCTTTAAAAAAAAAGTTGTCTTAGCGAATATTATTGTTTTTTTAATGATATGCTCGTCATAGGAAGAAATCACTGTGAATGACCTCTGCATTTCCAAGGAACCATTTCTTGCTTAATACTGCTGGATTTATTCGATATAAGGTAAAATGAGTAATAGGATTTTATGATTTGTAGCCTCTTCGTAGAGGTGTGGGAAGGCTGTTATTTCAGTCTGAAGGATAATGTCCAAGCTGGATACACACTCTGGGGCCGATTCCGATTCCGGCCGGAAATCTCTCCGACCGAGCCGGACCCGGAGAGAATTCCGACCGAATCGGACCCTAGCAGTCCGACCGGACGAGTACGATGCATTCGCATGCTATCGGACTCGATTCGGTCGGACTCCCATTGAAGTCAATGGGAGCCGGTCGTACAACGCGTACGCGGGCTCCCATTGACTCAATGGGTGCGAGGCGAACAAGGGTGCCCCCTACAGCGGGTACGCGTCCATGCGCATCGCGGCGTACATGCACAGGTAGGGGGGACGCATGGGTCCCCCCTGTGTGCGACTCGCGCGCCTACGCGTACAGGGGGGTCCGACGCGGACCCCCAAAGTCCGGCTCCGACAGCTCTTTCGAGCCGGACGGCGCGAGTCGGTCGGATTGCTCGCGGCGCACATCGTACTTACCCGGCCGGGAAACGTCTCCATAGCGCGGTGCGAGTCGTGTCCGTGCGAGTCGGTCGGAGCGTGTTGAAGCCGCGTACGAGTCGGTCGGCGATTTCGCGAGAGCTTGCATCGTACTCGCTCGGCCGGACCCGCGTACGATTCGGTCGGGAAACAGGGCTCCGAATCGGATCCGGTAAATCCGAATCCGATTCGGAGCACTACCGGCCGAGATCGGAATCGGCCCCTTTGTCTCTTCCTTAACACCCCTACTGCACCCAGCTCTTGATTGCACCTCAGCTTACTCTATGATGGGTGATTGTTTGCTAGCTCTCTTTTCTTCTTTACAGGGGCTCAAAAGGAGAGCCATAGATGAGACGTGAGAGAGGATTGGATCATTGGTCACCATCAGACAGTGCTGGGCTAGCTGTTTCATGAGAGTCACTTTTTCAGGTTTCCCAATCATTATTATGAATGTCAGGCTGCTAATGTAGCCCACTCATTGGCCTGTGTGAGGACCTGGCAGTAGCACTTGTGGACACTAGCACGGATGGGACTTTAGGCAGCCGTGGCTGATATGTACAAGTTACACATATTCTTTGCCTATCAAGCGCAGGTCTTCTCTAAATGACCTTTGAAGTCCATCCATTTTTCAATGATGCTGTTGGCCAAATGCGCTTTAAAATGTTCCGCCATCTGTGGTACTGATGCTTACTGACAACCTCGAAGAAAGGCTCATCTAAGAGGGTCATCGCAATCTGAGGGTTTGCCTCCTAAGATCGTCTACACCAAATACTGCCTTTCCTCTGCCCTATCTCCAAGAGCAACTGCTCAACTCCCTCTTTGGAGTCAAAGAGGAGATGCTTAAGGTAGGCTCTTTCTGCAAAGAGTTAAGAGACAGGCTGCCTCGATCCCTTTAACACTGAACCAGAAGCAGGAGTGTTGAGAGCATGAGGTCAGGTACTGCAATTAAAAACCCTGATATTGACATTGTATGCCCAGGTATGGCCACCGTAAGCCAGGTATTGACATTGTATGCCCAGGCGCCGCCAGTCTACTGGGCCTGTCTAGTCACAGCTGTCCATGTGGATTGCTCTGCTTTTTTAGGTGAATTTCATGAGGGAGGAAGGAGGGAATTGGAAAGGGATTGCATACCCTCCTGGGGAAAGGAAAACACTAGAAAGGAATACTGCATGTGTCTTGTAGGGAGAAGGTTAGCGCTGGGAGAGCATACTGGGGGGACCTTGTACTCTGTTACAGGTGTCCTAAATGTGGCTGTTCTGGGATGGTGAGGCTGAAAGTTAACTGGAGAGGCTTACTGCCTAGTGCCCTAGTCCTGTGGTGGCTATCTTAGAGACATGAGCGGTAAAGGAAGTGGGAAGATGCTGCGGGGGAGTATTATGTACTTAGGGTGCTGATACAGAGGTCCTAGCGCCAGTCATGGGAATAAGGGTGAAAGTGAAGGGCAAGGACTGTTCTGGTGGTCACTGTTCTGGGGGATCACAGTCATGGTGGGAGGGATATCCGAGATGGTTTTTTTTACTATGGCTGTTCATGGTAATCTAATCTCTTTAAGATCCAAGACAATCATGTATGTTAATGATGCCATGACCACAAACTGACTACAGTTGTCTATAGTCTGTTTCTTGGCCATTTACTATCTGTGATTTTGAGCTGGAAACTATTTTCATTATCATAGACAAATCATGATCATTCATGTAAAATCCCCAAACTCATCAGTATGTACATCCAGTCAATGACATGTATGCCACCAGTTGAATTCCAGTTTCATTTTTTAACCCTTCACGGCATGCTAGGCAAAGTACCTTATTTTCTCTATCTCATCATAAATCCACATCTCTCTCCTTCCTTACTGCGGACACATCTTCCTTCTTTCTTACTCCAATTCAAGTTAAAGAAAATGCACTTTTTCCATGCCTATAAGACCTTTTCCTACCTGGATAACCTTGATGACTGTCCCGCATGAAGTCTGGCACCCCTCTCAAGGTCAAATGTTAGGCCAACGAATCTCCACACAGTGCACAGAATCCCATGGTTCACTCAAACAATAGTGTCACACAGTTGTTTCTTTCTTTCTCTTACATTTAGACCAGCCTACTGAACCTTAATTGAATTATCATCCAATGCTCAAGTATTTTCCTAGGCCGCCGGCCCCTCTCCTTCATATTTCTGTAAACAATGGGTGTCATGACTCATCATTAAATTTACCGCTCTGCTCCTCCTATCATCATGTCACTGCAGTGAGTGCTCACTCTGCCATCGGTGTTCAAGAGAATTCTGGGCTTAAGGACATCTTATTCCAAACTTGTTTTGTTAGCACTGCTGACTATCGGGGTAAAATCTATTGCCACCCGCCTTATCCCTCCATCTATTTCAAAGATGTGTCCCACAAAGCCAGTGAACTTCCTTGTATGTAGTGACTTAGGTTTGGTTACAGACGTTGGGCCATTGTGCAAGAAGGAATCAAGGCATGTCAAGGCTTAAACCCGGATTAAATTCTCTGGAGACCCTAGGCAGTCAAAATTTCGGGCCCCCCCTCGCAAATTATCTCCTAATACGTTTTTAATTTTATCAACACCAACAATTTTAATAAACCAATTTTTTTACACAAAACTAAACATTAACAATTTAAGAAAGCTTGATTGTAATTTTCTTTCAAATCAATATTATTTTGATCTGTTGTCGCAGGGCCCCTAAAAGGAGTGGGGCCCATAGGCCGGTGCCTATTTTACCTATTTGGTAATCCATAACTGGTCAAGGCATAAAGGGGAAAGTATCCTTTATTCAAAAACACATGGTGTGCTACTAGGAAAGAAAGCCCATCCAGGAGCTCGATGACCTCCCTTATCAGCCTCCTTTGCATTACCTCCAAATGCCAATCCTCTCGTACAGTGATGCCGCCAACATTTCATATGATGTCATACAAAACAAAATACAATTAGATAATATTATGTTCTAGTTGAGGCACTTGCATGGGGATTCTACTCTGAAGCCCAGTAGATGAGCAGTGAAGAAAGACTTGTCAACAAGCATGGTTGTTGTAGAGAGACTAGTAACCTGTCCTTTAAAAGCACATGGGAAAAAATGTGCCAGCTACTGAGACACATTAATCGCTGATAGGAGCAATTAAATGGCAGCTGAAAGTAAAGAATGAGGTGCAGTAAGCAAGAGCAAATACATTGTACTTTAAAATGAAGTATGGGACTTGGAAAAGGGCGCGCAGGAGCCGCAAGTTGTCTAAAGGTGCTAAGCGGGGGCCTTTTAATGGATTAGGCCATGGACTGTGATAAAATATCACTAAGGGCACCCTATCTGGTTACATATCCAGTTAATAGCTATGACAAAGACGGAGCCAGTTTCATGAACGAGTACACAGCTTCTGAGAATTGTAGTAAGGAAACCTCTGCCCTGCCATTACCGGAGATACAGAAATCTGCACTTGATGAGATCTCGCACCCATGACGTTGTAGGAGGCGGAGAGGACTCCCTACAAGGGTTGGCACAGGGGTGCTCTCTTTTAGACTTTTTGCTGCTTTGCCACTTTTTTCGGAAGGTCACATGGGTAATATGACTGATAATACCCCTTTTAGGTGCCAAGCTGCCTTTTCATGCTTGTGGCATGTATTACACATTGCTGAACTGGATAATCCAGAGATTATAGAGCCTATGAACACTTGTAAAACAGTAGAGAGTAGTGCATCTGGATACTGTGACTCCACAGCATTTCATTTGAAGCTACAGAGCAATTACGGTCAGGAAAAAAAAATGGATACCATAACTATGATAGCCCAATATAGATTTTCTGATAACTGTTCCCTCCTTGCAAATGTAATGTTTATATTTTGGGTGTTTTTGTTAAGATTTGCAAAATGTTCATTTCCAAGATTCTTGAAAAAAGCCATGGCAAATATTGTTATTGTACATTCATGCCAGTGTATTTGATGAAGCCTCCCACTGCAGACTTCCACTAAAAAGTGTGCTATTTACATATGATAAAGCTCTATCTTCACTTTCACATGCCCTGTGAATTATGGGGTAATGGTGTAAGTAAGATGTTTCTTTTAAAGCTCTCTACAATGCAGCAGTCAGAATCATTTTTATACATACGGGTACCGCTAAAAGGGATGGGTGGCTGTGGATGTAAATAGCTCTCTAGTGACCCTCATTTGATTGTCCCAACCTTGCGTTTGAGTTGTATCGGAGGAGCCCTACTGATACTCTTTCTTTGAGAGATCCTGGCAGAAGGACTCTATCAACCCCACTTACAACTGTTGTAGCGTCACTGGGACCTTTTTAATCACTTATTTTCGATCTTATCCTTCGCCTTTATTCTCATTCACTTGGGCTTCCGATGGATCTTGCCTCGTACTGAGAGGGGTCGGACACCAGTTATCCAATGAGGACCAGGAATTGGGTAACTGAACTACAAACTCATAATTAGACCCATGTATATAATTCTCAGAACTAAGCTATACCAGTAAAGTATTATCACAGCTAGACCAAATCTCCTGAAGAAATTCAGTCGAAGATCGTACAAACTAATAATTCAGTTAGAGGTATGAAGATTAATAACATTGGTATCTGCTGTCCAGAGATCTCTCTATTAGAATTCCCTTCAACCGTCAATAACTCAAATGGAAGCACAATCAATTATTGGAGACCAATCATGGAGAGACAGAAACAGGATTTAGTTATAGTTAGATTTCTCACTGAATTTTTAAGAGGATTGAATACATCAATATCAGGCATTTAAGGCCTATGAGTACAAAATAGTCAATTCAAAATCTGAGTTGCCCTTAATTACCAAAGCTCTGGGAAAGTTCAGGAAGGGACATGAACCATGACAGCTCAAAAGTACTCTTCCATGCGAGGGAAAGAAGTCAGGGAATAGCTCACACAGCGTATGAGTCAGTCGAAAGCCAATACAGTCTGCAAAGAAGTTCCAAAAGCAAGGAGAAGTGATTTGTATCTCCAAGAGTGAGTAAGCGAACTCACTTTCCGTTATATCAACATCTAATATAATACTCAAGTTCCGGAGTGACACCTCCTGGGTCACCTCATCTGGTCAGACCACTCAGTCTATAGGTCAGTTCGTATAGGGTGATTGCCATGCAGCATAAAAAAGACATATTATAGCAAAAATGAGGTGATCATCATGTAAGTCCTCGAACAATCAGCATGTATAAGTTTCAAAGAATAGTCCCTTTGCAAAAGCGCATGAGTGAGTTCAAGAGGGCAGTTTCTCATGACAGATGTTCCCAAAGTAACAAAATTGTTGCAAACAGTCCTAGTATGCAAATGGAAACTCTCCCTATGAGACATAGTTTCTCCTCACATTGCAAGTTTACAAAGCGTTTCCATGAGAACAGAATCAAGCAAAATAAGGAAAATGCAGGCCTAAAAAGAATTTGGCTCATGAAATACAGAATATAAAATAATGGAAATATACATTTCATTTATAACCTTTTGGGACCTTATATATTTCTTTTAACTTCTTTGCACTCATAAAGCATTTTAGTTTCTTTGTAAATAGCTTATGTAACTATGACATATTACTGCATTTTCAAAGTACCAACGTGTAAAATTATTTCAAAACATAAATTATTAATAGTCTTTCTAGTGATTCATATTAGTATCTATATAAAGATTATTTCCCTAAAAGATTCAAAGCATTTGGTTTTAGTATAAATGTGCAGCACCCTTTTCTCCTTTTCACTTGGTGCACAATTTCACATATGCAAACTATGGAGTTTAGAATGAAACCTTTCAATATCACATGTAAATATCTCTAAACCATGTTAGATTTCATTAAATTCTTCAGACACATCATTATTTTGATAAGAATGGTTACAAATCTTATAACACCTAATTACATCACATTTACCTTTTGATTGATACACATTGAATTAGCAACTGAAACGGGTTAAACTATGAACCTATATTACTTAATGTATATGTTTCGATATATACTACAATTTTCTCCATGTTTTTACTTTGCAGTAACTAAGGGGGTGGTTACGATGGCGGAAGGCCTGCCACCGCCAGCCGTGCAGTGGCGGGCCCTCCGCCATCGGACAGCAATTTTCCGCACGCCAAATTAGGATGGCGGGGGGAATCGGACCACGATCGTGGTGGGCGCAAAGACCGCCCGCCAGGGATCCGCCACAGGCAATCGTTCCGATTGCCTGGTGGATGGTCCACATCGTGTAAAATGGTGGCTGTGCCTAGCAGGCACCGTCCGCCAAATTACGATGCGGGCTGTTGGCAGCCTTTCCATGGCGGCGGTACCGCCATGGAAAGGCTGGTGGGGATTGGTTTTGGGGGCCCGTTGCGGGCCCCCCTTGTGTTGGGGGGAGGGGGTTGTGCACTGGGGGGTTACCCATGGTACCTCCCTGTATTTTCCTGCACTAAGTGGCAGGCACCGCGTGGTGCCTGCCACGTAGTGCAGGGAAACGCACTGCATGCACCTTTGACATTGCGACGGGTGCTGCAGCCAGCAGCACCCGCCCTAATGTTAAAGTGCAAGATGTGACCGCCATGGTGGCAGTCGCATCGTGATTTGGAGTGCGGGACTGCCGCATGACTGGCGGGCGGTCCCAATCCCCACTGCGATGTCGGGCGGACTTGCGTAATCACCCCCCAAGTCTTCTCATGATTTTTTTTCTCATGATTCTTCAACGTACAGTTAGCGCACTTGGTGCACGTATGTCATTTTTCTCGCAAATGTGTCATAATCGGTTTTATGTGTCAGTTAAAAAAAACTCAGCAGTTTATCTGCTTCATCACAACTAATGGATGCTTATTGCACCCTTGACATCTCAGGGACCATGATTAAGAAATCCGATCCATGGGACCCTAACCTGGACCCACAGCACTGAAGGATTCCTATCACAACCTGCCCATGTGAGGGACTACGATGAATATTCTTTCATTTGTCAGGCCCTAAAACCAAGAGACTGTGGGGCAGATTTTCAAAGAAGTGACGTAACACAACTCAGTGGCCAAAAATGCTGCGCTGCATAGAGTGACAGGGAGGGAGCAGGTGAGCGCCATATCTACAGAGATATGGCTCTCTCCTCCCCTCTCCCTAGCGCCGGCACTGATTTCAGCTGCTGTGAGCCAGGCACACACCTTAGCGCAATAGCGCTAAGGAGCGTGCCTGAGTCTAGCATAGGTTTTGTACAGGAAGGGTACCCTTCCTGTACAAAATACTACTCCTAGACAAGTTCAAACACTTTTTCCACTTTATATGTGTGCTGCACAGTGCAGCACGCATACAAAGTATTAAAAGAAAGGAGAAATGAAAAGGTTTCTGCTCTTAACGCCTCCCTTTAGATGGCATTAACTTTTGGTGCTAAACCCCATCCACAATTGTTTGTAGATAGGGTTTTGCGTCAAAAGGCATGGGTGGTAGCATGGGAACGCCCATGTACCACCCATGTAACGCCCCCTTGGCGCTAAGTAATGCAAAGCAATGCTTTGCGCTGCTTTGCGTTACTTGTAGGGAACTTTCCAACACAAAATATGTTTTGTGCTGGAAAGTATATTGGTAAAAAACAATGAATTTGTGCTGGTTAGCGTCACCTTTGTGATGCTAACCCAGTGCAAAATGTTTGAAAACCTAGCCCTAAGTCCCCTGGACTACCATTTTGAGTCCTGATTGAAACTTATAGCTCAATGATTGCAAATAATCCACTTGAAAACGTATGTCAATAGTATGTAAAGTGCATTCCGTCTATGTTCATACTACCATGTTAAAGCCTTAGATTTCTCTTGAAATACCCGTAACAGCAGCATATTTTTTAAGGTCCTGACAGAAATCTTCACAACGCAGTCTATGAGGACAAAATGCTACAAATAAATGGATCTTGAGAATAATGAGGGTTGCTTTTGGCTCTGGGCATGATCCTCTGTCTGTTTTTTCCACTCGCCAGGGAACAGGACGAAGACTTGGTATTCGAAGAGTTTGCCCGGGGACAGCTCAAAGATGAACTTCAGCCAGATGAGAAAGACAAGGATGAAGAGGATGATGATGATAAATAGAGGCTAATGGAGAGCTGCGGGGAAACCTATGGCGCCAACCAGCAGACGCAGGAAGCGAAGGCGACAAGCCAGCGGCCTACTCCTTTAAACAAAAGTGTGCTCTCTGTGTCCAGATAAGAGGATAACAGTGTCTTAGATATGTACAGTCTGTAGAGGCCTTCAGTTAACCTTATATTGTTGTTTATGCAGAATCCCTCCCTTCTGGCAGACTTGGGGTCAGGAGACATTTGTGAAGATAGATGCAAATCCCTGTGATGCTGGAAGTAGCCACGAGAGTTATTAAGTAGATCTTTAGGGCCAAATGAGCAAGGGAAAGGTCAGGTTGGGTTTAGTTTCTGAGACTTGCAATTCAAAAACACTTGCAGTCCACTCTCATCTACTCTTTCATGATTCCCCCTTGAGTTCACTTTCCCCACCTCGCTCTATCATATTCACATTTGTCTTTCCTTTACCATGCCGTTTTCCCACTGAGGAGCTCTCAGTCTACTTCCTTGCTGCAATCCAAATATTCTCACTCTCTTAACCCTTTCTGCTACTTTCTCTATTCTCCCAAAATTCGTACTTCAGCTCCCTTTTGCTTAATTTGCTCTAGTCTCGAGTTATTCTTATTTGAGTTCCCTTTCACTACTCTCTGCTCAGTAATTTTCAGTAGAGTTCCTATTCTCTTTCCTTCTCTACTTTCCTTTTATTATGACTCTGGTTTCCTTTCTCACTCTTGGTTTCTCCATTCCGGGACCCTGACTCTAAGTAATTTCTCTTTCTCTTCCCCTTCCTAATCTCCTGTTGTTTTCACCCGATTACTTTTTCTCTCCTGTTTCTTTTTGACTTTTTCTTCTTTTTTTCTTTCTCTTCTCTTTCTGTTCTTCTCTCACTACCCTTCTATTCTTACTTGGTTTCCATTCCCCCACTTTCGCCCTACCCCACCAACTTGGATCCAGTCTATCTCCCTCTCGCTCACGTTCTCCTTCTTTTCTGCAGCCAATGTGCTTTGCAGTACAGAAAGTCTTGTGTCCTTCAGTGGGCCGATGGAAAACATGTTTCACAGAAGAAGGTGCCGAGATCCTGAGGGGAGGATGGAAACACAGAGATATTTGAAGGCGAGGAAATAGAAGAGTGTACAGCAGGGAATAGAGATGGAAGAAGAAATATATGATGGAGAAGGGTAGACAGTAACTGGAAGGAGAGTAGGACATATAGTGGATTTTTCAAACCTGTGGTTCTTGACCCTACATGGTCAACAGAATTATAGGATAAGGTCACCAAAGGTGGGGCTAACTAAATCAATTATAGGACATAACTAACATAGGGTCAAAATTAGAGTTTGGCTAACAGGGTACTTACTCTGTCTATGAAAACTCGGTCTGCCTGCCTCATTTAGATGCTGGCGGACCAGACTGTAAGTTTTCCCTCAATGAAACCCTGGCAGTGAGAGACAGAAAATAAAAATATTAAACTCCACACCCTGGGTGAAAACTCCCAGGGAGTGGGGGGTAGGGGTCATTACTTTTTGCTTTTCTGAAATAAGCTTCCATTTTGGGAGTATGTTTGAGAAAACAAAACTTTGTATAAGTTTCGGGAATGGATGTCAAACCCTACAGGGCCATGATAGAGGTTCCTTTCAATGTACAGAGATTACCACTGGCTTGTACATGATAGATATGAGAATGGGTAAGCAGGTGCATGGTTGAAGGTTTATAGGGGAGAGGTTGGAGGATATGGTGAATGGGAATAGCCTCCTTAAAAAGGCTGGTGGAAGGAAGGGAGTGGGTAGTGTAAAAGAAAGTGTGATAAAGCATGCATAACCATAGTGTCGGGGAGGAAGACACTGAAAGTTGGAGTGGCAAAAGAGAGTAGGTGATAGAGGTCAAGTAGAAGCAGATAGAAAGGGATAGCGATGAAGGACAGGTAGAACAATGATAAAGAGTTGAAGGTGGAGCAGATGGTGGGTGGAGGAGTCAAAGGAGATATGGCGATTGAATGACAGAGGGAAGTGAATGTGAAGGATAAATTATAAAAGTTGATAGGAGAGAAAGGGCAGTCAAGGGGTAAATAATAGATACTAAGAGGGATGTACCTCTACATTTGTCCAGAACTCTATTGCCTAAGAATGCTTGGCCCATGTGGGAGAAGAGTCGCCCATTAGATACAGTCCCCAGGGCTCACGGGTGCCGGGGAGTGGATTCTTGAACAATAGTGGCACCACTACAGTTATTACGGAGTCCTGACTGTGTACATCCCAGTCCTCCAAACAAGCAATGTCCGATGATGGGTGTGAGTGCACTGTCGCCTTCTCAAGCTTAGACTTTGGTTTCACCTCAACCCCCAATAAAGAGCTGACTATGACTCATGGTGTGGCCTTTTCTTCTGCTGACATTCAAGAAGGGAAAAGATAGGTGCATTCTCTACAATCTCACTGTATTTGTTGCATGTTTACAGCCTCAATGTAACATATTTCCTCCTGGTCTAAACCACCCAGCAGGGTATGGGTTTTTAAATAGTATATTGGACTTTGGAGCTGGAGGGTACTGCGCACGATTATATCTGTCTCGCAGTTGTGCAACACCCTCCCTATTTCTCTCTCTCGCTCTTGCTATTCCACAGACAACAGAAACATAAATACCTTTTCTGGCACCCGCACACACCCACACATACAACCGGCCGGATGTCAGACTATCATCTGATGTAAATACCACCCTAAACATCATCTACAAAAACATTACCTCATTGGAGTTAATAATAGAAACTCTACACCCACTGGCCCGATATTTGTGCAAACTAATATTTTTGACACAATTTTTATGTCAAACGATATTTCTGTATGCGATATTCTGATATACAACTGCCAGGAAGTTTCCATTGTTTTCTTGAAAGGATGTTCAGATTTGCTTCCTCTGAAGTAATTTTATTTGGATGGCATCTGTTTTTATTTTCCTTTGATTATATGAGTTCCTCCCTCTTTTTAGTTCAGTGCTCTTGCAAGGACCATTGCCTTCTCTGCCTTCTGTTTTGCTCTCTTACTTATTGGAAAACATAAGGCAGGAAGATTGGACCGGGCACTCGAGCCATTTACTCTAAACATTTTTTGTATGGAAATATTTTGATTGCCAAAAAAGTAACTTTATGTCCCAAAAGTTTGTCACATTCTGCAACCTGCCTTACACAAGAAATGGGATTTTCTCTGAGCTGGTGGCATATAGAGTAGCTTTATTTCTTTTCCTTGAAGGGGACCAGTAACTTGACTACTAAGGGCATTTGCACCACCAGACGATTTTGCCCCAACACCCCTGTAAAGCAGACGACTTGCGGTTCTTGTGTGGAAAGCAGCAGCATGTGACTGCCTAATGTGTAAGTAAGTATTTATTGTCTGATCAATAAAAATCATCACAAAATGATGTTTTACAATACACATACACATATATAAAAGACGTCTGTTGTACTAGAGCAAAGCAGAGGGGTAGCAGAGACGGTCTGGTTAGGACCAGTCGCGGTTTGCAAGCCCCTCGAACACTCCCTTTGCCCACCTTTTACAATAGTTGGTCTAATACTGCAGAAACATTTGTATCTATAAACCATCGTTGATGCCATACTAACTGTCTGCTTGATTTAAAAAAATCATGCGGTCTGGATGCCCACGAGGGACTTTACTGTCACAAAAAATACGGAACACTGCTAAGAAAGCCCAAGAGGATATAGCAATTTCTAAAGAGGGGGTTTTCAAGATCCACAAGTCCAGTTAGTTGCAACGCCAATAATGGGTCCCGGTGAGAGTGTTTCTTTCCAGTCAATTAAAACTGCCAACAACACCCTGATCCAGCCCTCCCAATCCCATGTTATGAATTATTTTAAACGGATGGATAAAGCCCAATGTGAAGTTGGTCTGTCGTTACCTATATCAGCCCCAGCAGTCCTATGTCCATCAGCAGTAGCAGCATGCAATGACAGGCTATTTCAGGGTTCTGACCCGCGCAACTCTCTAACACAATCAAATGATGGCGAAATATGTTCTACAATGGCTGCTCCAATTAAGGAGGGGGTCGCATGTAGTGATAATTAAGGCTCAAATTCATGCGGATCTGGAGTATTGTGTTTCATTCTCATCTCCCACTAATGCATCTACGGTTCTAACAATGATACGTGTTCAACAAAGCTGTTTACCCAAGGCAGATGATGCAGCACAAATCAGATTAAAACAGCATAACTGTTTGAGTGACTGTGATGATTCCATCATATGTCTGGGCGATATTCAATTAAATCAAACGCAACCTAAGTTATCCTAATCTAGTAAGGTAATCAAGGACTGTGACAAATCTATCATTTGTCTGAATGATACTCAATCAAACCAAAGTCTTCCTAAGTCACCAAAGTTCTCCAAGAAATTAAATAAGTGTGTCAACTCAGCCTTGTGTCTGGACGATGAACAACTGAATCTAAATCTAAATCTATTGAACTCACCCAAGTCAAGTAAGAATCTACAGAAATTAAAATTGGATCTCAGTCTTAGTGACAACCATAATAGCTCTGCTATATGTATCTATAATAGCCTAGAAAATGTAAAAGTGCCTAGGAAGCAGATACTGAAGATAGCATCTTCAAAGTCAATACGTAATAACAACTGGTACGCTGAAAAAATATCGACACTCAAAATATCCCCATACAAAAATATCGTGACCAAAATATCGATGTCAAAAATATCTACATCCTATACTTATAACGGTAAGTACAAAAATATACAGAAAAAAAATATCGATGTCATAAATATAGTTGTACAAAATATCGTTTTTATATATATTTATATAAAATAAATTAATAAATATTAAATATATTAAAGAATAAAATTAATTTGAGAAAATTAGATTTAACATACATTTTAACAAATATAACAAATACATGTAATTTAAACAAGTTAAATACACTGATATAATACTTAATATTTATATATATATATATACTTTAAAACAATTAATTAACTAATATTTTTAATGTATTTTATCATTTTTATATTATATACACATTTAACAAATATATATATATATTTATATATTTACACACATATACCAATAACATAAAATCTATTTAAAAAAACATTCTATTATAAATTAAAACATTAAACTATTTAAAAATCTTTAAATTTAAATTTCCGACTCCAGTCAGTGCAACAATAGGGAAAGTGTTGGATAGCGGAGGGGTAAAGATTACTATTCCCACTCCAGTGAGTGCAACAGTAGGGAAAGTGTTGGATAGGGGAGGGAAACAATTTACTATCTCCACTCCAGTCAGTGCAACAGTAGGGAAAGTGTTGGCTAGCGGAGGGGTAAAAATTACTATTCCCAACGCAATGAGTGCAACAGTAGGGAAAGTGTTGGATAGCGGAGGTGTAAGAATTACTATTCCTACTCCACTCAGTGCAACAGAAGGGAAAGTGTTGGATAGCAGAGGGGTAAAAATTACTATTCCCAACGCAATGAGTGCAACAGTAGGGAAAGTGTTGGATTGCGGAGGGGTAAAATTTACTATTCTCACTCCAGTCAGTTCAAAATTAAAATCAAACAAAATATCATTGACAGAATAAAAATATGTTTTTTAAAAGTAAGTAAAAGAAAATATAAATGTTAAAAATAAAAATATATTCAATATTTAAAAAAAAGCATATTATAATGTTAAATACATATCACAAATACCTACAAATATTATATTGAATAAAATAAAATAAAAATTTTGAAACAAAAACATGAATTATTACATAAATTTAGTCTATTTACTCCCTAGCCTATAACACCACACAACTCACAACCCACATCGAAAATAAAAAAAAATGTATTTGCATAATTAACATAATTAATTATCAATTAAACAAATATTAATTAAAAACAAATTAAAACACACAAAATGAAATTAACTTCCCACCCTTTACACCTATAATCCTCACATCCCACACCTAAAATTAAACTGTAAAAAAAATAATTACACAATTATTATTTTTTTAAATTAAATAACTAATAGTATTGAACAACTAATTATAAATTGAGTAAAATTAATTTACTCCCCACCCTTCACCCCTATAGACCCAAATCCCAAACACAAAAAAATAATTAAACAATTACCCTATTTACTTATCAATTAATTAATTAATATTAATTATCAACTAATTATTAATTAATTAAAAATAAATTACTTCCCACCTGTACCCCTAAAACCCCACAACTAAAATGATTACACAATTTCCATATTTAATTCTCAATTAATGTATTAATTAACAACTAGTTATTAATTAAAAATAAATTACTTCCCACCCTTTACCCCTATAAACCCCACAACCCACACTTAAAATTAACCCAAAAAATTTAAAAACACAATTAACATTATAAAATCTTAAATAAATATTCATAAATAAAAAATATTCATTAATTTATTAGAATTAAATTACTTCCCACCCTATTTCCCTATAAACCCACAACCCGCTACGGAACTAAAAAATGCAAAATGTAAGTAGAATAAAATTAATAATACTAAAAATGTAACACATATATTAAAACACATAAACAATACTTATAAAAAAAATACATCACATACATTTAAAATGTATACTAAAATACATAACACTAATTTAAAAATCGCTATTTTAAACAATTATATTTTTGCAAACAATGTTAATGACTTCTATATTTTTAAAATTGATATTTCTTACCTTAAAGTCGATGTTCTTGACCATAATATTCTTGCTGTCGATATTTCTGTGTCAAGATATTTAAAACTCGATATTAGTGTAAGTTGACATTTGCTACTCGATATTTTGACTGAATACCATAACAACTACCATCAAAACCTGCGCTCACGCGAGTCCATCGATCAGCCATTGAAACACAAGACTGATTCAGATCCCTTTAGTCCTGTCCCTGTGGAGAGCTGCAAATATTCTGATCTACAACCAATACTAACACCTCAAAAGATTACTCTTACAGAGTCAAGCCAAGGCCCTACGAAAGCTGTCCAAACGGGCAATTCATTAATTTCTGCTGATCTCTCCTTTTTGGATAAGTATGATGTACATCATTCTGTGGATGAAAGTCGGCCCGAACATCAAAATACAACTGATGATGGTGTTTTGGCGAAATTTGCTGGGGACAATGGATGCTATAACAACAGCGTTACATTTTCATTCTAGTATATTAGATATTCAGGTGGAGCTATTAAATACACTAGCCACGTACGTTGCTGGAATAGATTCTAAATAACACATCTTAACTAACTTGGTGATAAGAGCCTGATCAGATGTGAACAACCAACTAATAAAGTGCACATGCTCGTACATTTTGGATAATGTTTCTGAACTTCCAACTACAGTAGGATCCCTTGTTGATGACATAAAGAAGTTGGCTTCCTAATCAAAGGCCTAGCCAATGGTTGCACCACTTTTGGGTTTAAGTGCGGGAAATGGTAAAGAAACTCCGAAGACTCAAAAAGTAGAGGCTAATGCTCTTGCACATGTTCAAAATGACCAACTACCAAGCCACTCAATGTGTTGTCGACAAAGATTTATAGAGAAAATAGGAGATACTAATAAGTTAGAATGTGCTTTGGGGCCAGAAAAAGACAAAACTCCTGTCATAATAGAAGACCTCGAAAGTGAAGGAAGTCAAGTATCAATTACTACGGACCCCCATGAGGGTTCTAGTGGTCAGCAACCCCTATCAAAAAGGGCTAGAAAGAGGCTAAGAAAGGCCAGGAACAAAATTAAGAAGGTTCCGGAAATATTGACTAAACCTGTGAAGTTGCCCATGGACTCTTTTCCCATTTTTAAACAGAGTGGTTAAATCACACAACTTACATCCATGGACTGTTTCCCATTTTTAAACCGAGTGGCGAGATCACACAATTTACATGACTGCAGGATACAACTTCAACAGGAATGGGGGTGATTGACCCTGTCCAGAATCAAACAACTGAGATGAGTTCTCAGCCCAGTCCTAAATTACTGGGTTTAGAAATTAGATTAGAAATATGAAGGAGCACTGAGGTTCGTCAACCACAACTTGTTGCAAATAGTGGGACAGTGTCAGTCTTAATCAGTGCATTGCTGGGCCCATGTTGGACAATGAAATTAATTCTGCAGGCAACCAGAGGAAATTTTCCCCTAAGGGCAATCAGAATAGTCTGTCAGCAGGCAGCCCACTCTCAGGCACTAAATCTATTAAAGTGTCCTCATTTGGGCACATGCCGAAAAAGCATTCTCTCAATGATTTGAAAATAATATTTCATCCTCAATATGAATCCAGAGGTATGCATGATATTCTGAATCAGGGAACACTTTTGAAACTAATATCTTCTATTACTGAACTATCTTTTGTTTCATCTGTGGATCTTTTATTGGTCCAATTTAAGTACGTTCTACCAAATTCTGCCCGGGAGTATACTATTACAACCTGGCCTACCAATGAAATAGTAAATAACATTCTTGAGTACAGCTCATACTTCCCAGAGTGGGGTATTAAGATTAAGGAATCTACCCCTATAAAATATCTTTCGATGTTGGAGGTAGCAATTCCAAAAGTAGAGACTGTCTCATTTAATACAAAACAAGGCGGAAGTGAAACATCTACCCCATTACTTAGAGGTGCGCTTCGGCCCCTTAGCAAATCAGTTAATATTTCAGGCCTTTCTATTACAAATATGCTATCAGGAGTTCGTACCTGTGAATTACTGGCCAGAAACAAAATGTAATCTGAAGATTGGGCGTGGCTATCTGCAACCCTTTCGAATACATCACCTGGTGGTGGGGACTGAAGTATGCATAATAATAACACTGAAAACAAGCAATTTAGGATTTTTTCTTGGAACATTCATGGCCTTGCTTGATTGTTGGCTACTGACTCAATCTCCTTTTTACAATCTTTTGAAATTTTGATGCTTCAGGAGACATGGAGAAAACAGGATTCTCCATTGTTTGACTATAAGGAATTTAGGGCCACATGCATCAAAGTCAGGATTTGCGAATCCTAAATAGCGAATTTTAGGAAATCGCTATTTAGGACTCGCAAATCCCTATGCATGTAGAAATTGCAAAAAATTGCGATTCCTACATATTCCTTAATTGCGACTTGCAAATTGCGAATCGCAATTAAGGAATAGCTGCCCATTCATTCCTATGGGCCTAGAGGCCCATAGGAATGAATGGGAATTGCATGCACAATTTGCGAGTACCAAATTGGTACTCGCAAATTGCGCATGCAATTTCAAGGGTGCAAGGGTGCCAAAAGGACACCCTGTTGCACCCCTGAAATTGCCATGTTACCACGCAAGGGCATGTGTGTGTGTAATATGAAACTTTGAAAAATGCCCTTTTTGTGCATTTTTCAAAGTTTTTGCAAATTACCATCAAGTTCAAATTGATGGTAATTTGCGATCCCTAATTGCTAATTCGCAATTTGAAATTGCATCATGCATTGTATTTAGGGAATCGCATTTTGTGATTCCCTAAATGCATTCACAATTTAAGTAATCACAATTTTGCGATTACTTAAATTGCGATTTTGCATTTGGGTTGATGCATCCCAAATGCAAAAATACCGGTCGCAAAGGGGCAGATTCTACGAATCTGCCCGTTTGCGATCGGTATTTTCGTTGATGCATGTGCCCCTTAATCTTCCAGCTACGTGCACAATTAAACAAGGTCATGCCAAGGGCTGCCTTTCATTCTATATGGCAATAGAGCTCAATGTCAAGGTAGAAGTAATTGACTTGCAATTGTCATGGTTACAAGGGGCTCTTCTACAGTTTGATTCTCATCTGATAATTACATTGAACATCTATTTAATTACAAGGAGAAAAAACAAAATTACTCAGTTGTTACCCTGTGGGACATTGTAAAATCCTTAGCAGTCCGTTATCCGATGGCCGGCCTAATAATTTCTGGTGACTTTAATATACACTTGGTCTCTTTTAAGTCCTCAGACTGGTCAAGCAATGGACCAGTCTGAGTTTGCTAAGCAGTGTCGTGATAACCTGATGCAGCTTGGCCTAACCATGCTTAATGATTTGTCCTTGTGCAAACCAAGGGAAATCCCAACGTTTAAAAATTCAAACTATTGTTCAATTATGAATAGCACTCGTTACTTAGCATGCGTTTAGTACGCATGCCATTACAACGCGGTCGTTAGAACGACCGCGTTGTTAGTTCGCATACCTTTACTACGCAATTCGGAACAGCGAATTGCAGTAGGGGGCGCTGGATGTTGGAATAGTATAATTTACTATTCCAACTCCAGTCTGTGCGGACACTAGGGAAGGTGTTGGATTTTAAATCCAACACCTTCTCCCCCCTAACGCAAGTCGTTGTTCCGACTTGCGTGGTAAAGGTATGCAAACTAACAACGCGGTCGTTGTAATGGCATGCGAAGTATCGCATGCGAAGTAAACGCTGTTTACCTTCAATTATAGATTATACTTTTATATCAGCTGATCTGTATCTAAACATCCACGATTATAAGGTGATTCCAAGAGTGGAAAGTGACCACAATCACCAGTTATTAACATTTGCTTTGTCAATAAGTTGTAACCATAAAGCCAATGTGCTTCAAAATTCGGCCACCTCAACTTATAGTTTAAAGAGGTTGGTTAGGCAATCCGACAATCAGTCTGAAGTAATGGAGGTTGCTGACCTTTTAATCAAAGTGCCTTGAGTTGTACGAGTGGAGGAACTATGGTATCTATGTGGAATCTCATTTCTACTTCATTAGTGGAGAAATTCACTGCAAGAAAGCCAGCCAAGGCCTTCCCCTTGAATATGTCAATCAATAGGTGGTATTCACAGAAGCTATGAAAAAGGCTCTTAACAAGGCATCAAGGGCAGTTTTTAACCACCGATATCGCTCAACTGATCTTTTTCTGAATGAAAAGATCCTGAAGATATTGAGAAGGACCTATAGACAGGTAGTCTGGAAAGTGAAATTACAATATCAACAGGGCTTACAGCTTAGGCTACTAATTGGTACCAAGACCAACAATGATAAAGAATTCTGGGGGGTCATCAGAGAGCTGGAAAAAGGTGGTAATAGGGCCTATAGTGTCAATATTATGGAGGAGGTTTGGGTGAAGTTTATTACCAACGTGTATGGCCCCAGTGTTGCCAACCTAACTAGTCCAGATAAGATTCAACATTACAGGAAATGTATCAAAACATCAGCATTGATAGGGAGTACCCCAGTACAGGCACTATATCTGGAACCTTTGAGTAGAAAAGAAATAGCTAATTTTCTGTGCCGGATTAGATCAAATGGTGCTCCCAGTCCTAATGGACTACCCAATGCCATATTTCCAGCCAATCCTGATATGTGGGCCAAAGTCCTGACCCTCTTTGTATTATGAGGTCCTAGCAATGAACATTGTGCCTGAGTCCTGGCAAGGAAGCATAGTACAGCCGATTTATAAAAGCGGCCCATCAGACAATCCCTCAAATTATCGGTTAATTGCTCTAATGGATATAGAGGCAAAGGGTTTTGCCTCCTAATAACTGACTGATTTGTAAGAATGGGCAAAATCACAGGGAATAATCCTAATTAGTCAATCAGGATTTCGTAAGGATCAATCTACAATCAGTAATCTTTTAACCCTTACCATACTGGCTGAGTGCGCCGTTTAAAAAAACAAATCTTATATATTTGTTTTATTGACCTAAAAGCTGCATTTGACTCTGTCCCGAGATCCTTACAATGGCAAAAACTTGTTTGATGGGGTATTCCACAAAAGCTCCTTGATGATATCATACACTTCAACACAAACATTTGGGTTCAGGTTAAGTTAGGTGATAGATTTAGCCTGAATCAGAGAATTAAAACCTACAATGGCCTTAAACTAGGCTATGTATTAGCCCCATGCCTTTTTTACCTTTTAAGTCTGATATATTACAGCATTTTGAAACCATTAATGCCCACCCTCCCAAACTTGTAACTGAACATTTTAAATATCTAAAGTATGCGGATGATACGTTTTTGCTCAGCCAAACCTCGATAGGCCCACAACAATTAATTATCGCTTTTGATCAATACATTACAGCCAATTGTTTGGAAATGAATGTCAAGAAAACTAAGACGCGAGCCTGGAAAGCGAGAGGAGAGCCAATTGAGGTTGTGACGACCAACAAGTACCTGGGCATTTTATTTGATAATAAAGTTTCATTTAAAAGTCATTTTAATGTTTTAAGAGCAAAATCATCATCTCTAATATATGCTTTTAGGTCATTTCATAATTCATCAAGATGCCAATTGTATGAACATCTTCTTGTAGTCATGAGTGTCAGGTTATTGCTGACTATTGCACATGGCTCACCCATCACCAAGGGAAATGACTCTAAATTGGTGGATCTATTGCTGATCCAGGCTTGCAAGTCTGTCTTTGGAATTCCTAAATCAATCATTCATTCCTACAACAGACTCTGACAAACTCTAACACTACTGCCACACCATCCTGTTTTAAATCTTGGAACATTGCTACTGTGCAGTTTACTTTCCTTACAGCTTTGTTGATCCTGGATTTTTAGACACCTTAACCCGTGGGCACAGAAAACACAACAGTAAAATTAATTTGTAATTTAAAAAATGTAATCAAAGCAATAGTTTACAACAAACAAACGTTTTTCTTTTCAACAGCATGTTATCCACTGTCTTCAGAGACAGGGCATATAGGGATAAGGTTTTGCAGGGGAAATAGACGACCAGCACTGCCTTTAACCCTTCCGTGCCTGTACCCCCTTTTTTCTCTGTTGCAGTACATTTCATTAGCAAGCAAACTTCTCCTTTCAGGTTTGGTGCACAGGTACAGAAGACCACTGAAAAGAATCTCTCTATGCCTTTTAGGGGCAGGGATAGATAGCCATGGTTCTTTCAGCTGACTTGAGATACCAGAGCCTTGGGGTCCAGGAGCCTTCAGCCCATAGGCATGATGCTCTTCTATCTGTTTCCATCCAATGGCCCCAACTGCTTGTGCCTCTTTATTGATGTTTATTTTGGAAAGATGCCTCCATTGCTCGATTGATGCAATGTTCACATAGTCTGTCAAGTGTAGCGCACGTTGATCTGTTTGGAATTCCGCCCTACAAGACGTAGCTGTAGAAGAATCGGGGCAAGTCCAGTCCTCAACTATTTACTTTTGGAAGAGAGTAAAAGCCTTTGGATGCGGTTTGGAACATAGCACCATAGGACATAGTTATAGACATGGCCTGATATTAATTTCTTAAACCTCTATGGGACTGCCTCCAGGGCGAATAACTTTCACCAAAACCACCTCTCAACAATGCAACCTTATCTAATAATAGAGTGAGGTGGCCCCCTTGACTGATCCAGGCCACCACCCCTCTCACACCTTAGCTGAGCAGAAAACCCAGGATGTAAGGGCATGTAAGTGAAGATCAGTAGGCCATCCTTGACCTCAGGCCAGCGATGCCTGCATCCTTGTGAATTTAAAAATGTGGTTAAGATTCGACACAACACGTGTCATGAATTAGCCAGTCTATCAATTCATTTACTTTCCCCTGTGTTGTATATTTGAAGCATCACGCGCATTTTACATTTTGGCTAGAATGATTCTTTAGCACACAGTTTGCAAACCATATTTTATATTCAACTCGTAAAAACTCCAAATGAATGCCACTATTCGCTGGAAGACTTGAGGGCCGTAGTTTAGTGGGACATTGTTGAGGTCAGTTGTGGATGAATATAGGCTGAGCAGAAGGCCCAGTGACCAGGGGCATGACACAAGACCCTGTGACGCAAGGGATCCCCCAACCATGCAGAGCACCCCCAACCTTTCAGGGGGCCGTCATTCAACCCTAGGCCCATGAATATTCGTGAAATATGAGTGACTAGGTGGCCCCTCTTCACAGTCTGCAGGGGGGCCCCATCGTTTTGTTTTAGGCCACTGCCATTGGCTCAAATATCCCAGACCCCACTTCTCTATTCCTCAAAATCCTCAACCAGGACAAGACCCACAAAGCTTTTTCTATGAGTAACTGTGTCATATTCCTACCTTATTTTTGACTGATGCCTGAATATCCAAGCCTGATTTACAATGTATTGTCTGTGAGTAGCAATATCTTAACCCAGACTTCAGCATCGCTTACTCATGAATTTCCAGAAGTAAGATATACTTCTAGAAAAAATTGTTTCATATTTTTCAAAGTTGTTTCCATGAGTAAGCTTGTCTTACTCCAGGAAACAGATGAGTAAGTCACAGCCAAGACTGAAGTAAGACATAACTACTCACAAATAATGCGTTGCTAATCATGCCTAGATATTTAATTGTAATTCACATCTAAGGCAATTGAATGGCACAACTACTCATAGAAAAAGTTTTGTAAATCAGACTTCCAACATCTCTAGCCCTTGAGCACATCCATTCCCCAAAGCATGTTAAACCATCGTCAAGGGCTTGGCTGAGCATTAGTTTTGACTCAAACTTGTAGCTGTGTTGGCCTAGCCACTTGTAGCAGTCACTGCTGACACATGCCAGTCAGTGCAGTCTCAATTTATTAGTCATATAACCAAGGTCACCACAATAAGTTTGTTTTGTTTCCCAAGGCATTACACATTAAGTGGTCTTTAGAGACTGGGGTAATTTGGCGACTCCAGTTGTTATCCATGTTGATAGAGTGTTCTTTGCTCAGAGTGGTCTACTTGGGCAAAAATCTGGTGCTGTCTACGGGGCTTGGAAATGTGCTCTGAACTTCTTGCATCAAATTTGTGCCTGCATTAAAGCATGGTGTGTAGTGGAAACGTATGTGAGGGGAAGAGTTACATTTGCATATGCCTTCCATAATTGGCATATCCAGGTTATGTCTTATAGCAACTCTGGATGTTGATATGAAGAACAGAACAGGGTCAATGCAGGGCAGCAGCATTGCACCAATTAATGACTATGGACACCATTGTAGTGGAAATGCCATGATCAAAGGATATCTAATGGCACAACAGTCTACGGTGTCCATCAAGAATCGGAGATGTTTCAACCTAAGGGTGGACAGAGACGTCACAGTAGTGGGCCTATGAGGCCAACTCAGAAGCGGAAATGACTCAACCCAAAGATAAGCAGAGACATAACCGTATTGGGTCTAATGATTAATAAGTCCGTCAAAATGCAAAGAGGCACAACCCATGAGAGTTGGTACTGCTAGGAGAACAATGGAAAGAGGTGAGGATGGAAGTGCTGCAGCAGTAGCTTTAAGATGGTGGGCTGTGAGGCATGGGATGAAGAGGATTGACAAATGTGAGATGGTAAGGGATTATGACACACACACTCTCTCTCACTCTGCCTCTCTCGCTCTCTTTAACAAAAGAAAACATTCCATTCCAAAAAAAGGTATCCTTCCTGCACATTAACCAAACATTAAAAAAATGACGATTTGCAACTTCTATGTGTGCTGCACAATGCAGCACACATAGGAGTTACAAATTGCCATTTGTGCAGGAAGGGACACTTTCCTGCACATAAACAATCATTCCCTCAAAGCAGGCACCCCTGCACTATGGTGAAGGGTGCTTGCGTTGGTGCTAGGCAGCTTAATTTAGCCCCAGTGCTAGAGAAAATGCAGGGATACACCGTACCCCTGTAATTACGGCGCATCCCAGCGTTTTCGGAATGGTGGAGCGTGGCACCAGCATTTTGTGCTTAACGCCAAGCTCCGCCATTCCCTTGTAAATATGCCTCTTTGTTTTTAATACCAGCTTCTAGCTGGTGAAAGAGAATTACTACTGATGGAGAAGGGGGTCCACATGGCAGTGTATTAACCAGAAGATAAGAATAGTTAGTAACCTCTTTGGTTGTGATCACTGAATTGGCCTGGGTAGCACGGGTCACCAGATGGTGCGAGTGCACGTGCCCGATTGTCTTCCGGTTGAGTTCATTACTCCAGAATCTAGGCTTTCTTTTCACAGCACTCACATATTGAGGTGAAGCCTCCGCCCGAAAACATGCAGCTGGATGCACTTATTCCTCCACCAACTTAACCGCGAACAAATTCTTCTCCTCATTTCTTTTAAAACAATCCTGTAAGTCAGATAAAGCTGGTCTCACCTAAACCTCATCTATGATACCTGGGCTTTAAGTGGGCCAGGTCCTGCCGGTGCTCAGTACCAGCAGTTCTTAAAAGCAGGTGCCGAGACGGGCCCCTTTCGGGCTCTCCCTTTTTGCCCTCTCAATGAAAAAAATACATCTTACCTTTGCAGCAGTGCCACCCTCCACTGCCTTTGCTGTAACTTCAAAGAGACTCGTTATAGCTCTTTCACAGCCCCACCATTTCAGAACTGAAGCATTTTCAATATGCTAGGCTACGAAGGCATGGTTGTTGCTTATTTATCTTATGCAACTAACAACCATTGACAAAGCCAATATTACTGGCTTGTTATAAGTGTAATGTTACTTGCTGTATTATATATGTGGATGCACACTAGGCTAAGCATAGATTTTCAGCTTACGTGCTTTTAAGCCATGCCCTTAATTGTATCGCCCACGCCCCTTTCAGAGACCCTCCAGTTTTTTAATCCCACTTAAAGCCCTGGGAGCAGACTAGCCTACCCATTAGGCAGCAGTCATTCAAATATTTAGGCATATGGGTCGCTCTACTCCCTGAACTAGAATGGGCACTGAATATTACTCCACTTATTAAAAAGGCTAGGGCGGACCTTAGTTGTTGGTAAACCCTGCCACTTAATCCGCTCGGAAGGGTAGCATTATTTAAGATGATGATCCTCCCTCGGTTCCTGTATATTATTCAAAATACTCCCTTTCACTATCCCCGAAGCTGGTTTCGGGAGATCGACGCCATGATTACACGGTTACTGTGGGGAGGTGGCAGACCGCGTATGGCTCTCGACTGATGCTGCATTCCATTCTTAGACGGCGGCATGGGCATGACAGACCTATACTATCTGGCCACACGGTTGCTTGTCCTTCATGACTGGTTCACCGGAGGATGGTCTGATCCAGCTTATAGAACTGAACTTCGAGACATGGACTTTCCTCGAATCCAGGCTCTCATGTACGGATCCCCCATTCCTACAACACTCCCAACGGTGACCCGGACAGTCTGTCTGGCCTTGCGTTCGGCCCTGTGTCATACACAATGAGAATCCAAACTGACCCAACAAACGGCACTCTGGCAGGGCACGTGGCTTGCTGAGGTGGCGGCCTTACGAGGGTTTAAATATTGGGACTACATTGGCATCTCCCAACTGGGCGACGTGTGGGTGGGAGACCATATACGGACTTTTCAGGATCTACAGAACCATTTCACCCTACACGCCTCACAATTTTACAGATATTTGAAGATGCGCCATGCCCTGAACACACACATCTCGACGGGTACCACACTTCCCGATTTCAGCCCGCCGGAAGCACAGGTCATGATGGGAAATCTTGGGAAGGGAGGCATTTCTCGCATATACCGTACCCTCACGAACAACGGCCCCACATCTCTGGACTCGCTTAAAGTTTGCTGGGAGGGTTGGTTGGTCCCCCTTGAGGATGAGGATTGGCGAGAAGCCCTTATGGCCCCCAAAACCGTCACTACCTCTGCTAGACTCCGACTCATCCAGATCTACTATCTACACACTGCATACCTTACCCCAGAGCGACTGCATAGAGCAGGGCTGTGCACCTCGTCCAAATGCACATGCTGCAGGCACCAACCAGCAGACTTTTACCATATGGTCTGGTCTTGTCCCCGCCTCATAAAATACTGGGAAAAGATAGAATCCGAACTCACACACATCCTGGGCTGGCATGTACCTCACGACCCTATGCGTCTCCTCCTGGGCATTATGGATGGTCTAGACGGGTCCCGAGCAGACAAATTATTCCTGGGGACGGCCATCATAGTGGCCAAACGAGATATTGCCATGGCCTGGACGCAACCTGACCCCCCCCACACAATAGCTAAATGGCGCTGAGGTGTGGACTGGTGCACCGCTCAAGAGAAACTCTTATTTGAAGCCAGAGGATGCCCTGCCAAGTACCAGAGAGTATGGGGTAAATGGACGGACCAAATGGGTTAGTGGGGTCCGTGGGGATGGCTTCTTGCTTCCGACAGACTGCTTGCATTTGCCATGCGAGTGCTCGATCGCTGTGCATACTGTATAACTTCACTACAGACACCCTCACAATGTCTTATATGCGAACCTGTGTACTGTGCTGTTACTGCTAATCTTTTCTTTGTTTCCTAAAAAGCAATAAAAGTTGATTATCCCCAAAAAATAAAAAAGCCCTGGTAGCAACTGCATGCATTCGGAGGCCAATGGGGCAAGGGAGGTAGCCAGGACTGTGTTAAGGATGTTTCTAATGAAGATAGTCAGTATGTTATTGGGCCACTGCTAACTCGTACACCTATTTGGCACAGGCCTCATAGATTGAGCATATATCAAGTAAAGGAGGGCTCCAACCATGCCCCGTGAAATAACAACACAGGAGACTGAAGACTGAGATACAAATGTTCATCGTTGGAAATTCTTCAGCAACCGTTTAAATACTATATGCCTGTGAAACCCGACCATCAAAGGCATTGTACTAGGAATTCCCACAAATAACATGTAGCGTTGATTGATGGTGGGAAGAGATGCCCATGTGGCAGCAGTGCACATATCTTACAGGCCTCTTTCTGATAGCTTATTAGGCTACCATAACCCTACTGATCTCTTGAACCTTTTCTGGTAAGCTGTCTCCCACCCTTTTTTTAAGGCTCATTAACCGCAACACAAAACCATGGATTTATAGAGGGAAAAGGTGCCTTTTTAACCTTATCGGGATGCCCAAACATCACAAATAATGAGTCAGAAAATTGAAAGATCGAGGTGCAGATTTACTAACATTTGGCGCAAAGCAACGAAGCAAAACAACTTACTGCACAGCGTCAAATAGCGAGAGGAGGAATGCACAATATTTTCTATGATATGGCGCATATCTGCTCCCTCTCTGCGCTGGCACACTGAGTGCTGCCTATGCCAACACAGGTACCCTTGACCATGGTGCAAGGGTGCCTACGTTACAGTCAGGATTGTGTTTTTGAAGGAAGAGAATCCTCAGAGGCATTTTCCTCTTTCTAACAGCACATGTTGTGCGCCTCTGTTGGGAGGGCGTACCGTTTTGACACATTCCCAGATGTACACCCACACTCCACCCATGGAACACCTTCCCAACGCAGAGTAACACAAGGCAGCAACTTGGGCTGCCTTCATTTATTCTTGATTTACTAAGCCGCGCAGATCCATGCAAGGTGGCTGTATGTGGCTTAGTAAATCTGACTGAAGGGCATGCGATGCCTTGCATCATCCTGCATGATGCAAGGGCTACACAAGACCTTAGTAAATCCGGGCCCAGGTATGAATGAAATACAGTGACAAAAATCTGCAGATGTCCGGCAGAACAACCCACTCGTGTATACCAATGAGTGGGGAATAAGGTGGAAGCGCAATGTAGTGCTTTAAATGGAGAGCGGAGGCATTCTTTCAACCTAGTTGGTATTGCTTTTAAGGCTTGGGCCTGTGTTTTGTTGGTATTGCAAGCACATGCGGTGCCTCTGTGACCCACCCACCTGTCGCTGGGCTGCCCTAAATGTGTCACTTCTCTAATAAGTGCCATACTATAATGACTAATAAACGCTGTTGACAGGGGTAGTGTTTGGAGTGTTACAACCCCCTAATAAATGTATTTTATGCGAAATAGTTGGATACAGGTGCTTTCAGTCGGGTATGGGGAAGTGTCTGTCAGATTCACTTAGTATTCCCTTTAGCCTCTCTCTTATGAACTCACTCAAGAGCTCTCAGGCCAGGTTACTGTGCTGAGGGGGCCCCCTGGAAATCAGGGCCCCCCCGCACTGCGGGGGCTCGGGGACCTGTGTTACGCCACTGACCCAAACTTCACATGATCCGATAAATACAGGGCCTTTTTTCCCTCTATAAATATCAGCAGGTTTAAATATACCTTGGATGAAATGTAGCTAGATTCTGACAGGTGCAGAATTGGAAATTATTAATACATACAGCTACGTATGAATAATCTGCCATAGCTGTTCTTTATTGATTTAATAGAATATATAAAGGTGATATCCAAAAGGCATTGCTGACAAAATACATCACTTTCATTGAGTGACTGGGTAATTGGCTAGGAAGTCAGAGAAGGTATGGGTGACTTGTAAAGAAAATTTACTTTGGACGATTTATGGTATGTAACCATTAATAGCAATTTTTTTGATGAGGCTTGAGTTGAGACTACTAGTCTGTATATAATAGTACTCTCCTTTAAGATGAATGAGACATTAGCTGCCAGCATATTAAACAGCATATGTGAAGGTGTAAGACCAGGGGGTGTCTTCAACCTCCACTTTAGCAGCTTGAGCTGGCTGAGTGTCACTGGGTAGTGCTCTTTCACATGAAGCATTTACATTCTTTACAGATCTTTTTACTTTGATCAGAAACACAGGGGTGTAGCTTAGTCAGTGAGATTCAGGGTGTGTGAATCTCAAATTTCCCAACTAAAAAAGCAGCAGGCACAGGGTGAATGGGTGAGATGGCCGAGGTTCGGAATGGACTCTTCCCATGAGGAGCAGGGGAGTACTGATTTGCATTAGGTGGGCATCTGGGGCTGATTTAGAGAGGTTGATGGACAAGGTACTCTGTCGCCATTACTCGGTCAGTGTAAAACTTCCTCCAAATGCCCGAAGTAGGGGCCATTGGAGCTCAGCCATCCGATCGTCGACTTAATTTAGAGTGAATGGTCGTTTTGTTTTTTTTAACTGTCCGCTACCGTCATGTACCTCCTGGCGGTGACAGTCAGTAAAAAAAATATAAACCCGAACCATGGGAGAAAACTCCCATGGTTTTGGTTTGGAGTTTATTATTATTATTTTTTTTTTTCAAGCGCAAACTTGCACTTTAGGAGTTTGTTTTTGAAAAATAATAAACTTTGGAGAAGTTTCACGGCCAGCAGTCATGTTTGACAGAGCCGTCCATCAAACTTTTTTCTACATTGACAGGAACTGCCACGACGGTGGTTCCTTCCAATGTATAGAGATGTCTGCACCGCTGGCGGACATCTCTAAATTTGGCAGATGGGTGAAAGGCAGGGTGGCTGACATAAAGTCCTCCGCCACTGTGCACGCCTTTAGTCTATCTGCCAAACCCTAAATCAGTCCGTCTATCTAGAGTGGCCCAGTTGGTGAAAAACAATGGGTTGGAATGCTACCTGGAGCGATAGCCACTGGTTAACTATTTTCAAGAATTTGTTCCATCACCATTTGGTTGGTTGATTGCCAATAATATGCCTGGAGACATGAGATGGGTTCAGCTTTCCAAACCCACTACTGCTGATGTTTTTATAATTCTAAAAAATCGTAAATTAGCATTCATACAAGGAGTACTTACGTGGGTGCAGATTTGCTACTTTTTTGGTAACCTAGTCACTATATTTATTTAAGTTCCTGAATCAAAAAATTAACAAGTTAAAAACTCTTAGGGAATTTAGGATAACTAGAAAGACCAACACAGACATGGCAGACCTGACTTGGAACCCATAGACCCAACGACAAAGTTAAGAATGCATTTATTTGGGGAGTGTCACACCCCCAAATGCCTCCACTGAAGCAACGCCCCCTGCACAGGACTTCAAACAGAAGCTTATAAATTCCGCTGTGTGACACTAGTAATGCAGCTGTGCAGTGGGTGAACAAATGGGACAAGAGTGCACATAGGTAAGGAGGGAGAGATGAAGGGAAGGTGGTAGGAATGGATGCGTTTAGAGAAGTATTGATGGGGAGATGGATGGATCAAAGCGTGCATGAATGGATAGAGAGAAGGAGAATAGAGGAGTGGACAGAAATAGTGGCAGCCCATGCAGGTAAGCACGGTGGGTGGTTGGGTGGAAGTGACAAACAACAGAATAGGGAAAATAAAATAAATAAATAAATAAAAACCACTTACCTTGCGATCGGTGCATCACCGAGTCGGTGATGCCGCGAGGGCAAGGTAAGTGGGTTTATTTATTTTATTTTTCCTATTCTGTCGTTTGTCACTTACACCTCCCCACCTCCGCCCCACCCCACTGCGCTTACCTGCACGGGTGGCCACTGAAAGAAGTGAAGCTAGATAAGAAAGGGATGGGTGTATGGAGAGGATAAAGGCAGGAAGGAAAAGCGGATGGAGACATGAAAGGAAGGATGGCTAAAAAAGGTGGGTAAACTGACAGTAAGAAGGATGTGAAAAAAGGAAAAAAGAAAGAAAGATGAAAAAAAAGACAGCAGTATTGAGAGATGGAAAGAAAGAAGGGCAAAAGAATGAAAGAAAGATGTAGAGAAGGAAAAAATCAGAATTTCCTCAGAGAAAACACTCTGCTAAGTGACTGTTGGGTTCACTCACTGGTAGGTATTTAATTTATCTAGCGACTCCATTCTGTAAGACAGCATGGCCCGAAGGACATTGAATTATTTCATGTTTTCGGTAAAGGAATTATTGGTAGCCCACATATGACTGTTGCTGAAATGTAATTATTTGTCAAAGCGACTTCTAAACAAGAGTTGCCCAAACTAGATTACCAGCAGATCAGCAATGTTAAACCTGTAGGTGCTTAACCATGGGATTTTGGCATAGGGCAGTGTAGTAAAGCACCTTGCTGCACTGCTCTAAGCCAAAGTGAAAGGGCAGGAATGCACCGTATTTAAGCAATGAGGTGCATTCCTGTCCTTTCTCCCTATGCTGGCTCCATTTGGGCAGCCTAGCACCAATGTAGGCACCCTTGCACCAGAGTGCAAGGGTGGCTCCGTTCCATGCAGGATTGTTCTTGTGCAGAAAGGGGCAGCTTCCTGGACAAAAACAATCCTAAGAGGCATTTTCCTCTTTCTATGTGTGGGACAGAGGAGAGCGAAAGGGAGCGGCAGAGGTAGAGGGAGAAGAAGAGGTGGAGCTGCACATGGGAGACATCCATGAGTAAGATATACAGCTTTTTCAATGACATCTGATAATTTTGAGTTATACAGACATAATGGGAGCCCTAGCTAAGGTATTCCAGCCACTCATTTACATACAAACTGGCAGCGCATGCATCTTTCACACTCAGGGCCCGATTCCGATCTCGTTCGGAAAGCACACCGAACGACTCGTGTCCGGAATGCTTTCCACACGACTCGTGTCAGGGGAGTCCAACCGAACAAGTACGATGCATTTGAATGCATCGGATACGATTCGGTTGGACTCCCATTGACTTCAATGGGAGCCTGCGTACCGAACGCATACACAGGCTCCCATTGACAAAAGGGGTGGTTGGGGATCATCGTGCACCCTGTGGCAGGCACCGCTTTGAACCTGCCACACTGTGCGTGGTCTGAAAGGGGGGACCCATGGGTACCCCCACGGGCCCGAGTCGGAGGGCCCCGGGTGAAGGGGGGCCTGCTATGGGCCCCCAAAGACCGATTCCGGCAGCCTTTTCGATCCGGGCAAAAGGAATCGTGAAGGCTGTCCGAATCGTTCATCGTACTTGCTCGCTTGGAAAACCTACTCCATAGAGCTGTAAGATTTGGCTTCAGAGGGCTTTATCTCTCCGTATGCCTTCTGGAAATGATTCGGTCAGCGCTAAGGGTTTCAAGACATCGTACCTGGTCATTCGGAATTGGGAATGAGTCGGTCGGAAACAAGGGCTCCGGATCGGCTTAGGTAAAACCAAATCCGATTCGGAGCCCTTGGGACCGAGATCGGAATCGGGCCCCCAGTGTGAAGGGAGGTACCTAAATCATAAAAACTGCGCAGATGTACAAAAGATGGAAACAGTCCTTCTCCTCAACCATGGAGACATGGGAAGAGAAGTCACCCATGTTGAAAGGAGGTTCACTTTGGGTCCTCTTCAGCACACTCCAGTACCCTACACTCTATATGAAAATTCTCTCAGGGACCGTTTGTCATATATTTTCTAAGCAGGAAAACACCCAGTTCGCAGAACTGATAAACTGTAGAATCAGCATGGCACAAGGCTGATGCACC
This sequence comes from Calotriton arnoldi, assembly GCA_963921515.1. Classification (NCBI taxonomy): domain Eukaryota; kingdom Metazoa; phylum Chordata; class Amphibia; order Caudata; family Salamandridae; genus Calotriton; species Calotriton arnoldi. The sequence continues at coordinate 2,038,324 of CAWUFW010001471.1, read as the reverse complement.
AGGGACTGAGAAGCAAACTGCTTAGTGAATCTAACAGCAATGGTATGCAGAACAGCATATTCGTGATACTCCATTATTCCCTTTCTTTAATCCTGAGTACTTCCCCTTACAGTTTATATAACTTTATCTACCTGTTGCGGAAATTTAAGAAAGGTATTTATCTACAACTAGGTATAGTAGGATAGTAAAAAAGGATAGACGCCAATAGAAAGTTCTCATCACCTTGTGGGGCTGAAATGTGATCCTAACACACTATTATGGTATTTATAATCTTTATGTTAGATTCATAGAACTTTATTTTGGTAAAATGACCATAAAAGAGCCATGTGCAATACAGTCCGTTATAAACAGTTAAAAAGAGATAATAAAATCATGAATTGTATAATACAGGAACATTAATGGAGTATTAGACTAATACCAATAGAATTCAGCAGTATGGACCAAACCTTCCTATTATACTAATGGGAACAGTGGCAGCAAAAACCTCTAAAAGGCCATAAGATGGGCTAAGAAGGGTCCGATATGCTATTTAACTTCTCCAAATGTCGAGCCATTAAAATTCCATAGATACTTCCATAGTTAAAATAATAAAACCTTGTATAAGATAACTCAGTTAAATCAATTTGGGGGAAATGCTTCGGGGCTTCTGCATTTTCCTCCTAATACCCCACATATGACCAAAAGATTTTGCGACTGAGCATGCAAACAGTAGTCTTGGATCCGATTTTAGGATTCGCAGTGCTTCAGCATGATTGCGAGTTTCCAACTGCTTGCATATGGGCTTGAGACACCTAGCTCTCAGGAACGAGTAAGCTGGGCAAGCAAATAATACGTGTGCAAGTGATTCAGTTGTTGTAATGCAATTGGGACAAAACAGTGAGGATGCTGAATTGCAGTGCCAGGTGCTTGTGCAAGAATTCAGGGAAAGTGTACTAAACCTAAACTGGATATAAAGTTTCCTGTTATTGGGTATCTGAATGCTGTCTAAGTAGCTTTACAGAGATCTAGCCAGTTTGAAGTACATAAACTCCAAAGTTAGCCTACCCCACAATGTATTGCTAAATTCAGTCTGTGCTACCCAATCCCAGTACAGTGATTTCACAAGATCTTTATTAGGGAGCAATAGGGGTCAGTGTTGTCCCAGTGACCCTGTAACCCAATGTCATCCTGTAGACACTTCACATTTCTTATCCAGCCCTTCTTGTTGTATTTATCCAGGGAGCCTACTTCCTCAAGGGCATTGGCATAAGACCGCAGTTCAGGGGTGGACCTAATTCTCCGCCAGAATAACAGTGGATGTAATTTGGCCTTGTCTGCGATGGATTTCCTGCCCATATCCAGCCTTGGAGGATGGAGTGGTGTGCTCTGAGGTAGGGAAACCAAGCTCCTCCAAAACGTGTTCTCGGATCTGGAGAGGTCGCCCACACTATCAAAGCCCCACAAATCAGCCCCGTATAGGGCAGAGCTCACCGCTTTAGAATTGTAAATCTAGAGGGCAGCTGCAACAGGTTTGCTAAAAGAGGTGCAATGTTCTTTTCTTAGGGCCCCAACTACTTGCTTATACTTGAGGGTCGTCTTGGCCACATGTGGTTTCCAGGTCATATCTTCAGATAACTTGATGCCCAGGTTCTCAAAGGTATTGATCCTCTCTAGTGGGACACCACCTAGAGTCGGTCTCCCATTGTGTGATTTGTGAGGATTTATCATCATGAACTTCATTTTTGAAGTGTTAATCTCTAGGCCTTGCATATCACAGAAATCTTTGAAATGGTTTAAAAAAACATGAGGACCTATGGTCAATGTTAATCAATGAGTAAGGTGTCAGATGTTCTCAACAATCTTAATAGGTCTTCTGGTTTACTATCCTATTTATTTCTGCCACTCAGTGGTGCAGAGGCGCCAGGAAGAGACAGCAGTGTATCAAGCTATGATCCGCCTGCCCTCTTCCTTAGTGTCTTAGAGTACCCGAGTTCTAAAGCAGGTGAATACAATGGGTCTGAGTCTGATTTACTGAAAAAAGCACTCAATAAATCAGCAGGGGCGGCTCCTCCATTAGGGTGGAGGAGCGTCGCCCCACTGCTTTCTTGCAGTGCGAGAAGCAGAAACATAAAATGGTAAAACTACCATTTTATGTTTCTGCTTCTCACACTGCGAGAAAGCAGAAGTGCCTGGTTGGGGGCGGGCGGTGGGTGGGTGTGCTCGATAGCAGGGGAGGTGTGGCTTGCCCAATGCTGTGGGCCCTGACTGTTTGGTCGGCCATCTGGGGCCGACCAAACCAGTCACGCGCACTCTCCCTTTTCTCTATGTAGGCTGCATGCAGCCTATATAGAGAAAATGGCCTCCCCATAGGCGCCCCCACCAATCACAACTCTTCCATTGCAGCGTTGTGATTGGCTTAGGGGAGGGGAGAGGGGCTGCCAGTAGCTGCTTCCTGTTCAGGAGAGCAGCAGGAAAACGCGGGACACGGCCAGGAGCTGAGGCGGCGCGGGACCTGGGAAGGTAAAATTTAAATAAACACCCCCGCGCAACCCCCCCACCTGCAAATCATGCTGGTACTCCACCAAGTATCTTCCCTACCCTTTGTTTTCACTTTGCATCTGCCTGACACACAAGATCCACTTAGTACAACCCCTGAGCTGCTCACTTTGGTTTGTTACCCATGACATATGCCTACCTCGGAATGTACTACCAATTTCCGTCTGCACAAAATTTGCGTTACAAATCTTAATGCTGGTTTTTTTAATTAAAAATATAATACTTAGACGGTATTAGCAGGAGCCCCTCCAGAGGCATCATCACGGCTGGACGTAGTGGGTAATCGTGCCCTCATGATACGGTGGTAAATAACAGAGACACAATTCTAATGAGCTGCTGGTGAACTGAGGCTTTCGCGGCTGATGCCTCCTGGCATAAATAACCCTTCAAACGGAGGGGGGCGGGGAACGGTCCCTGTATTCTGTAATTCTCTTCAATAATGTATGCCATGTATTTATAGCAAGGCTTTGCAATGCTCCAACGGCTCTGATGGATCGCTAGGTGCAACTGGCAGGCTTTTAAGTTTCAAAGGGTAAGTTTATTAAAAGTATGTCACAAAGGATACAGCAAAATATCAAAATGCAGAACATCAAAGATAAGTAAATCAAAACATAATATTAATGGTAGATAAACAAATAATCCGATAAGGGGAGAAGGTGCAAGGCAAGGGCACAAGGTGAAAGGAAGAGAAAACCGGCATAAAGCATAATAATAATACAGTGGAAATAAAGTTACAATATATTGAACATAATTAAATAAATGGCAAAAACCAAGAAATTAAGGAGGTTGAGCAACTTCTTGAATGCATGGTGCTGGAGCAAAGGACCGTTTAGCACTATCATCTAAAAACTCTGTAATGGGAGACCATAAAAGTAATCTCTTAAGCTTCAGGGAAGGAGGAAATACAAAAATTGTGTCAAGTCTGTGATTATGGCTAAAGGAATACCACCAAGCCAAATACGAAAGCTTGGAAGCATCTTTCCAGTTTTTTGTAATCTGCTGAAAAGCAGTAGCTATTAATAGGTCAATAATTTGTGTTTGAGCTTTTGGTTTGTTCCAGCAAGTGGAGAGACTGCCTAAAAAAATATTAACAAATGTAAGGGGGATGAAGGTCTTGAAAATAGCGTTAATTTGGGACCAGACAGATTCCCAAAATTGCATAACATGAGGGCATGAAAAAAGCAAATGACGGAGGTTAGCCTGCGGAGAAGCACAGGACCAACAAGTGTCTGGAGTGTCAGAATGCATTTTGTGTAGGGAAACTGGTGTTAGAAGTAATCTATTGTAAATGAAGAAGATAGTTTGTGTGGCGGAAGCAGCTCTGGAAGATTTCCTAATTTTTGACCAAATTTTATCCCAAATAGAAATGGGCCAATGTGTATCTAGATCCGTTTCCCAGGCAAATTCAGTCTGTGTTTTAGCTCTTGGTAAAAGTGGGGATAGTAAACAAGTGTAAAGGGTGGAAGCCCTAGATGTTTTGCAAAGTATATTTGACCAGGCATGATCAATTGGTGGAAGAGAATGAGTTAAGGATTGAAAATATGAGTAAGAATCCAGAATAGCAGAACGTAAAATTGAAAATTTATTTGAAAATGATGAAGGTAAATGAAAAAGGGATCTGGCCTCGGAAAAGGTCAAAAAAGTGTTGTTTTCAAATAGTTGATGCACCCATAAAATATCTCTGTCCCTCCAAGTTCTCCAATAAACCGGTAATGCGAATGAAATTATTGTGCCAAATGGTGGAGTTAAGAAAAGTAGTAAAGTCATGTGGTTCAACATGAAGAAATGTATTTAAAATGTTACACGAATGTTTGATTATTGGAGTGTGTAAATTTTGCGGTTTCCTCATAAAAGATAAATATTCTTGAAAAGAAAACGGGGACAGGAAGGAGTCTTCCAAATCAATCCAAAAAGGCAGATCAGGAGAAGGAAATGATAGCCATTTGGAAACATGTTTTAATAAGAAAGCCTTATGGTATTTAGGGAAATCAGGGAAACGAACACCTCCTTCGGATTTCGGGCGCGTCAGCTTCAATAAAGACATTCTTGGTTTTTTGTTCAACCAAAGAAAAGAAGTAAGGATGGAGTTAATTTTGTGAAACCATTTCACGGGAATGGAAATTGGAATATTAGAAAGAAGATAGAGGATGATAGGTGATAGCATCATTTTAATAGTGTCAAGCCGGCCCCACCATGAGAGATGTAAAGGGTGCCATTTGGTTGTGAGGGAGCTAAGTTTTTCAATGCATTTATTAAAATTTAGATCAATTGATGATTTAATGGAGGTGGTAAACCATATACCAAGATATTTTATGTGGAGAGGGTTCCAAGTAAAATTGGAGAGGGAAAAATCTTCTTTGAAAGTGTATTTGGTTAAGGGCAGAATTTCGCATTTGTCGTTATTTAACTTATAACCCGAAACTAAAGAAAATGATTGGACTTCCTTCAAGAAGGCTGGTAAGGAATTTTGAGGTTGGGAGAGAAATAAAAGAACGTCATCAGTATATGCAGCTAATTTGATTTGTAAAGATTTAGAAGTATAACCTATAATAGATGAATTCTGTCTTATCTTGGACAGAAAGGCTTCTAAGGCTAAATTAAAGAGGAAGGGAGACAAGGGACAACCTTGCCTTACTCCTCTGTGAAGAGAAAAGTAGGTAGAGGTAAGACCGTTGGCAAAAATGGCGGCTTTAGGGCTTGAATAAAGCAAAGAGATCAAAGAAATTATTTTTGGACCAAAACCAAACCATTTTAGAGTATGAAAGATAAAATGCCAGTGTACTCTATCAAACGCCTTCTCGGCATCAAGGGCAATTGCAGCAAGGGGTTCAGAAAGATATGGAGATTTGGAAATGATATCAAAAAATAGACAAGTATTATCATTAATGGAACGTCCTTTAACAAAGCCCGATTGTTCTTTCCCTAATAGATGGGGCAAAAGAGATTCCAATCGAAAACCTAATGATTTTGAAAAAATGTTATAATCTATATTAACTAGAGAAATGGGACGATAATTTTTGCAATAACGAAGATCCTTTCCATCTTTTGGAATGAGACAAATTAAGGCGGCCATAAAAGTGCCAGAAGAGTGACCAGAGGAAAGAAAAGAGGAAATTAAAGTATATAACTTAGGAAGAATAATTTGGTCAAAATGTAAAAAGAATTCAACAGTAAAACCATCTGGTCCAGGGGCTTTGTCTTTTTAAGAGATTTAAGAGCATTAAGTAAATCGGTCTGAATTAAATCTCTTTCGAGAAGGTCAGGATGCAGAGGTAGGGGTGGAGGTTTGTGAATTGAGGAGAGATAGAGAGAAATATCCGCCTCAGAAGGGTATGACTCAGGAGTATAAAGTTTCTTGTAAAATTGAACAAATTCATGTAAAATATCTGCATCTTTGTGTTTAGATATGTTAGTGTCTGATAAAATGGAATCAATATGAAGCTTATTTTGTTTAGTTTTCAAATAATTGGCAAGCAGTTTACCAGATTTATTCTGTCCGCCATAAAATTTAGCGCTAGTCTTTAAAAGAAACAAGGAGGCAGCATCTGATGTATCCTTGTTATATTGAATCTTGGCATTAATGAGATCAGTTAAACAATTTTTCGATTTGGAAGTGTAATAAGTGTGTTCTAAAGATTTTATTTTCAAGAGGAGTTTTTTATTTAGATCCTGAAATGATTTACGTTTAGCAGAAGAAAATCTAATAATAAAGTCTCGAGCCGAAGCTTTAAAGGCGTCCCATATTATATGGAAGGGCATGTTGTCTACGTCATTAAGAAGGAAGTATTCATTGAAAAAGGAGGTAAACGAGGTGTTAAAATGAGAATCTAGAAGCAGGGAGTTATTGAAGCGCCATCTCCTGGGGTGATCAGTATGAGGTAATAGGTCTAGCAGGATGGAGACAGGGGCATGATCAGAGATGAGTATGGGACCTATATCAGCAGAAACGAGAGATTGGGAGACATTGTGTGATGTAAAAAAATAATCAATTCTTGATTAGGTCTGGTGCGGTGAAGAGTAGAAAGTATACTCCTGTAAGGCCTGGTTACAAAGCCTCCATGCATCAGAAAGTTTTATGTGGTTTTGAAAGAATGAAAGGGGATGTGGAATTACGATCCAAAAAGGGTCAAAAACTTGATTACAATCTCCAGCCAAAATCACATTAGTATCAAAATGTTGGGAAATCAATTGATTCATATGAGACCAGAAAGGAGCATCTCCAGAGGTAGGGGCATAAACATTAAAAAGTGATAGAGGGATACCGTCTATCTCTAACTTGGTATACAACCATCTACCCTCTTCATCCGTCTTTTGCGAAATAAGGGTGGTCTTCAATGATTTATGAATGAGAGTAATGACTCCATTTCGTTTACTGTCCCCAGGTGAGTAAAAGAGTTCACCAACCCAGTTTTTCTTGAGCTTTATAGATTCAGAATCAGTAAGATGGGTTTCTTGCAATAAAACAATTTTAGCATTCAACTTAGATAAATAAGATAATACCCTTTGTCTCTTAATAGGGGAATTTAAACCTTTAACATTCCATGTAAATATCTTTAAAACCATAAATCAAGAAGATTGAATGTATAATACAATGAACCAATCTTAATGCATCTACCATAAAAAGACAAATGAGAACCAAGAAAATGCAAGTAAAATTTGAAACTTGAGAATTTGAGAAAAGAAAAGGAATGAGAGAAAAAGGTAAGAGCAAAAGAAATAGGGAAAGTAAAGAGATCCAGCAAAAAGAATGTGAGAAGACATGGTGAGAAAAAGAAGATAAGGGTAGAGAAAGAAATAGTATAAAGAACATTAAAGAAAACACAAAAGACATACTTACGGAAGAGAAGTCAAAACACATGTAAGGTGGGGAGAGATGAGGCCACATGGAAGGACGACGACTCCAGACATCAATCGGGGGACAAGAAGGGACGGGGACCGGCGAGCACTATGACACAAAGGGAAGTACAACAAGAAAACGTAACCTGTAAGGAAGAAAAAGAGGATGATAAATATCGCAATCAAAACAGTAAATAGGAAAAATGACTGCAATCAATCAAAAATGTAAAGAGTCAATAACAGTAAACATGAGAAACTACGACTCTTGAGCGAACATAAGCTTGATACATTGTCAACGACTATTGTGAGTTGATGAGGATGACGTAGAAGCGTCCATGGACTCCGCCAGATAAAAATTGAGAAAACTTCTCAATTTTGTGGGGTCTTCATACGTAGTAGTTTTGTTGTTGATGGTAACCTTGAAGAGACATGGGTGGAAAAGGCCATATCTGGCCCCAAGAGAACGAAGTTGTGGTCTCATTGCTAGAAATTCTCTGCGTCGGTCAGCCGTGGGCTTTGAATAATCCTGGGAAAAGAAGAGACTGTTGCCTGCCCAAGAGACACGATTAGCTGCTCTAGCCGCCGAGAGAATCATTAGTAAGTCAGTATATTCAAGGAAATATAAAATAACCCCTCTCGATTTCTTCAAGGTGGTAGATGATGAGGCAGAGGCGGGACCGAGGCGATGGGCTCGTTGTATATTAAGCTGAGTCTCTTGTGGCAAGTTAAGAACCTTGGGTAAGAATGATTTAAAGAACTTGATAGGGTCAGATCCTTCTGATCCTTCCGATAGCCCATAAATACGAAGATTATTCCGTCTATTTCTGTTTTCCAGGTTTTCAACTTGCTATTGAAGGACTTGGACCTGAGAATGAAGAGCGTCTGTTTTGCTACTAGTAGAGGTTAAGGATTCGAGGTTCTGCTCCACTGTGGTAACTCTGTCTTCCAAACTTGACCATCTATCTGTTAGGATCTGTATTTGAGAATTAGTTTCTTCTACAAATGGACGCAGAGCTCTAATTTCCTCAAGTAGTAAGTCTAGAGAAACCGAGGATGGTTGCTTAGGAGGAGAGGGAGGATCTTTTTTTAAACGTTTGCTTGGTGTTTTATTTGCACCCGAGGAAGCTGTAATGGCGAAGGATGTGGCGCCCTTAGGCGAAATGTTCGGTGAGTCATCCATGGAGACGCAATGTAAGCGGGATTTAGTCCGAAGTGTAGATTTGCGTGCAAGAGACGATGGAAGTGAAGAAACTTTAAGTAGTTTGCCCATGCGTTGGAACAGGAAAAAGTAACTGACAAAAACAGTCTCAAAATATATAAATGACAATTGTTGATGAAAAATTCACATGCAATAAGAATAGAAGTGAGGTCATCGTGAAAAAACAGAGCGACCCCCTGCAAACACCTGTGACTGGCGAAACACAGTAATAAAAATAGTGATACTTAAGGCATGGAAAAGGCAGTATCTTGATAGGTTGGAAATGAATGCCAAGCAGGGTGGAATGCAAACAGACCGGAGTTAATACAACATGCACTTGGAAAGAGGTATAAACAAAACTCAATCCATAATGGTAAGTCTTGGAGTGCGCTGAGAAATGCAGACATGAAGCATCATTGAGACAAATTCACAATGTAGAGTTGAGAATTATTGTTCGAGTCTTGATAACAGGAAAGACGATGCAGCTGAAAAATTTCAGGAAAAAAGCATTGTGGGAGAGCAATATCTGTATCTTGATGGCAGATAATTATTAACTATAGCCGCAAATCAAATAAAGTTTAACACCTTGAATGAGGAGCAAGCAATAATTTCTTAATGAAGCGCAAGAACAAAATGGCAGCTGATTCTGTGAGGAGACGCTTCGTTGGTGTATTCAATGAAAAAACGCCACTTACTATCTTTCGCAATTCAAGAACCAGCTCCACAAGGTTTCTTGAAAATAAGGGGGAAAGCGCCAGCAGAAGAAGTCAATAAAACCTCGAGTGTCAAAACCTCTGTGTAGCGCGTTTCTTCTCACTCAGTATTTCGAATGAATTTCACCTCAGGCGAGAAAAAACAAAATGGCGCCCGTTCCGAAAACGGGACTGCCACGGAGGTTAAAGTGAAAAAAATGCAGCTTACGGGTCATTGCAGACAAAATGACGCTTCATTTCAGTGCTCCATGAGTTCATACGAATATCCTCTCATTCTGGCATTCTTGTACTCGCTATTTCACGAGATAAAGCCAGCGCCGTCACCACAGTCCCGGGAGAGTCAGGGACAGACCGCCATCTTCGTTGGGCGCTAGCCACGCCCCCAACTGGCAGGCTTTTAAATCACCAAATACCCCCGAAAAGGTTGTCTTTTTACAACCGTAAGGGTCTACTACGCTAAAGTGAAACCTGCTTGAGGTTCCATATTCGTATCTGCTTGCACTTTTCAGAATTACATCTCGCATTGTTCTCCGATGCATAACTGGATTTGTTAGTTATACTGTGACCCATTTTAGCAAATAAACTCTTTAAATATTTATTTGGTCGTCTTCCGCGATGTCTTGTTGGTGACATCTTCTAAATCTGTCTCAGCGTTCTTTATTCTTACTCTGTTTACCATCTATTTCTTTCATATGCCTCACTCGTCGCAGGTTACAGCAGTCACTTGTTGTTGGACTTGGCCCTTTTTGCAGGGTCATCCCTGAACTTTTTGCCTTCCTCCTAGTATTTTCTGTGACCTGGTGTTGGTGGTTTTAGGACTCTGGGCACTTTAGCACTGCTGTCCAGTGTAAAGTGCGTGTGCTCTATCTGGTAAACATGGTAAGATTGGTCTACACCTGTTTGGCGTATTTAATTTACCTGTCAGTCCCTTGTAAAGCAGTATCTCAGATACCCAGGGCCAGTAAATTAAATGCTACTGGTGGGCTTGCAGCGCTGATTGCGCCACCCACCAAAGTAGCCTTTCAAACCGGTCTCAGGCCTCTGCCATTGCGGGCCTGTGCGCGCAGTTTACTGCCGCTGTGACGTGGCACATAAAGTGGGTGCCACATCTGTGACTCCCCTTTTATTACATGTCAGTATCCCCTAAGGTAGGCCCTAACTAGCCGTATGGGCAGGGTGCATTGTAGGTAAAAGGTAGGACATGTGCCTTAACTGTGTGGCATGTCCTGGTAGTGACAAACAGCCATTTTAGTTTCTCACTACTGTGAGGCTGCCCTCTCATAGGAATGCATTGGGGATTTACTCATAAGTGTTTCAGTGGTAATTGCTGATATGAGAGGGGCAGCGTGATCAAGTTTGGTATGTTTGGAATAGTGGTAATAAATGCTGCGTAATGGTGTGCGCAGATTTATTATCACTATTTTAGAAATGCCACTTTTAGAAGTTGGCATTTCTGTGTGCTTTGTGCCTGCCTGATGTGTATTGCATGTCTGGCTCTGGAGTGACAGGGACTGGGGAGGTGCCGTGGCTCCAGAGGGGCTGGGTGAGCCAGCGCTAGGCGGAATGGACCTCATCTGCATTCAGAGTAGTGGGAGGAGTAGCCCCTGACCCTGAATAGGTCTGTGCCTGCCTTGTACAATGCTGGCTCCGCCCCCCTGTGGTGTGTCTGGGGCCAGAGCCTAACCTTGCTTGAGTATCCCCCAGAACCAGTTGGGACTGGATCCCCAAGCCCTGTGCCAGGGCAGAACAAAGACCTGGCTGGTATAAGTATTGGGGCTGTGACCCCATGTTTTTTGGTACCTGTCTGGGACTGGAAGGACTGCTGGGCAAAGAGGAACCACCGTGGGACCCAGCTGCTGCTTCCTGGGGGTCCCTATGTGCGGCCTGCCTGTGCCCAGCTCTGCCCCTCTGCTTTTGGGACCTGGGGTGCTGCAGGAGTCCTGAGGTATTGAGCCCCTGGCGTGGGCTCGATCCCCATCAGCGCATGGTGCGTGCTGCGCTTGATGCACCACCCGGGAGCGTGAGGAGCACCTGGCCCTTACTGTGCCCCTAGCGCTGTACCTGTGTGCCAGGAGCACGTGGTGGGCATTTTTAGATTTATTCCCCCGAGAGATTACAGAGACGTTGCTCCGTGAAGCAAGTGCCTGCCTGGTTGGGGGCGGGGCCGTGCCTCGCACAGCGGATCATTCCGGGCAGACGTGGCCACTGAGCGTCAGGCAAGATTGTGCCTGAAGGAGGGCGGGGCCCCCGTGTGCCAGTGGGAGCCCCGCGTGGTGCCCTGACAGGAGAGGGGATCGATGGAGACTTTGCTCCGTGCTGAGGTGATCCCTGGTGTGTTTCCAGAAGGAGCGAGACCTCGCTCCGTGATTCCCCACAAAGGCCGGAAGTCAGGAAGAGCCTGATCGTAGGCGTGGCCGGCGGGAGAAGCCAATTTTGCACAATGCGGCCGGAAGACAGGCAGTGGAAGGCCTGATCGTGTGCAGAGCAGCGCAGAGAGGAAGCCAGGCAAGAGAAGGCCTGGTTGTGGGCGTGGCCCGCAGCCGACGGAGGGACGCCGCTGAGCCAGAGATCCAGGCGGGAGCCTACCCCGCTTGTGTGAGCGCCTAAGGAGGGACCGGAGCCTCGCGGGCTCCCTGCTGCAGTCCTGCTGTGTCCCGGCTGAGCATTGTTGGTGCCTAAGTGTTGGGTGCCTGATTTCTGCAACAAGGAGCCCCGGTGAGTGGGGCTGAGAGGGCACACGGTTGGTGCCTACCGGTTGCACCAGATGGAGCACGGTAAAGGAGGTTCCCAAGGCACTGTTGGTGCCCGCTTCTTTTACGCAAAGAGAAGCCCCGGTGAGTGGGGCTTAGGAGGCACTCTGTGGTTCCCCAGTGGGGGTCACAGCTGCACCGCCAGATTGCTGGCAGCTAAAACGACGAGGGCATTTCTTTTTGCCATAAGGAAAACAAGGGTGAGTTGCACCCTCGCCCCCATTTAGAGCCCTGACTTTTGTGGACAGAGGGCATTTTGGGGGGAGTCCCAGACGGGCCCCTCCGAGGAAGGCCAATTGGCCTATGAGCATCTGGTGTGCAGGGGGTCGCAAGGCCCTAGGGTGATTTATGCACCTGGGGAGTGTTACTGTGGTACACTTCTAAATGTGATGATGCATAATGTGTTTATGCCTAATGCTTACGCCTAATGATTATGCCTAATGTGATTTATGCAAAGTGTTTGTACCAGTAGTTACTGGTGGTTTTATTACTTACCTGTTCTAATGGTGATGACAGCGGCCCGATTGGCCCTGTCCTGTACATAATCCCCTGTAAAGTATAACCTAGTGCCAGTGGGCACAGTGTACAGTTGTGATTATGATCTAATGTGTTTTATGAGTAATACAAAGGCTATTTTTACATAACCTTTTGTGGAGATTCTTTTGTGGTGTGCCTAGTGTGTCGCTGCTGTGTGAGTGTGTTGCGCAAACGCTTTACACATTGCTTCTGGGATAAGCCGGACTGCTCTGCCAAGCTACCAAGGGGCTGAGCAGGGGTTATCTTCAGTGTGTAACTCCCTTGCCCTGACTAGAGTGGGTCACGAGCCCACGCTATAGACCTCCTCACTGATATGCCTAAACTTGATATTGCCATTGCAATGGGAAGATATATGAAGGCTGTGAAAAGCTTTTTTATGAAAAACGAACTCGAGAACATAGGTGCTAAATGAACTGGACTTATAGTGATTTTAAAGGTTGAAATCTACCATTTTGGACTTATTTATTATTATAAATCTCTAAACCATTTTTTAACTTTTATTTTATTTTTAGTAGGGTTGTGCTGATAATGTTTATATTATGAAATAATGCTACTATAATATCCATTGTATGGACATTTGCGATGGTTCTACTTTTATTGTATATAGGGTACCTACTCAATGGAATTAGTGATGGAATTGTGATGATTTTAGGCTATTTATAAAAGATGTTTTATGCTGTTTATGGTGTTTGAAGACCAACGGTCTAAATAAACGTTGCCTTTTGACTTGACTTGACTAGAGTTGTGGTTTCTGCTTGGCTGAGGCGCTTGCCCTAGCCAACCAGAAATCCCATTTCTAAACCTTGTCATAATGGTTTCATGACACTTCCTTTGTACCATTTTGTGTTTTCTTAACACGACTCCGTTTCCGTGTGCGGCACTAGTCAAGCCCAGGTTGTGCTCATTACTATGTTTTGTTACTTCTCACCTTCCTAACTTTTGCATCAGAATGAATTCATCCAGAGAGACACTATCTGCAAACCAGACAGGTGTTTCCCTGAGAAGAACGTATTCTGCCCTTAAGATACAAACACACAAACTATCATTTAAATATTTAAGTCGACGCCAAGGGGATTTCAGAAATATGTATTCCAGTGTAAGTATAAAAAAACAGATTTCCGAAGTGTATGACAGACAAGGGTCCACCCAAAAAGAATCCTAAGCTGCTGTAAGTTGGCGCTGAGATCGGAATCATCACCTTTTTATATTATTTTTCTTATTCATCCTCCCTGAATTGCGGTGTTGCAGTGCAGGGTAATCATTGCAAGGCATTCAACTATTGTCAAGGCCAATAGTTCTAGCGATGTTAAGCATGCCACTGGTACATAAGCAATTGCCTCCATTATGCCGCGTTAGACCATTGTCTACAGTTCAGAAGCCCTGTATTAGAACTCCCTCAACTGAAGCACACATCCTTGCTATAATGAGTCCTTAGAGGTCCCTTAAGTCTAGGGTGAGAGTGCTTCTGGTAGGGTGTGACCTGATGTGAGAGTTCTACCAGTAGTGTGACAGTGCTAGTCTGCGAGGGTTGTGAGGCTGTCCTGTAGGTTTAATCTAAGGCTAATTTTATCTATATGTTTTACAGTCCAAATGCTTAAGTATATTTTTATCTCTAATGGCTCCCTCGTTGTTCCTCTAATATAAGTATGAAAACATAAAATATAATGCACCAACAAACCTGACAGACAAATTATTTATTTACAGCTGCCAAGCTTTCAGATTGCTTATGTGCAACATTTTCATAGTTTTAGTGTGCTTATGTCCAATTGTACATGTTGCACACTACAGTAACTGTTAAACATATTTAATGCAGTAAGATGTCAGTGATTAAATATTTCTACACTACAGTTCACAGTTACTTATAAACCTTTTTCCTTTAATGAATTTGCTTTAAATGTACCATTCGCCGCTGCTTTCTTCACAACTTTCTCTAGGGAAGAACCCCCCAAATGCACGTTTCAGACGTAACAATTATACCCAACTTTTATGCCTCACCGCTTTCAAATGTCACCAGCCGCCACTGTAAATCAGTAAACACCACCTAAATCTGAACCCTAAGTCCTACTCAGTTCCAAAATGTCCCATAACGTGGCAGACCAGACAATGTATCAGAGTTAATGGCACACAAAAGACTATTTATTTTTGCAGTTTTTATATAACGCGAACTCGACCCGAAGTCATTGGAGCGCTTTACATTACACAAGGACACGTTCATTTTTGGTAGGTGCGGGGAGATTAAGTGATTTGCCCAGAATAACAGGTTGAGCCTACGCCACCTCGAACGTGCTTCTGCAGCTCCAAAGTCGGCAGCTCTGGCCGTTATGCCACATTCTCTCTTTAGTCAGGACAGTGGCCGGTGCACTGGGCACAGTCTCTGAAGTAGACCAGTTAAACGCTCAAGTGTCCATTCAGTCAATTCAAATTATTCTTTATTTTCTAGCTCGTGGATAACAGATCATAAAAGATACATATTAAAAAACAGTATTTCAGTAAAATATAAAATCAAGTAGTTGATAAGATTAAAAAAAACATTCACAAGGGCCTAAAAACAACAAATACAACCATCACGTATTGAACAAGAAAATCACGTCAAAATCAGCAAGATGCGGCTTAAAAACACAACTCATCCAGTCAATACAGGAGCACTTGGTAGTAGATGGAGAAAGTGATCTGCAGCAATAATGCTCGATAGTGCCAAACTTCACTGCCCTGTTTTTCAGAAGTAGCAGTTCACTGTCCTGTCAAAGTTTGCAGCTGGTGCGATCTAACACAGGAAATGGGCCTTCTAAAGGACCCACAGACTGCACTATTTGAAAAGAGAACTGGGCGTTCTATGTGACATCAGAGTAAGGGTAAGTGGCTGCCCCCAAGTGGACACTATCTGAAGCTCAGGAAGGAAGCGGAAACACCACTGTGTGCCCCCTGGCCTGGAAATGGTGATGGTTGGGCTACAAAGTGGCAGGGATGCTAGGGGGCCTGTCGGAGAGGATGCTGGCTCTATCTAATCAGAAAGGGGGAGGAAGAAGGAGCTGTGATCCATTCAGCTTCCTGTTGTAATACAATATATCAATGGGGAATGGATCACTTGTACCCGAGTAACCAGGGTTCTGCATTCTTACCGTCTTTCAATAGAAAACGCTCATTCACGTTTCAGGTCGTGAGCCTTTAGGCTCATTTCAGTTTCACTTTCTATGTGCTCAGGGGGCTATCTCAGCCCCCCGGGCACGTAGAAAGACGGGAGAGGTATCAGTGGAAAGGGGAGAATCTCCCCTTTCCAATGGTACCCCTCCCCAGGGGATCCCTGCTTGGGGATCGCCCCAGGAGGGCGATCCCCAAGCAGGGAGCCACCCACTAGACACCAGGGAGGGGGGAGCGGCCCCTTGGGCAAGGGCTTTTGCTCCCCCCAATTTTGTTTGGTGTGATTTAGTCTTTTTGCCCCCCCTGGGGGGCAGATGGGGCAGTAGCCCCCAATCTGCCCCTCCCGGGGGGGCAAAAAGCCCACTAGACCCCAGGGATATTTTTTTTTGCTGCATAATTTATTAGGGTGGGGGCTGCCCATAAAGGGCATGTCCATGCCACCACCCTGCAACATTTACAGCCTTTCTGCCCCCCCTGGGGGGCAGTTGGGGGCAGCAGCCCCCAATCTGTTCCGCCAGGGGGGGGGCAAAAAGCCCACTAGTCGCCAGGGATTTTTTTGGGGCAAATTTGAATTAGGGTGGGGGCTGCCCAAAATGGGCATGCCCATGCCCCCACCCCCTCCCCGCAAAAAATTACAGCCTTCCTGCCCCCCCTGGGGGGCAGATGGGGCAGTAGCCCCCAATCTGCCCCCCCGGGGGGGCAAAAAGCCCACTAGACGCCAGGGATTTTTTTGGGGCAAATTTTAATTAGGGTGGGGGCTGCCCAAAACGGGCATGTCAATGCCCCCACGCCCCACCCGCAACAATTACAGCCTTTCTGCCCCCCCTGGGGGGAAGATGGGGGCAGTAGCCCCCAATCTGCCCCCCCGGGGGGGCAAAAAGCCCACTAGACGCCAGGGATTTTTTGGGGCAAATTTTAATTAGGGTGGGGGCTGCCCAAAACGGGCATGCCAATGCCCCCACTCACAACAAGTACAGCCTTTCTGCCCCCCCTGGGGGGAAGATGGGGCAGTAGCGCCCAATCTGCCCCCCGGGGGGGCAAAAAGCCCACTAGACGCCAACGATTACGCTGGCTTTTTTATGTGTGGGGGTGGGGGCTGCCCAGAATGGGCATACCAATGCCCCTACCCCCCAACAAAATAGCCACAGTGTTTCTGCCCCCTTGGGGGCATATCGGGGCAACCCCACTCCCGATATCCCCCCCAGGGCGGCAGAAAGCCGACTAGGCACGGATTTGTTTTTAGCAATATGCCTACCTGTGGATTTTGGGCCCTAGCGCAGCCGGCACATAGGAAAACCTAGCAAACCTGTACATTTTTTAAAACTAGACACCCAGGGGAATCCAGGATGGGGTGACTTGACTGGCTCCCACCAGGTTCTGTTACCCAGAATCCCTTGCAAACCTCAAAATGTGAATAAAAGAACACATTTTCCTCACATTTCTGTGGTGGAAAGTTATGGAATCTGTGTGGATCCACAAAATTCCACTCACCCCGCATTCCCCAAAGTCTTCCGAGAAAAATGGTACCTCACTTGTGTGGGTGGGTCAAGTACCCGCGACAGGCAAGGGCCCAAAACCTAGTGAGGCGACATCAAAATTACCTATCACAAACCAACCTGGTTTTGCACCGGGGGTTACCTGGGTTTTTGGCCCCGGGGTCGGCGGCCATCTAGGGAAACCTACCAAACCCACACATTTCTGAAAACTAGAGACCCGGGGGATTCCAGGGCGGTATGGCTTGCGTGGAACCCCCACATTTTCTTACCCAGAATCCCCTACAAACCTCATATTTAGCTGAAAAAATCACCTTTTCCACAAATTTTTGTATGGGAAAGTTGTGGCATCACTGGGCTGACACAAATTTCCTACCACCCAGCGTTCCCCCAGGTCTCCCGATAAAAATGGTGCCTCATTCGTGTGGGAGGCACAAGTACCCGCGACAGGCAAGGGCCCAAAACGTTTTGAGGCGACATCAAAATTGCCTATCACAAAACGACATGGTTTTGCAAGGGGGGTCCCATGACTTTTTGGCCCGGGGCTCGGCGGCCACCTAGGGAAACCTACCAAACCCACACATTTCTGAAAACTAGACACCTGGGGGATTCTAGGGAGGTATGGCTTGCGTGGATCCCCCAACGTTTTCTTACCCAGAATCCCCTGCAAACCTGAAATTTTGCTGACAAAATCCCTTTTTTCACACATTTGTGTGTGGGAAAGTTGTGGCATCACCGGGCTGACACAAATTTCCTACCACCCAGCGTTTGCCCAGGTCTCCCGATAAAAATGGTGCCTCACTCGGGTGGGAGGCCCAAGAATCCGCGACAGGCAAGGGCCCAAAACGTATTGAGGCGACATCAAAATTGCCTATCACAAAATGTTTTGGGCCCTTGCCTGTCCCGGGTACTTGGGCCTCCAACCCGAGTGAGGCACCATTTTTATCGGGAGACCTGGGGGAATGCTCGGTGGTAGGAAATTTGTGTCAGCCCGGTGATGCCACAACTTTCCCACACACAAATGTGTGAAAAAAGTGATTTTTTCAGCAAAAGTTCAGGTTTGCAGGGGATTCTGGGTAAGAAAACATTGGGGGATCCACGTAAGCCATACCTCCCTGGAATCCCCGAGTGTCTAGTTTTCAGAAATGTGTGGGTTTGGTAGGTTTCCTAGGTGGCCGCCAAGCACGGGGCCAAAAGTCATGGGACCCCCTTGCAAAACCATGTCGTTTTGTGATAGGCAATTTTGATGTCGCCTCAATACGTTTTGGGCCCTTGCCTGTCGCGGGTACTTGGGCCTCCCACCAGAGTGAGGCACCATTTTTATCGGGAGACCTGGGGGAATGCTGGGTGGTAGGAAATTTGTGTCAGCCCGGTGATGCCACAACTTTCCCACACACAAATGTGTGAAAAAAGTGATTTTTTTCAGCAAAATTTCAGGTTTGCAGGGGATTCTGGGTAAGAAAACGTTGGGGGATCCACGCAAGACATACCTCACTGGAATCCCCCGGTGTCTACTTTTCAGAAATGTGTGGGTTTGGTAGGTTTCCCTAGGTGCCGGCAGAGCTAGGGTTCAAAAACTACAGCTAGGCACTTTGCAAAAAAAGGGTCATTTTTCACTGTGAAAATGTGGTGTGTCCACGTTGCATTTTGCGCTGTTTCCTATCGCGGGAACGAGGCCTACCCACACAAGTGAGGTACCATTTTTCTCGGAAGACTTTGGGGAACGCGGGGTGGGTGGAATTTTGTGGATCCACGCAGATTCCAGAACTTTCCACCACAGAAAAGTGAGGAAAAGGTGGTTTTTTTGACAATTTTTTAGGTTTGCAAGGGATTCTGGGTACCAGAACCTGGTGAGAGCCAATCAAGTCACCCCATCCTGGATTTCCCTGGGTGTCTAGTTTTCAAAAATGTATAGGTTTGCTAGGTTTCCCTAGGTGCCGGCAGAGCTAGGGTTCAAAAACTACAGCTAGGCACTTTGCAAAAAAAGGGTCATTTTTCACTATGAAAATGTGGTGTGTCCACGTTGCGTTTTGCGCTGTTTCCTGTCGCGGGCACTAGGCCTACCCACACAAGTGAGGTACCATTTTTCTCGGAAGACTTTGGGGAACGCGGGGTAGGTAGAATTTTGTGGATCCACGCAGATTCCAGAACTTTCCACCACAGTAAAGTGAGGAAAATGTGTTTGTTTTCACAGTTTTTTAGGTTTGCAAGGGATTCTGGGTACCAGAACCTGGTGAGAGCCAGTCAAGTCACCCCATCCTGGATTCCCCTGGGTGTCTAGTTTTCAAAAATGTATAGGTTTGCTAGGTTTCCCTAGGTGCCGGCAGAGCTAGGGTTCAAAAACTACAGCTAGGCACTTTGCAAAAAAAGGGTCACTTTTTCACTGTGAAAATGTGGTGTGTCCACGTTGCGTTTTGCGCTGTTTCCTGTCGCCGGCACTAGGCCTACCCACACAAGTGAGGTACCATTTTTCTCGGAAGACTTAGGGGAATGCGGGGTGGGTGGAATTTTGTGGATCCACGCAGATTCCAGAACTTTCCACCACAGAAAAGTGAGGAAAATGTTTGTTTTCACAATTATTTAGGTTTGCAAGGGATTCTGGGTACCAGAACCTGGTGAGAGCCAGTATAGTCACCCCATCCTGGATTCCCCTGGATGTCTAGTTTTCAAAAATGTATAGGTTTGCTAGGTTTCCCTAGCTGCCGGCAGAGCTAGGGTTCAAAAACTACAGCTAGGCACTTTGCAAAAAAAGGGTCATTTCACTGTGAAAATGTGGTGTGTCCACGTTGCGTTTTGCGCTGTTTCCTGTTTCGGGCACTAGGCCTACCCACACAAGTGAGGTACCATTTATTTCGGAAGATTTTGGGGAACGCGGGGTGGGTGGAATTTTGTGGATCCACGCAGATTCCAGAACTTTCCACCACAGAAAAGTGAGGCAAATGTGTTTTTTTGACAATTTTTTAGGTTTGCAAGGGATTCTGGGTACCAGAACCTATTGAGAGCCAGTCAAGTCACCCCATCCTGGATTCCCCTGGGTGTCTAGTTTTCAAAAATGTATAGGTTTGCTAGGTTTCCCTAGGTGCCGGCAGAGCTAGGGTTCAAAAACTATAGCTAGGCACTTTGCAAAAAAAGGGTAATTTTTCACTGTGAAAATGTGGTGTGTCCACGTTGCATTTCGGGCCGTTTCCTGTCACGGGCACTAGGCCTACCCACACAAGTGGGCTACCGTTTTTCTCTAAAGACTTTGGGGAACACGGGGTGGGTGGAATTTTGTGGATCCACGCAGATTCCAGAACTTTCCACCACAGAAAAGTGAGGAAAATGTGTTTTTTTGACAATTGTTTAGGTTTGCAAGGGATTCTGGGTAACAGAACCAGGTGAGAGCCAGTCAACTCACCCCATCCTGGATTCCCCTGGGTGTCTAGTTTTAAAAAATGTATAGTTTTGCTAGGTTTCCCTAGGTGCCGGCAGAGCTAGGGTTAAAAAACTACAGCTAGGCACTTTGCAAAAAAAGGGTCATTTTTCACTGTGAAAATGTGGTGTGTCCACGTTGCGTTTTGGGCCGTTTCCTGTCGCGGGCACTAGGCCTACCCACACAAGTGAGGTACCATTTTTATCGGGAGACTTAGGGTAACACAAAATTGTGGAGCAACTGTTATTATCTATTGACTTTCGATGCATTTCTGCCTTCCAAATGAAAGACAATGTGTAAAAAAGAAGTCATTTTGAAAAATGACCTATAATTCTCATGCTAGTATGGGTACTTCCAATTTCGGAAATGTGCAAATATCTACTGTTTCTAAACTCTATATTTTGTTCCCATTTCAGAAATACATAGGCCTCTTTCATACCGATTTTTCCATGTATAAATTTTCCCAGAATAATTGCTATATACCCGGGACATAATAAAAAACCATTGCAAGATGCTGCTCAGTTATTGGCTCTGGGTTCGTCGGGTTCTTGGTGAACCTACAAGTCCTATATATCACCACAACCAGAAAGGTCCAGCGGATTTAATGGTATATTGCTTTCAAATAGCTGTCATAATTAGAAGAAGTTACAGGTGAAAACGTTGACACAAATGGCTGTTTTTTTCAACTAATTTTCAATTTTTCCTATATTTAACTGTTTGTTTCTATAGAGAAAACTTGGAAGGATCTACACAAATGACCCTTTGCTGAATTCAGAATGTTGTCTACGTTTCAGAAATGTATGGCTTTCCAGGATCCATTATTGCTTTCATACCCATTTCTACCATTAACTTGAAGGAGGTGGAAAGCACAAAAAATAGCAAAAATAGGCTATGTCCCAGAAAAATGCCAACACTGTGTACAAAATTTTGGTTTTCTGACAAAAGTCTGCTTGTCCCTGAAAGCTGGGAAGATGGTGATTTCCGCACCACAACCCCTTTTTTGATGCCATTTGTTGGGAAAAAACCAGATGCTTTCATCTGTAGCCCTTTTTTCGCATTTTCCCCCAAAAAAACAAAATTTAGCTGTATTTTGGCTAATTTCTGGGTCCCCTCCAGGGGAATCCACAAACCCTGGGTACCTTTAGAATCCCCATGATGTTGGAAAAAAAGGACGCAAATTTGGCATGGATACCTTATGTGGTCAAAAAGTTACAGGGGCCTAAGCGCGAACTACCCCAAATAGCCAAAAAAAGGCTTAGCACAGGAGGGGAAAAGGCCTAGCAGCGAAGGGGTTAAAGGGGGATTAAAAGTTAGATGTAAATATATACAATACATATTGACGCTGTGATCTAGGTATAGCACAGCCAATACCACCTAATCGGTATGCCCTTGTTTAAAGATGATCACACCTCGCTGTTTTAGGAGGTTATCAGGACCGGACCATTTAGCCCCAGAGAAAAGTTTTTTTTGTTAAAAAGAGATGAATAGATACAGACGGCAAGTTCCGTACGTGTGAACCTAAGCTAAGGGCATACATATGCAAGAAACAACTTAGTAGGTCATAGTGTTTCCTTTGAAAATAAAAAGTAACACAATAACCAATGGCCATTTTCTATTTTTAAATAAAAGGCAAATGACATCTAAAACATTTCACAAACGTATAGATATATACAAAACAAAAAAACAGTGATATATTAAGCCATAATAAGGAGATCCACAGCTACCCATTGCGTAACATTCTAAACAAATGGTGACATTCAATATGGCTGAAGGAGGCCTATAGCCACCTTATGGATACACAGTTAACTACAAGGTGAAATTTAAGTGTGTTTTAGAAAAATGTAGATAGGGCCTGAACCTTCAACTTGTGATGAAAAGGCCTTTTATGACATAAAAATAGGAAGCTTTCATCCCTTCTATGACTAACTTGAGATCCTGTTAATCTATTTCAGCCATATAGTGGAGCTGGACTTCATTGAGACACCATCGTAACAATACATATTTTATGCCATAAGTACATTCGTTGATGGCCACGACCATAGGATAAGCACCTAAATAAATGGTCAATATTTAGACATATTCTGTATCTACTCATACGTAAATATATCTATTAAAGATCTCACCCTTATCCTTTATCCATCCATAGGGTATTGCCGCCCACTATATTTCTTAGGACAAGAACAAGTCCCTTATAAGTAACATTCTTCGTTGTGTGATCGGATCAATAAAAGACAGGTAAAGATTCAATTACTTATTTCTATCATCTGACAGACGGCATACAGCTCGATAAAGGGAAAATTGTCACGGCTAACATATATATTTTCTTCCCCCTTTTATTTCAGTTAATCTCCATGCATTAGATAAATACTACACCTATCAGCTAAATTTCATCTCACCCCTTGGTATGAAATTAACAACAGGGGATCACCCACTTCATACACAGATTTAGAAGTGAAAGGTCATTTTTAATTCAAAGTTGCTATTCGCTATTCATTTCAGTGAGTCATAAATTATAAATAGCATATATCTACATCTGTTCCTTTTAGATATATAGGGAACAGGTGTCCCTGCCGGAATCCTCATCTACAAGAATCAGCATTTACATATCCCTTTGTTGAACCTCTAATATTGATTAAGGAATAGGTATGCCGTTCAAAACTAACAAACTAGAAATATAGGGCCAATTAGGTTGCCCTTAATAAGGGATATAAGGGATGTTCTACTTTACTTTTACCTTCTATTATCTGGGAATGCACAATTTTCTTTCATTTTTCGAAGTATGTTGTATGCATGCAATGGCTTTAAAATCACCAAAGGCTCCTGTGCATTGACACTTGGGTACTTTTCATAAGAAAATCTTTCAGCTGATATGGGCTTTTCTGGGCTATTCCTCTGGATACAACACCAACAAGAGACACAATGTTTTTATTCGTAAAATGATCTGTTGTTACCTGACACTCTAGTGTAAGAATTTTAACCTTAGTAGATAAGTGGGCACTCTAATTCTGGACATTGATGTTGTCTATTACTTCATTTAGTGATTTCTGTGACGGAGTCCTGACGAAGGCCTTGCCGAAAAGCGTGTAGTTTGACAACATGCCGCCAGTCTCTGCACATCATCACCAAATTGTTCTCTTTTGACCATTATTTTTAAAAAAAATTCTGAAACGAAGGAATATCAATTACATATATATGTCTAGATTGCTGGTTTTGTAATAATGATATGAAGTATGACAACTGGAAATGATTTTTCGATAATATTTTATGAATGTGTAACAATTATGTATATTTATTGATATAAACAAGCACTATGGAATAATTTTGATACTTCAAAAAAAGAAAAGGAAAAAAGAAAATGACATAAATAGATACTGGCTAAATATCCGTTCTTATCATTAATGTTAAAATGTTGGAAGTCTAGAATTTCTTTGCCTGCTTTAACTGCAATTCATCGTGCTCAGGTGTGTCTTTACAAGATATGGTATGGGTTGTATGACAGAACCGCACATTCATTTACAACACATGCCTTTACCACACATCCATTACCAAGCCATGCCTTTCCCACTCATTGCCTTAGCAACACAATATTTTACCACGCATATACCTTTACCACACGTGCTTTTACAATGCAAGGTAAGTATATATAGGGTAAGTGAAACCTATGTATATATGTGTGTGTGTGTGTGTGTGTGTGTATATATATATATTCACTGAAAAAACCATAGGTTTCAGGGGCGTTATAGTTAGTTGGACATTTAACTTGTACAAAACCATAGAAATTCCCCCGTTATAGTTAGTTCAGCTAACTATAACTCGCGCGCCCGCAATGCACTGCTGATGACGTCACATATTACATCACTCATGACATGGTCAGTGACATCACTGATGACATCTCAAATGACATCACTGATGACATCACTGATTACATCATCCTTGTGATAGAGTGGCAGACCTCCTCTCACCCTAATATAACCTTTGATACACACACTCAAAAATACAAACTACCATTTTCAAAACAATGGACATACCGATACCAATTACAACACACCTATTCAGTAATTCCAAGATCTACACACACATCCACTCATTCACCAACAGTCCCTATACAGTCACTCATACATGTACTCACTCATCATATGTACTCATACACCTATACATCCTGTTACACACCGCCACTCATCCATAGAATTACTCACACACATAGTCACACATGCAAACAAAGTATCAAACATCCATTTACTTGCATATACAGTTATACACACACTACCACACTTACTTCTACAGAAACTTACACATACTTACTCTCTTAAACAATCACTTATAGAAACACCTACTTATTTGTACAGGAACTCTTCCAATCTCTCACTCTCACATATACTCACTTATATACACCAATACTCACATATACTAGTGTAAAACATATGTAGTTACTCATAAAGACACTATTGAGACAGTCATTCACTCACTAACACACCCATACACATACTCATCCACCTATACAGTCCTGCACACATGCTGTCTTCAACACATACAAACAGTGAGTCACTCATTCATGCATCTATGCACTAAGTAATACCCCCCACCGAACCATACAGACACTCAGACACTCATACTGATACTCAAAAACCAACTAATAGCCCATATAGACACTCATGTAGCTACTCACCAACCCATGCAGCCACTTATACACAAAGTGAGAGACTGATACAGATATTTTGATATTTAAACATTACTCACTAACCCATGTATTCACTAAGATACACTTAGTCAGTTATACAATCAATTTTACAAAAAAATCATCCATTTAGACACTTATATACCCATTTATTCTTCCATCGACCTTGAGATATACATATATAAAACATATTTAATTTTCAGAAAAACACACATTCACTGGATGATGTCATCAGTGATGTCATCAGTGATGTCATTTGAGATGTCATCAGTGATGTCATGAGTGATGTCACTGACCATGTCATGAGTGATGTAATATGTGACGTCATCAGCAGTGCATTGCGGGCGCGCGAGTTATAGTTAGCTGAACTACCTATAACGGGGAATTTCTATGGTTTTGTACAAGTGAAATGTCCAACTAACTATAACGCCCCTGAAACCTATGGTTTTTTTCTGTGAATTTCTAAGGTTTTTTAAATGCTAATTTCTAACTATAACGTGCCTGAAACCTATGGTTTTTTCAGTGAATTTCTAAGGTTTTTTAAATGCTAATTTCTAACTATAACGTGCCTGAAACCTATGGTTTTTTCAGTGAATATATATATATATTTATTATACTATGTATACATGTGAAAATGTCTCGGTCCCCTGTTTGCCTCGGTGGCTTGGAAAAAATGGGTGGAACTGACGTCAGCACGCCGTCGAGGTCCTCTTATGGCTCCGATGACGTCATACGGTGTCGCGAGCGGAGCCGTGCTCGTTGACGTGGGAGAGCTAGGAAAGAATTTCCGTGGAATGCTGGTGCAGGGGATATTCACCTAAGTGTTCAGGCTAGTCCTTTGGGAGCAACTGTTTATGTTGCCACTCCAGAAACCAAAACCAGTGATCCGAGGGCAGATGCCCTGCAGATGGCACACGAGGTGGGGTGCCCAGTCGTGTGCACCGGCGGGGCAGCGAAGTGACAAGCACCACAACCCACAAAAAAGGTAACGAGGGCACTGAATAACACAGGATCTTCTCTTTGTATCTGGCAGGAACAACGAAGTTAAAATGCCCTAGTACCAAAATGTAGAATTAGTGCTACAACGGTCTTCAAGAGGACCTGCGATGCCGCTTCTGCCTCCCGTACCCTGGAGGCGGCACATGGGTCACGCCGTATGGTCATACTGCGGTGGGACGCACACTCGTTGACCTCTCATGGCACTGCTCCACACTTCAGGGAGGTCGCTTTCCATTAGCTATGTTTTCTGATGACATGTCGCGCCGGCCCCGTCCAACAACAGAACTCCTTTAGATCCAAACAGACTCTTCCACTCTCTCACCGGAAGTGAAACCAGGCCACGCGGACACTTTCACAATACAACAGCCGGAAATGCACTTTTCGGTAAAAACCACATTCCTTCCTCCTAATTAATCAAATAAACGTCTCACTGAAGAACAGGGGCCAGCTTCGATCGGTAAACAGCCGTTACGACGACTTTTTACTTTGCGATACCATTACAATGCATGCATTACCACGCATGCGTTGTACATCACGAAGTCATTACTAAGCATTTTTAGAACGCATGGTCATTTACCACGCATGCCTTTACAACGAATTTTGTTGTAAAGGTATGTATGGTAAATGACCATGCGTTCTAAAAACATGTAGACGATCCATGTCGTTGTAAGGAAGCAGAGGCTGTTCCGTTTCCTCACAACGACGTGCACCGCCCCTCAGAGATGACGTGAAGCAGGAACCACGAGGAGAGAGGAACCATGAGGAGTGAGAGGTAAGGGGGATTGGGCATGGGGTGGGGGTTTCTTTTCTAGGGTTTAGGGTAGTGCAGTGGTGTTTGGGTGGTGTAGGGGGTCGTGCTGGTGGTAGGTTTTTAGGGTTTAGGGTAGTGCAGTGGTGTTTGGGTAGTGTAGGGGGTCGTGCTGGGGGTAGTGTTTTAGGGTTTAGGGTAGTGCAGTAGTGTAGGGGGTCGTGCTGGTGGTAGTGTTTTAGGGTAGTGCAGTGGTGTTTGAGTAGTGGTAGTGTTTTAGGGTTTAGGGTAGTGCAGTGGTGTTTGTGTAGTGTAGGGGGTCATGCTGGGGGTAGTGTTTTATGGTTTAGGGTAGTGCAGTGGTGTTTGGGTAGTGTAGGGGGTCGTGCTGGGGTAGTGTTTTAGGGTAGTGCAGTGGTGTTTGAGTAGTGGTAGTGTTTTAGGGTTTAGGGTAGTGCAGTGGTGTTTGTGTAGTGTAGGGGGTCATGCTGGGGGTAGTGTTTTATGGTTTAGGGTAGTGCAGTGGTGTTTGGGTAGTGTAGGGAGTCGTGCTGGGGGTAGTGTTTTAGGGTTTAGGGTAGTGCAGTGGTGTTTGTGTAGTGTAGGGGGTTGTGCTGGGGGTAGTGTTTTAGGGTTTATGTTAGTGCAGTGGTGTTTGGGTAGTGTAGGGGGTTGTGCTGGGGTAGTGTTTTAGGGTTTAGGGCAGTGCAGTGGTGTTTGTGTAGTGAAGGGGGTCGTGCTGGGGGTAGTGTTTTAGGGCTTAGGGTAGTGCAGTGGTGTTTGTGTAGTGTGGGAGGTCATGCTGGGGGTATATTTAGGGTTTAGTGTAGTGCAGTGGTGTTTGGGTAGTGTAGGGAGTCGTGCTGGGGGTAGTGTTTTAGGGTTTAGGGTAGTGCAGTGGTGTTTGGGTAGTGTAGGGAGTCGTGCTGGTGGTAGTGTTTTAGGGTTTAGGGTAGTGCAGTTATGTTTGGGTATGTAGGGTGTCGTTAGCACTAATTTTTCTTTCTACAGCACTAACCATAATTTCTATGACAAAATGAACCCCCTCATTTTGTTCCTTTTTAAATTAAATGTTTTAAGTGTTACCAGTTTATTCCAATCAAGATGGCTTCAGGTGTGCCATACTTTTGTCATAAGTAAGACTGTTAGCGCTCTAGTTGTTCTTTAGAACACTCTGGGAAGCTGCAGTAGAACACAAAGGCATCAACTGACAGGCTGCTCCTGTTGAAATATATACAGGAAGATATTTGAGATCACACTTGAAACATGTCCTAATTTTTCTTTCTACAGCACTAACCATAATTTCTATGACAAAATGAACCCCATCATTTTGTTCCTTTTTAAATTAAATGTTTTAAGTGTTACCAGTTTATTCCAATCAAGATGGCTTCAGGTGTGCCATAATTTTGTCATAAGTAAGGCTGTTAGCACTCTAGTTGTTCTTTAGAACACTCTGGGAAGCTGCAGTAGAACACAAAGGCATCAACTGACAGGCTGCTCCTGTTGAAATATAACAGGAAGATATTTGAGATCACACTTGAAACATGTCCTAATTTTTCTTTCTACAGCACTAACCATAATTTCTATGGCAAAATGAACCCCATCATTTTGTTCCTTTTTAAATTAAATGTTTTAAGTGTTACCAGTTTATTCCAATCAAGATGGCTTCAGGTGTGCCATAATTTTGTGGCTCCAGGTGTGCCATAATTTTGTCATAAGTAAGGCTGTTAGCACTCTAGTTGTTCTTTAGAACACTCTGGGAAGCTGCAGTAGAACACAAAGGAATCAACTGACAGTCTCTGCCCTTGTTGGATGTACATGTTTTACTGAGAATGTCAGACTGCATTCTCACATGACTGAGAAAGATAATGTGAATTTACAGAAAATATGCTCTCATTTTAGCTTCTGGAGCACCTTCCAAAACTGTATGGGACAAGCATGTGAAAATAGTTCTCTCAAACATGATTCATGATATCCCAGCAGAAGGTTTTTCATAGGGTAAAATCACCTTAGAACACACCACACTTCCTGAAATTAGTATGGTACCATCAACAAATGAATTCTAATGTAACTAAAGTCTGTTATCATCCTTTATAGTTCTCCTTTTGGTAACCCTCAAAATCTTCGATTCACTACAATGCATTTCAATGGGTATTATCATTTATATTGGTCCCAAGATGGCTGCCAGCAATTCCAGGATGAAGTGCTGACAGCCAATCAGATCTCACGATGACATGTGTGGTTAGGCTCCGCCCAGATATATATGTGTTTTCTTTTTCAAATTTCTCAGGAACTACTGAACGGATTTAGACCATTTAAGCAAAAGGCACGACTCTGAACCAAGGGCTACCTTTTTGGCAAATTTGGTGTAATTCCGTTCAGCAGTTCGGGCTGTAGCTGCGACTAAATGTTCCTATGGAAAATTGCATGGGGAAAACATGTTTTGGGACCCCCCTTTTTTCTCGGCCCCCGCTTGCCGAATCACCCCGAGACTTTCAGGATAGGAGCGGACCAGAGCGCCCCAACAAGTTGGAAAATTTCGCGAAGATTCGTCAACCGGCGCCAAAGTTATTTCAAATAGAATGTTGCGGATTTCCTATGGAAAATAGGTCCTAACTATAACTATCTACTGGCGACTGCCAGTAGATAATATATATATATATCGCACACAAATGAAGTTAGACGCTGCACTCCAGAAAGTTGTTTCAAGGTAACTTCATTTATTTGCCAATATAGTTTGCGTCAGATACCACCTACGCGTTTCGACAACCGTCTTCTTTATGGTGGTTACATCCATTTGTATTAATTGTCAGTTATCGCCCATTACTTATATACAGTTGAAAGGCATGCTGGGAATTGTAGTCCAA
The DNA here is from genome assembly GCA_963921515.1 of Calotriton arnoldi. NCBI lineage: Eukaryota > Metazoa > Chordata > Amphibia > Caudata > Salamandridae > Calotriton > Calotriton arnoldi. Next base: position 2,008,423 of record CAWUFW010001471.1, on the reverse strand, counting down.
CCTTAATTCCATCCGAGAGTCAATTGATTTGCTCTGTATATGTGGCTTGCATTGTCCAAACGACTAGTGATCTCCAATTAGTATATTACAAATTAATTCTTTCTTAGCAAACTGCTGCCTCTTTATCATGATCTTACTGAAGAAAGTCCTTTGAACTATAAATATATAGGTTACAGGAACGTTATAATTAGGCTCAGATTTCACTCGTACAAAACCATAGAAATTCAGCAATTATAGTTACCTGAGCTAACTATAACTTGTGCCCCCGCAATGCACTGCTTATGACCTCACATATTACATCACTCATGACATGATGACATCACTGATGACACAATCCTGTGACTGTAAGTGTTTCATAAATGTTTCTGAGATTTAAGGATATATACTAAGCTACAGCATAAGTTAAATTACAATTCTTTCTGTACTAGTAATTAGTCATACTATTTCGAACATATCTAATCTGAGTAGCTGTGTGACTATCTGTATTAGTGTGTGAGTTGATGTCTGAGTGGCTGTATGGGTGTATGAGTGGGTGTTTCAGTTGCTGTTAGGATGTGCTAGTGGTTATGTGAGTAGCTGTATGAGTGAGTGAGTGGGTATATGAGAGGATCTATGGGGGTGTGAGGGAATTTGTTAGTGGTTCTGTGGATGATGCCATCAGTGATGTCATTTGAGATGTCATCAGTGATGTCACTGACCATGTCATTAGTGATGCAATATGTGAGGTCATAAGCAGTGCATTGCGGGGGTGTACGTTATAGTTAGTTCAGGTAACTATAACTGCTGAATTTCTATGGTTTTGTACAAGTGAAATGTGAGCCTAACTATAATGTCCCTGTAACCTTTGTTTTTTTCAGTGAATTTCTAAGGTTTTTTTAATTCTATTTCCTAACTATAATGTCTCTGTAACCTTTGGTTCTTTCAGTGAATTTCTAAGGTTTCTAATTCTATTTCCTTACTAGTGGAGAAAGGGGGCAGGGCGGGGTGTGTGGGACCTACTGGAGGTAACAGGAGGGGTTCTTAGCCCCCAAGGACCCTCAGCATCCAAGGGGACTTCATCCCTCAACTAGTAGTGCACCAAGAGGCACGTTTGCAAAATTGTGGAGAAAAGGGGCGGGGCTCCGAGGACCGCTCAGCAATCACACAGTGTGGGTTCTTACTGGAGGTAACAGGAGGGGTTCTTGGCCCCCAAGGACCCTCAGCAGCATCCAAGGGGATTTCACCCCCCAACAAATAGTGTGCCTGGAGGTGTGTTTGCAGAGTGGTGGAGAAAGGGGCAGGTCTCCGATGACCTCTCAGCAATCCCACTGTGTGGGACTTACTGAAGGTAACAGGAGGAGTTCTTGCCCCCCCAAGACCCTCAACATTCAAGGGGACTTCATCCCCCAACCAGTAGTGTGCCAGGTGTCGCGTTTGCAGAGTGATGGAGAAGGGCAGGGCCTTTGACAACCTTTCAGCAATCCCGCTGTGTGGGACTTACTGGATATAACAGAAGGGGTTCTTGGCCCCCAAAGACCCTCAGCATGCAAGGGGATTTCATCCCCCAACAAGTAGTGCACCTGGAGGTGCGTTTGCAGAGTGGTGGAGAAGGGGGTCGGGGCCTTCGACAATCTCTCAGCAATCCCGCTGTGTGGAGCTTACTGGATGTAACATGAGGGGTTCTTAGCCCCCAAGGACCCTCTGCACCCAAGGGGACTTCATCACCCAACCAGTAGTGCACCAGGAGGTGCGTTTGCAAAGTGTTGGAGAAGGGGGCGGGGTCTCCAACGACCTCTCAGCAATACCGCTGTGTGGAATTACTGGAGCTGACAGGAGGGATTCTTGGCCCCCAAGAACCCTCAGCATCCAGGGGGACTTCCTCGCCCAACCAGTAGTGCGCCAGGAGGTGTGTTTGCAGAGTGGTTGACAAAGGGGGCGTGTCCTCTGATGACCTCTCTGCAATCCCGTTCAGTGAGACTTACTGGCGGTAACAGTAGGGGTTCTTGGCCCCCAAGGACTCTCAGCATCCAAGGGGAATTAATCACCCAACCAGTAGTGCACCAGGATGCGCAATTGCAGAGCAGTGGAGAAGGGGGCGGGCCTTCGACCTCTCAGCAATCCCACAGTGTGGGACTTACTGGAGGTAACAGGAGGGGTTCTTGGCCCCCAAAAATCCTCAGCATGCAAGGGGACTACATTCCCCCAACAAGTAGTGCACCTGGAGGTGCATTTGCAGAGTGGTGGAGAAAGGGGGCATGCCTCTGATGACCTCTCAGAAATCCTGTTGTGTGGAACTTACTGGATATAACAGGAGGGATTCTTGGCCCCCAAGGAACCTCACCATCCAAGGGGACCTCATCCAGTAGTGTTTAAAAGATAAATGGTAGAGTAGGAAGCAATAATCTAATCAATGATAGAGGATCCCTGTGGTGACTTATGACTAAATTGAGCAGGGTAATCCTGGTTGAATCTACCACTTATAATGACGCAATCATTCCTTCTTAAATGGCCAAGGAGTAAATGTCCTCTTTTATCAGTTCTCAAGTTCGGCGAAAAAAGAAATGGTGGAATCTTAAATGCTGCTTCTTTCTCCGCATCTAAGAATAATTTAATAGAGTGGTTGGAGACTTTGCAGTTTAAGTCTCCAACCAACAGAACTTGATGTTTCCCCTCATTGTTCACAATTTTTGATAAGAAGGAGAAAATATCAAGAAGCATATTGTTATAACTTTTATCTTGGGAATATATGCATTCACCACTAACAGTGGGTCTCTCACACTCTCATCTACACTTGGAACAATCTTTATAACTTGAAAAACTATTATATTCCCAATTAAAATAATTGCTCAACAGAATAGCTATGCCCTTTCTTGGAAAGGAGAGCGTTACAACTAAAGACAAAATAGCCATCACACAAAAAATCTGACGAGCACCAGGTTTCCTGGATGTAGATTATACCTGCTTTTAAGCTTTTTGGGAGTTCCATTTTCTCCGGAGTATTCAGGAGACAGGCTGCATCCAGGAAACCACTTTTATGTTATTGCTAATAATAGGGCTTAGATACTTGGCCCAATGCCCCAAGGACTGGGATTACATCAATGCCTCTACATTGGAGCAAATCACTATTTTGGAGAATCAGATTTACAACAATTTTGGAATGGAACTGAACCTTTGTTTTCAGTGCTGCAGGACAGTGCATTAAGGAAACAAGAGAGATGTCATTGTTTTGTATAATCTTCAGATTTTCAGTCTCTGCAAAACAGGTTAATAGCAAAGAACAGTTCAGAATTAAATAAGGCCACAAAATCTAACCTAAAGGTATCTGCAGGGACATGGGAGAGTGGGAGAATGCTTTCACGCGATCGTATGGAGTTTGTTTTTTGTTTTTTTTGTAAACAAACTTTATTGATCAATTAAAAAATGAGGCACCGTACAAAATATATGCTGGTTCCGCTGGGGTAACCAGCTAAGATACATCTCTCATACACATACAGATCAATATTGCTATGTGAATGTCTATTCTCCAGTTCCACCTCCTCAGGAGCTTCAGTATGAGATGTTGGCTAAGCATGTGCCTTCAAATAAACCAATGCACACATAATGCAACCCCCTCCCCCCTCTAACCAATAACTCCCCCTCCCTCTATCCCCCTGCCTCCCCCCAGACGTGTCTTGTGTTACGAAGTCCTTGCACTTCACCTCAGGATAACTCCCAATTGCTCCTGTCTAAACCCGTTATGCTCTGAAAGTCCAACTTAAACTTTCGCTGGGAGCCTATTCCACAGTCCTCTCGTCACTCCACCCACGCATCGTAGTGCATAAAATCATTCGTCTGCCCCCGACTACTCTCGGCCTCACTCTTCTGAGATGTCATTTAGCAGCTTCAATTGCAGCGTTAAAGCCTCCCATGCCCTGGCGCGATCGTATGGAGTTTGTGATGACCTTTGGCACGACACAAGGTTCAGCCCTGGAGTTTAGGTCCTTAGACACCTGTTCTGTGGAATCTAGTTCAGCTCTGGGTAATTCTGTCTCTCTATTAGCCAGAGGATTCATTATGGAGCAATAATTCATCTTTACATCTGAGCCCCCTTTGTGCCAGAGAGGCTTATGCTACAATGGGAATTAGTTGAAATCCCCCCTGAGGCCTTAGGAGTGGAGGCTCCGGTGTTGCCAGATTCTTGAAAGTGAATTTTATTTTATTTCGTTTTTCTTAGAGATTCTCAGTTTGTTCTTTTTTTGCAGGCTCTGTTTCTTTACTTTGGTTTTTCCTTTGGATTGAACAGATTCCACAGGGACAGCTGAGCTTGTAGCCTGGTCATTACAGTTGTGATAAACAAAGAATGGAGAAATATGACAAATATGAGATTTCTGTGCAATTAACTCCCGGAATGTAATGAATATATGTACATCAATCAAGTTTTTTTTAAACTAATTGTTAATATTTTGATATATATTTTTGTAATGCAAAAAAAAGATTATATATTTTTACTGGGTGAAAAAATAAATGAAATATACATAATATCAGTTTGATATTTGGTTTCCACAAGTAATGTTATTTCAATGAATGTCTGGAATTGATATGCCAGCATTTCACCTTGGTGCATAAGCTGGAGTCAAGCTATCCTGGCTGATGAGGGGTGAAACCCCGAAACCGGTCCTAGGATGCTTGTTTTCAGTCCAGGGAGGACCTGGCCTGGCAGTTCGGACTGGACTGTTCCCATGAGGCACAAGGTTAAGACTGATTTGCATATGGCTGGGTTCAAACTGGAATGGCATGGTGAGCAAAAAAACGATGGATTTAGGCCCAGATCTCTGTACTGGGGTGAATGTATGACATTGTTCGGCATTCTGTCCATCAATTGTTCTTTTTGCATTTGTCACCCCGAGTGGGACGGGTATGCCCAGACGTGGGTCCCGTGCTCTCCATGCCACTGGAGTCAACCTATCCTGGCTGATGAGGGGTGAAACCCTGAAACCGGTCCTAGGATGCTTGTTTCCAGTCCAGGGAGGACCTGGCCAGGCAGTTCGGACTGGACTGTTCCCATGAGGCACAGGGTCAAGACTGATTTGCATATGGCTGGGTTCAAACTGGAATGGCATGGTGAGCAAACAAACGATGGATTTAGGCCCAGATCTCTGTACTGGGGTGAATGTATGACATTGTTCTGCATTCTGTCCATCAATTGTTCTTTTTGCATTTGTCACCCCGAGTGGGACGGGTATGCCCAGACGTGGGTCCCGTGCTCTCCATGCCACTGGAGTCAAGCTATCCTGGCTGATGAGGGGTGAAACCCCGAAACCGGTCCTAGGATGCTTGTTTCCAGTCCAGGGAGTATCTGGCCTGGCAGTTCGGACTGGACTGTTCCCATGAGGCACAGGTTCAAGACTGATTTGCATATGGCTGGGTTCAAACTGGATTGGCATGGTGAGCAAAAAAACAATGGATTTAGGCCCAGATCTCTGTACTGGGGTGAATGTATGACATTGTTCTGCATTCTGTCCATCAATTGTTCTTTTTGAGTAAGCTTATATCACAGCATTGAGAGGAGTTTGTGCTCCCACCGTGACAACAATGCCATTAGTGATCTAGGAAGTAAGTCACTTTTCAGGTGTATATTATATATGGACTATTTTCTTTTCATGAATGAAGCAACATTATAGTGTAATAAATATAACACAAGATGTGATTGTACAGCACACATCCTGGACTCGTGCATTTGAATATACTATCATATGTGCTAATGAACAAAAAGGAGTTTGGTAAGTTAAAATATTTGTCTATGATCACACAATTTGGTCATGTACGGAAGCTGGGATTGATCCCAGAATTTCTGCTTTCACATTGTGCAATTCAGCCTCTAGGAGGCTATATCTTTCTTTCTCTCCTGTATTACAAAAAAGGTCACAATTTAGTCTTGATTCTTTGCACGTGAGATTAGAGTTTGGTTGGCAGGCAGATGCACCAAAGTTCAGTTCAGTTTTTGGCTTGAGAGTGCAAGAGGACCTGGAACTGAGCCAGAACCAGAGCCAGGCATCCTGGCTCAAGCTTTCAGCAGCTTGCCCACCTCCAGATAGAGGGAATCAGACTTTGCAGCAGGTAAGGAGCTTTGAGGCAAGGCTGTGCCATCTAGGAGGGGCTGGGTGATGTTTGCTACGTGGCAATAAAACAAGAGGGTTAACCATAGTTAAATGTTTCCAAAAAATGTTAAAGAAAATATCTTGTGCAAGTCATATGTGATTTAGGTGTTGCACCATGAGAAGCTCACTTTAATAATAAATGTATCCTTTTGTACTTATAAGGGGAAAGGAATACTCAAAATATAGCAGAAATGCTTTAGTATAATTATGCACATCATGTACACCAATTAAATCTCAATCAAATAAAATGTGTGCCCCTGGCCGGGTCCCTTAGCATTGCCCGTAGCCCCGCCCCCATACCCCGCCCCCAAGCCCCACCCCCTAGTCCACATCTCAATTTGATGAGTACTTGCACTTATTTTTTTCCATTTAAAGCACTGCCAACATTGAATGATTAGGGCGGTGTTGTTCCCTGACCACACAGATCTCCACCTTGATTTTTACTTTTGTGACCTTGGGACAATCTGGACTGTATGGGAGGAAAATGAGCTGAGCCAAAGAAAGGACTCCAAAGCCGGGCCTGATGCTTGCACAAAAACAACAATATGGAGGAGGGCGCCAGAGCAGTCCAATTGGCTGTGTAGGGGCAGGCACAGTGAGGGCGGAGGTAAGCCGGTGCTTCAAACCCCAGGCTAGACCAGCACGAGGGGCGAGCGGCGGCAATGTTGGCAGCAAGCGGGGGGCACAGAAGGAGAGGAGCCTTGGCAAGAGGTAAGATATTTTTCAGTAGGAGCCATGGTTACCGAGGCGGCAGCGAAGCCGCAAGGCACCTGCATGGCTCCAACGCGGCTCCGGCTTCTTCCGAGCGGGCGGGCTAGAAGCAGCAAACCGGCGATCAGGGTCAGCAGCGTCAGGATGTCAGTTTCCAAAAAAAGTGTATATTTCTGTCTCATACCTCTAATTGACTTAATTTATTAAACAATAAAAATAGTAAAGCATCAAACCACTTGGATCCATGGAGCCTGAAATTCAACATATGGAACTGGGTCAAAGGACCACCCACAGGATAACAGCGTATTTGTATTCAAGCATATGAGCATTGTAGTAGTTTTTAGGGTCATAGCTTTGCCTTAGAAGTTGTTAGGATCGTCTGTTTTACGTTTGTATGCCTTATTTATTATTCTCTATTTGACCTTCTTTTTAATGAAATACCAACTTCATTTATAAGTACCATCCAACTTGACATGATTATTGTGTTGCAGGCTGTGCCATGCTATATCTGAGTTTCAAATCCATACCACTCCCTAGTCTAAGCTTTGCTTGTTCCTGTCCCCTCCTTCTGGAGAGGCAAGAATCTAAAGGGAATAGCTAAGGACCTGAGTTAGAGTGCAGTGGAAGGTGTCCGCCGGTTCAAAGGTGACAGAGCAGCCGCGGCTGAGTGATCATAGAGAGCAGAGTGATCATAGAGAGCTGGCAGAGTCGAGGTGAGAGGGGTGACATTCGTAGGCTACATCTAGGTGTTGTGTCCTCCCTTAAATCTGTACATCTCACTTACTGGAACTGCGAGGGGCTCATGGGGGTTTACAGCTGCTCGGAACTTCTGGCATTTTTGCGGTGACCAATATTCTGCACCCCAAGCTCCCTTCCCTTTTACGACTGCTGCATGGAGCTCAATGCCAGGGGTGAGACTGCTTTGTGGCTCGTAGTGATTAGCACAGCACTTTCACCCCCGGTGTCAACTGCCTTAAAACACAATAAGGAGTGGCTGACTGGCGCTGATGTGTGTGACTGTGTAGACGTGTGTATGAGAGTATGTGTGCCTCCTCTGTCTTTTAAATATGATTTTTTTAAACACGAATTTAGAAACATTCCTCTGTCCCCACCCGAATGACAATGCTATTAGTCAGTTGTCATGTACACCATATATGTAACCTAGTTTTTTATGCCACATGAAGCAACATTATTGTTGATGAAATCAAACATAAGATGTCTTTCTACAGAGCACAACCTGAACTTGTGTATTTTAAGGAGGCTTGGTGAAATAAAATATTTGCCTAGGTTCTCATTGTTTGGTCAAGCGGGGAAGCAGGAATTAGTCCCAGGATTTCTGCTTTTACATTGTGCAGTTCAGACCATGGGACCCTGTGACTGCCTTGCTCGTGCCATGAAAGTTGGAAAGAACTTTTACGCCCCACCACTTTCAAAAGTCATAAGCTGCCACTGCGACGGAGTACCCTTTTCACTGTACTGAAAGTCTGCTTGCCTCATTTAGCATAATATGTTGAATTCCTTCAACAAATTCTGTGGGTTCCAACTCAGGAGGTTACCAAAATAATATAATACTGTCTGCAACATTACATCACAAACTCATCACTTGCAACTTATTCCTACCTCAAGACGGGAGGAAACTCAGGAGCATGCTGGAAAGCAACAGGCCCACCTATGCAGTTCAGGATCATAATAAGCTAGCTTCCCCAACATTCTTCCAGACCTATCCAACCAACCTCAATGGCTGGTTAATTGACGGGAGGGTTGTAATAATTGTGATGAGGACGAGTAGGACTATGAGTGATGAAGATGACCGCTAAGTAATTGATATCCCTCATCCCTTATATTTGTCTCACTCGTTACTTGTGAGCAGTACCGAAGCAAAAACAGGCCTTCAAAAACACACATTAAAAACAGGTTGAAACTAAGTACCCCTGTTCAAATGAAGACCATATCGATACCAGCAAGACAGTAATTTTGTACAGAGATACAAGAAAAAGCCCAAGATGCTGACCTACACATTTCAGGCAAAGAAACTCCCTGATCCCACCCGGAAGCAGCCAACCTCCAAGCAGACCTACCATGAATGCCCTCAGGAAGAGGAATCCCAGCCGAGGAGTATGCAAGAATTCAAGAGTAAATCAAATCCAATGGCTGATCCTTACAGAAGTTGGTTTTGACCCTTACACTCTAACCTAAGAGTAACAGAGAGATAGCTGTAACTGTGAAATGGCCTAGAACAGTCCAGATAAACTAGGAATACCATCTTACTATCCAAATCCAGAATGAAATCCTCAGAAAAAGAAGGGGCACACAGGTAAAATGATCTCTCAATCCCTCTGAGCCACAGCAGCAACCATAGAAGGGAATTCAGGATGAGGCCATAGCACTACCCCATCCTCAAGAACCATAATTAACAGGGCTCTCTACACAAAAGCCACCAGCACAAGAAGCTAGGGTAATTGCTGCAAGAAAGACAGAATCCATGGTCAAACTTGTTAGATACACAGAAGCTATTGGCTCAAAATGGAGGACTTGAAAGGCTTTTAAGACTAAAGGTAAATCCCACAGGCTCGAGTATGGAAGGAGACGTGTAATAAGCAGTCAAAGGTGCAGAGGAGCCGAAGGAACTGTGAAAATGAACAAGACCATGAGCTTCTGAATCTTCAACCATAGGGGTACTGTGGCATGTTGAAGAGACATTGAAGAGGACAGAGACAACCTCAACATTAAGACAGGTCCCCAAGCAAAAACACCACATCCATTTTAGTACAGAAATGCGCACCTCTGAAGATACTGTGGAACAGGCTGACATTGAGAAAGGTTGGGAAGAAAACAGTGCAGGGTCAGACAGGAATTGAGAGTGTCTTGTAGGTGAAGAATGGATACAATGGGTTCAACCATCTTGGTGGACACTCGATGGGTTGATGGGTAGAGCAGAGACCAAAGGCCAAGACTCAGAACTGAAAGTGCTCCCCTAGAATGGAGAATCTTAGGGTCTTCTGATGAGATGTAAAGGAATCTTCAAGTAGGGGTCAATGAGGTCGGTAATTATCATGTAATTAAAATTTCTGTATACAGAGGTTGGCCACCTTGGGGTCGATGATTAACCAGAATCCCCCGTTATGTACTATTGCATAAAATGTAAGAGATGCCAATAAAAATATATTTTCTTAAAAACCAGAATCCTTGGGTTTGGGCCCGTTTTTATAGGGTGGATCAGACTGCTCTACGCAGAGCCCTTGGCGCAGATCGTGGTCAACAATAAGAAATCTGTGGTATTTGGGATGGGCAGGGGAACAAGACAGGGCTGTCCACTGTCACCCCTCCTCTTCGCTCTCTCACTGGAGCCACTGGCTACCTGGATCCGTTGGAGCCCATCTATTAGAGGGCTCAGGTGGGCGGCGGATTGGGAAGACTGCATCTCCCTATATGCGGATGACATCCTTCTATACTTGGCCTCCCCGAAGTCCTCCATTAACACGGCCCTTAACATTTTTACAAACTTTGGGAGATACTCAGGATATAGGATAAACTGGGGCAAATCCCTGCTGTATGTTCTAAAGGAGACCCCCCATCCCTGCCCCGAGACTGCCCTATGCAAACTGTGAAAGAGGGCTTTCGTTACCTGGGTATCTTTATCACATCAGACCCCAAATGTCGATATGAGCGGAACCTACTCCCCCCACTACAGAGGCTCAAAAGAGATGTTGCTACCTGGAAAGGGCTCCCGCTATCACTACTAGGCCGGGCGGCATTATTCAAAATGATGGCATTACCGCAATTCCTCTACGCATTGCAAAACACCCCAGACGTGGTCCCAAATAGATATTTTGGAGACATAGAAAGCATACAGAGGGATTTACTATGGGAGGGAAGGCCCAGGATAGCCTTCCATAAACTAGTCCTGGGGTGGTACGAAGGGGGTATTGGATTACCAGACATTAAAAAGTACTATTGGGCAGCGCACTTAACGGCGATTAACCACTGCACGTACCGCACAGAAGAGGACCCAGCGTATAAAATGGACAAATGGCTGCTCCCTGGGGGAACATACCATAGGGCCCTTTACTCGAAACCACAGAGATACCCCCTGACGGGGCCAACTAAGCATTCAGTGTTGGTCTGGCATGCCGCTAACAGAAGTCTGGGTTGGGATAAGAAGATCACACAGGCCACCCCGCTGTGGGAGACGGAGCAGCTGGGCACCTTGAGCACCACAAAGGGGTTCGACAAGTGGGACACAATTGGTATAACAACAGTTGGAGACCTATGGGACAAGGGAGAGGTGATCACGTTCGCCGCCCTGCAACAGACCTATGAGTTAGTTGGCACGGAGTACTACCGCTATCTGCAGGTTAAGCATGCGCTCTCGTCCAATATACCCAGGGGCACGACTCTGCCAGACTCTTCACCACTAGAGGACAGATTGCTAGACGGATATATGCCCGACAAAGCAATATCCCTGACATACAAAAAACTGATTAATAACACCCTAAACCCCCTCACATCCCTCAGGCAACACTGGGAAAGAGATGGGTTAGAAATAGACGACGAGGAATGGCAAGAAGCAGTAGCGTCCCCAAGAGAGGTGGCAATCTCGTCTAGGCTCCGTTTAGTACAGTTGAAAATCCTCCATAGAGTATATATCACTGGACCTACCTTAGTTAAAATGGGTAAAGTGGAAGACGGCACCTGTAGACGAAGATATGGACTGTTAGGCACATTCATGCATATAATATGGGAATGTAAGCATATCCAATTTTATTGGGCGAAAATCCTCGATTGCATGAATGAGGTACTGGGGGCTACCTTGCGGATGGAGGCTAAGAGATGCCTATTGAACATTTGGAAACCCACTGATCTTGGCGTTAAAGACATAATCTGGGTTACGCTGGGACAGATGGTGGCCAAGTGGAATATAGCACAAATGTGGGGAGCGGGGGCACCGCCCAAGGTAGACTCTTGGAAGAAAGATATGGACATGTTTCGAGAAAAAACTGTCTATGTGTCACGGGGATGCCCTAGAAAGTGGTCCTCCATTTGGAGTAAATGGAATGTATATAGAGGCAATATCTGTGTTCCCCCATTGTTCCAGAAATAGAAGACCCAAATGTTCCGTAATAATTGTCAATTATCGATATGTATCTAAGTCACCCGCCATCATGACAAGAACTGATTCAATGTTTCTGCCTTCTTGGTTGTAACCTGCAAAGTCGACTCGAATTGTTAATAAAAAGAATTACAAAAAAAAACAGAATCCCCTTTGGGCACCAGAATAAAATGAAGTTTCAGATCCCTTCTGTCCCCACTGTACTGTCATCATTGCTCACTTTTGCAATATGGCTAGAACAGCTTTGAATGTGGCTGGCCTCTCCAGTCAGGAATGAGGCCAGGGAATAGGAATAGTTCCAGAGTCTGAGAAACAGCTGAAGAGTTGAAAATGTTATGCAGTACACTTCCTTCACTGCCTGCAAAACTAAGGCTTTCGAAGTTGATGTTTGCTCTGAAATTCTGGATACAACCCCATACTGGACAGTCAGGGCGACCGTTGTCATTTTCAGGAATGCTCCAACTCCGTGGCCAGGAGATTTCCATTTTATTCAACAGATCCAGAGAAACCCGTTCCTCGCTGGACAAACCCTGCTTACAATTTGCACTCTACAATTATTAAGAACCTACTCTGGGACGCTAGCTACCCTTACAGACACTGGGCCTGATGTATTATTTCCAAGGATGTGCAATTTGCACAATGACTGGTTTGCAAATGGGAATGCAACATGCAATGCGGCCTATATACTAACAGGTTGCATCACAAATTGCCCAGTGTTTGCGAGTCGAAAAATGAACTATCTACATCAGTGCATTTACATCCTCAAATGGGAAATATTTTTTTAAGACCTGCCTATGTTTATAAAGGGGATGGGTGCTGCTTTTAATAAACATGTTTCCCTTTAGAGAGACAGTGGGCGTATCAGTCCTCTAGACCACTGCCAGCTCCAACCGAGGTCGCAACCTTGACAGCTTCCCTTTTGTGAATCATTTACCCCCCCTATTCGGACATTGTTAAGTAATTAATGGTTTACAACTGCAACTCCAGTTACAAACCATCAATATATCCCTTCCCAAATTGCAAATAAGAGCGACACCCCTGTCGCACGCAAACCCCAACCACGCATGGCTGAACAACGCGGTTTTAACAACGACCGCGTCTTAACCACACATGCCTTTACCACGCATGCCTTTACAACAAATTTAGTTGTAATGACATATTTGGTAAAAGCATATGCGTGGTTGAGGTTCTGCCGTAGCTCCCACTCTATGTCCTAAAACCCAGCCACCTGTCCTGACGTACGACCCCAGCCCTGATTCCTAAAAGCAGACCCCAGACCTAAATACGAAGCCCACCCCAGTCCATAAAATACCCCAGCCCCTCCGCGTCCTGAGCCCTAAAACCCGGCCCACACATTTGAATTTGACCCCAACCCCCGCCCCTAAGCCCTAAATCCTTCACCCCAGAACTCGACCCTGACCCCCCCCTTCGTCCTGAGCCCTAAAACCTTCACCCCATAACTAAAAAACACCCTAGCTTCATGCCCTAAGCCCTAAAACCGCCCTAGTCGTAAAATTAAAATATACCCATCCTAACTACCCAGTACCCCACCCTGAGCCCTAAAACCGCCACCCCAGCCGTAAAAGGTACCCTATCCCCTGTCCCAACTACCCAGCCGCCCACCCTGAGCCCTAAAACAGCATCCCCGCCCAAAGAAATCATACTGACCAAGTTCCTCATCTGGAAAGGAAGTCACCTCTGACTCTCCGCCCATGTCTAGAGCGCTAACTACCACGGATGTCTAAACCATGCATATGCGTGGTAAAGGCATATGTGTGGTTTAGACGTCCATGGTTACGCTTGCGTTGTTAAGCCACGAGTTGTTCAGACTGCGCGGTTTAGGCTGTTTCCCCTGTCACACGTCCTCCTATTTGCAATTTGGAAACCATCCTAAAGAGCTTTTTTTTTGTATACTGTAAAAAGTCCTTTTGCTGTTGCAAACTCTGAATCAAAAGGTTTGCAGCTCCAAATGGGCATTAGGTATCAGATCCTTTCTCTTTCCGTGGGGTACATTTGATTGACATAAAGTGAAAGATTCCAGATAGGACTTAAGTGCCTTGTATGTCATTATAGTGGCAGACTGCATTTGTATATTACAGTCCATAACTTCCCCTCCCTCCTCCTTCCCTTTCCCCTTGCTTAGTCTTATGTTTCTCTTTTACTTTATGGAACTTTGTGCATTGGATACAACCTTGTTACAGCCATTTCTGGATTGCATATATATCATTCTCCCTGATAGTGACCTTCAATCCGTGACACGCCCTCCAGCTTATGATTGTTTTGTTGATTTGCATTTTTTTCTTTGTTTCTTTCTTTATACATCCCAATAAAATGGTTCTCGAATTAAAAAAGATTTTCTAATTTTCCTTCTGTTTCTCGGTGCATAATTTCTAATAGAAATTGTTCTCATTTGAAATAAATCAAAAACGGAATAAAACACAAACTAAAACAAGTTTACAGATATTTTCTATAAATTCATTTTTATTAAGAAAGAATACTTCAGAAGGATGAACAAAACAGACCCCATTAGGAAAGGGTGGGAAGAGGTAAAAGGGATACTAACTGGGTGCACCCCATGATACAAAACACACAGAAGGCAAATATCCGCCATAGTCCCTGTGGCCAGAAGGTGCATGCGGCATCCCGGTTAATGTGTGTGCCATCTTTGTACGAGGCCTTTTCGCCTTTCACAGAGCTTGATCGTAAGTACCATCATTCGGGTACGGCAATTAATGCATCACACTAGAGGGCCTCATAGCGCAACCTTTGCACTTTGACCTGGAAGAGGATCTCTGCTTCCAACCACCCAAAAGTCTTCTTCCTCTCTGAGTCAGATGGCTTATTTCATGTCCGCATTCGCTGCTTTGCTATGAAGGAGACACTCACAAAATCTCTTCATGATGTAATGGACTGCTTTACTGAGTTTGAGAGAATCACCGCTTCTATTCAACAGATATGGGCACTTCTTTCACGCTGCCCAATCATCGGACGTAGGATCAGGCGGCGGCCCCAGCCCATCCGTGCTTGCTCACTGTCAACTCTGCTTCATCTGGAAGGAGGTCGCGTGCAAACGTTGTTACGGAGAGGGGTGAGAGGGCGGCAGTAGAAAAAATATATTCAGACCAGACTTTAGAGGCATTTTTCAGCTTTTAGGACAAGTATCTGGGACCCTGTCGCTAGGTTTACCCTACACGATGTCACCCATTAGCTCAAAAAGGGTGACGATCACTGGGCACAATGAGAGGGGTTGTAGCAACTGATGTAACCCTAATGGGCTCTGTTTCCTGTGGTTGTCGTGAAGAGCAGGATGAACTGTGACAGGTGCACATAGACAGACAAAGTGTGGAAGAGGGACTCACCGACCAAAGCATCCAGCCGGTAGGGGAGGGAGTCACAGCTAGCCATCTTAGCCTGAAGGTGGTGTGGTCGGAGGGATAAAGGGGCTCCCTGTTTCACCTACAAATCCTGGAAAGCCGGTGGGTATTGATGGAGGTGAGAAGCTGCGAGTCAGCGAACCATCACAGACGTCAGGGTAGATCAGGTACCCAGTGAAGGTGCTGTCGCTGTTCGTATCAAAGTAGACCCCATTGCTCTGGTCATTCTTAGTCTGCAGCCAGATGGTGTCTCCGGCGGAGAGATGCATCACCAGAGTCTGCGAGCACACCCCCCGGTTGGCATCCTGGGCTGCTCTAGAAACAAGCTTTCCGTTCCTGAACAGGCCGACCACAAGGACCCTCCCATAGACGGAAAGCTGGAAGCTGAGAAGATAGGTGCCATTGGTGGGGGCAATGTAGATGGAGTTCACTGCGTCAAAGTGGTTCTGAGGATTATGGAGAATCTTAGTAAATGGGATGGGGAGGGTGGATTTGGGGTAGGAAACGGTGAGCATAGCAGAGAAGGAGGACTGCACAGGTGCGGTGCAAGGACCTGGAATCCCCTGATACCCCTGCTCCCCTTGGCTCCCTTTTTCCCCCTGCAATCCCTGGTCACCTTTTGCCCCTGCGCTCCCTTTAGGACCCACTGCACCCACTGGCCCCTGAGGGCCCTGAGGACCCACTGCTCCTGCCTGCCCTGGGGTACCATTGACGCAGTTGCAGATTCCCTGAGGCCCCAAGTCTCCCTTGCCTCCTGGTGGTCCTCCTACTCCGGGTGATCCAACATCTCCTTTGTCCCCTTTGCTTCCATTGATTCCATTCACACCTGCCAGTCCATTGTTCCCTGGAGTGCCGGGAGCTCCGGCGGGTCCAACAGCACCAGCAGCCCCTTTCTGACCCGTACAGGGTGGGCAGACACCCTGGAGACCTGTTAGCCCCTGAGTGCCTGGAACTCCATCATTTCCTGAATCACCTTTATCACCTGTGGAGAAAAGAAGAAGACATGTTATTGTGCAATTAATATAAAACTGTTAAGATCTTTTTTGCCCCTGCATGCAAGAATCCTTCTGCTGGAACAAGTTCCCATTAACAGAAGAAAGCCTTTCCCAAGCCCACTTTACCATAACTGCAAGTGCCTAATTTGTTAAAACAATAGGTGCTGGAGAACAAAGTTTATCACAGGAGCCGTCTGTTAGTGCTGCCGAACGACATGATTGCTGAATGGTTACCAAATATCAAGGATGACTAGTTTTGATTCCACCTCATGCCTCTTTCTTCCACCACCCTACAATTTCTGGGTGTTTATCTTACTCTTGCGGATTCTTTTTCAACCCTTCTTTCCCCCTTTCTCATGGGTTTCCTATCTTTGTCTTCCTCTGTTTTTTCCCCTTTCTGAATTTCTTTCTCTTGCTTTGGATCAAAGTCCAATGAAGAAAAACAAGTCCGATCCTCAAAAATGATTGTCACTGCCATCCCCTGCAAACGCCGGTACAAATTAAGGATTGATAACCTCGAAGTGATATAACTGTTTTGCTATATTTTAAGGCTTTGTAATGATGAAAATTCGTACTCTAGCTAACATAACGCAAACTAGGCCTCAGACTCCATGTTTACAGTGATGTTTCATTGTCCCACGTGAATAGATTTTTGTTTTCATTTCTCTTTAGAATTTTTTTTAATGTGTTCCACAGAGAAAGATGTAGACCTTCATAGACTGTTATGATTAAAGCCTACACATTCAGGGTTAAAACTACCTGTCCCAAGGAGAATCACATATTATGTAACTTTCTGTTCAATCTGCAGACTCTGCTCATGAGAAAGAAGGTCTATCTATGTAGTAGAATTGTGAGACTCTTTTTGAATGTTTTCAGTTGCAAATGTTTGTCGTTTGCTTTATTCTGATTGGTTAAGAACCTGTGAGGCATGCATTACTGTAGTAAATGTATGAAATCCTTTGTTCTGAATCTTATATAGTGTGATTTGTTGATGTAAAAGGAAGCCCATTCCCCTTACGTTAGAAGTCAAGTCTATGCTGGAATTCTTCCCCGTTTTTTTACTCTTTATTTTGGGGATCTCTTCTTTACTGAGTTTGGGATTGATTCTGTACATTAACTGAGCTTTGTACTCTAATTTATTGATTTTGACTAAATTGAATTACTCTCTTCCTTTACGATTACAATTCTTAAAATAAAACCTTTAAGGTTGAGACTTCATTGCCTGTCATTCCTGTAGGACCAAATGTGTTTACATTTCTGTAATTTGAGATTGGTACCTTTATCTTTTTAAATTGACACAGGTCCAGCGAGGAGCACCAAAGTCCATCTAGGGACTACTCCACTCCCGATCCATCAAGGCGCACTTTGGGAAATGATTTCTATCCTCTGCACACGCTCAAGTCAATTGTGAAAATTTCTTAATAAATCAGTGTAGAAAGACAATGAAGAGTGATCCATTTGGTTTTTCTTTTTTCCTTTAATCCACAATGCCCAGCCAACACGTGTTTCGTCAATAGGGGTTGACCCCACAACTTCTTCAGGGCTGTCAGGCTCTTTATCTTCTTATGTACAACTCCTCTCCGCCGGTTCTACTTCCGACCCGGCTGGTCATAAAGTGTCAAAGACTTCTTACTTTGTCCAGGGATTCACTTACAGTATTATTTTTGTGTTGACCCTTATTATCAAGATCAGAATTATCCCAGAGATCGGTCGATTCCCAGTTCCAAACGTTGCCAGTAGTGTAACCCCATTCCAAGACTGCCTTAGCAAGTACGCTGTGGATCCGTATCTCGGGTCCCGAATTCGCGTCGTGAACGGCAACTTTTGGAACTGGGAATCGACCGATTTCTGGGATAATTCTGATCTTGATAATAAGGGTCAACACAAAAATAATGGTGTAAGTGAATCCCTGGACAAAGTAAGAAGTCTTTGACACTTTATGACCAGCCGGGTCGGAAGTAAAACCGGCGGAGAGGAGTTGTACATTAGAAGATAAAGAGCCTAACAGCCCTGAAGAAGTCGTGGGGTCAACCCCTATCGACGAAACACGTGTTGGCTGCGCATTGTGGATTAAAAGAAAAAAGAAAAATCACATGGATCACTCTCTTCATCGTCTTTCTACACTGATTTATTTAGAAATTTTCACAATTGACTTGAGCGTGTGCAGAGGATAGAAATTGTTTTGTCTGACCCTAGGGTCAAATTTTGAGGGCTCACAGTGTTTTCCCTCACCTCTGGCACCACCAGAATTGATCACCACCATAGACTGACGCAAACTCTAGAGGCGCCAGATCTCCTAGCTAAGAACACCCCCACATTGCAGCACTTTGGGAAATGATTGAATGGATTTTGGGCGCCGTCAGATCTGGTAGCAGAGTTAATGATTCTGACTGGTCCTGTCTGTAGGTAAATTGACCTTTAGAAACTGAGAACTGCATCTCCGTGGTTCAGACGGTTTAGCCCTGAGATTAAAATTGACCCTGCCCCAAACTACATCCCCGATTCCTGTTGACCACAGGAGATGTGGCAGCTGTCTTGCGATACCTGAAGAGGCTTTGTGAGTATCAGTAAGGAAAAGCATTGTGCATGTGTAAATGTGTGTGAACATGAATCAAAGTGGTGCATGTTGGGATTTGTAGTTGAGAGGGAGTGCAGTGTCATGCAGTAGTCGGATTTTGAATTTAAGTATAATGTGGCTTTGATTTGTGGACTTTTAGGGACAGTGAACATTGTCTTGTTGATGTTTGTCTTTGAGTTTTGAAGGCTTAAACTGTGTGATTTCACTCGAGTGTCAGGCGCCTAATAAAGTTGTGATATAAAGCTGTGGTTTAAGTTGGTATGACTCATAGAAGTACATGATCTCGAGATCTAGTTGTTTTGTTGAATTGTCTGCTAGGATTGAGGTGTGCACTGTGAAGTGCTATCAGTCACATCAAGATAGGGACATAATATCATAATGTGTGAATGTATTAACTGGGATTGCCAACTGTTTATTCATTAGTGCACTGGAATGAACATTTCAGTTAGAAGTGAGCTCCTGCAAGTGGAGAGTTTGCTGCTGTGTGATTGCGAGTGCTGTGAAAAGCACCATCTGGATCTTTGAACTGTAATTTTCCTTTCCATTTAGGAAAGCAGACAATAATAGTTTAGAGAGGTTTACTGATTTTGTTCATTGAAATGTTGCTGTACACTGTGCTTATTGTGTCAGAAGGTGCCACTCTGGGATAGTTTGGTTGGTATCAGGAGCCACGCTGTGATTGGTTGACCTTTGCCCAGGTCACGGTGGGATTGGCGGAAAGATAATAGAGACCGCGTTGTGACTGGAGTGATTACGTGAGCGACTTGCACGAGGATTGGAGCGACTTGAGGGTTTGTTAATGATTGATGAAACATGGGGAACCTTACTTGAAAGTTCCAAAATCCTTGACCGAAAAATTACCATCAGATGGTACACCTGCTAGGGAGATGGTGGCAAAGAAATGTTATATACGTGTTTATGGCTCATACAACGGCATCAGTATACCGAGAAACATGTGGACTTACAATTTTCATTATCAGGTACTTTCCCCATAGCAAAACTTGAGAATCTGAGAAAGAGGATATATGAAATGAAGTCCCTACCCAGACCCAC
This sequence comes from Calotriton arnoldi, assembly GCA_963921515.1. Taxonomy (NCBI): domain Eukaryota; kingdom Metazoa; phylum Chordata; class Amphibia; order Caudata; family Salamandridae; genus Calotriton; species Calotriton arnoldi. Next base: position 1,988,486 of record CAWUFW010001471.1, on the reverse strand, counting down.
ACAATTTGAGGCATTGAGCCTTTGGGAACAGTTAGCAAACAAGAAGAACCATGAAAGATATAAGATTCAGACCTGAAACTAATCTGTACATGGTTAGATGTTCAAGATGATGAGAGGCAAAAGACCTGGTGCAAAGATATAATTGAGGTAGTTGGCGCATACTCTGCAATAGCCAGTGAAGCCCCAGGAAAGGAGAAATCCCTCACCAAAAAAACCCATGAGAATGACACAGGAGCTGAGAGTGAGGATGATGATGATGATGTTATTCTAGATGGCCTATTAAGATCAAGACCATCCCATACAACTTAGTGTTAAACACAGGGCAAACACCGCAGAATTCCCCGGAAGGAGTAATAACGACATGCTCCTCTACAGAGGTGAGTGAAGCCCCAAGTTACGCAGACACCAGCACTTCCCAGACCCCAGTGTTCCAAAGCATCCCACACATGCCAATTACCTCGATCACATCTCAGACTTTGACATGCATGAGGCTTCTCTGACGCCTATGGTTACAAGCACTCCACAGGTTCAGACAACTTCAGGTATCCTGTAGACCTCAGTTGGCACGAATATCCCCTTACCATCCAGGATTCTGGAAGGAGGAACCACTGATTCACCTACCACTGAAGGAGCCACAGCAGTTGGAGCTCCCAAAAACTCCCTGCCACCTACTGGAAACATTCCTTAGAAATTAAATGTCACGCAGTTGAAAATCGTTTGGGGAGATCGTGAAGGGAAACTTGGGAATAGCATTTCAGAGACGCTATGGTGAGATTGAATTAGCGTACATGAGCATGGAAGCTGTGAGAGTAGCGCATGAGGCGTATACTAAAATGGCATGGTTGGCACATGAGTGTGGATTTGATTTGTTTCACAGAAAAGAGTTATGAAAGAATTTCAAAATGACTATATGTGATAAGGATATGAAGGCAATGAAACTGCGAGGACTGAAAACCCATGTTAAGTAACTGGTAGAGTGTGTCAGAGAATGGAGTGATTTGGAAACGTTCAGAGAGCAGTGGTCAAAGAAAGAGAGGTCAAAGGTGAAAAGGAAAAATGAGGTGACAGAGGGAAGAAATGTGATAACACTGTGGCAGCAGTAAGATAATACCCTTCAAGAGAGGCAAAGGGAGGAGCATATGTGCATGTCCCATGGACTCAAGCATACCTTTTCCATTTCACTGCCTCCCAAAGATAAGACAAAACCCAGATAAATGGTATACTCGGGTAGACCAAATTGTGACCATTTCAAAGATTGTATAGGAAGATCTAGACATGTTGCTTGAAGGGGCAATTCTGAAAGATTTGTGGGATGAGTATAAGCAAGTTGTAGACTGGCCTACACAAATTCCCCAGAGGGTACCGAAAAGAAAATGCCCCTTCTCCCATGGTAAAAGCCAAGTATGATGTTATTGTTAGAAAAACTTATACAGCGCACGATTACCCTGAGGTGTCCTGGCGCTTGCTGCGGTCCTCCCATCTTTCATGGATTACTGCCAGATTGGTGTTCAGAACAGCCATGTTTTCAACGCCTTCCTAAAAGCCATCAGATCATCCAAACTTCTCAGATAAAAAGGAAGCCCGTTCCACGCCTTAGCTGCGCCAGCGGTAAAGCTTCTACCTCCCCATCTAACTTTCTTTGTAGGTGGAACTACTACTAATTTTGCTCCTGACGAGCGTAAAGATCTTTTGGGCACATACCACTGAAATTGTTGTTTCAGATGGGCAGAGCCTGTGCCTTGAAGAGCTCGGAAAACTAAACAGAGTGTTTTAAAAAGGACTCGTTTTTTAACGGGCAGCCAATGAAATTTTTTGATTGCACTCGAGATTGATGCAAATTTCGAGGTTCCAGTGAGCAATCTGGCTGCTGCGTTTTGCAGCATCTGAAGTTTTTGTATACCGCGCTCCTGCATATTTAGGTATAGACTATTACAATAATCTAGTCTTGACATAATCAAGGCTGTAACCACTGTGCGCTGGCTATCTGCTGGCAGGAGATTGCACATCTAAAAGCAAATGTCTCGCAGAAAGAAATGAATTGGTCCAAGATATTCAGGATGACACGAGCTGAAGGAGTCAGTGCATACTATTTTTCAGCGGTTGATGCAAGTGTATTGATAACAGAGCGGATTGAATGATCTGATTTGTGAGAACATGAGTGGGTTCATTTGACTTTTGTTTTTGGTTTGCATCCGGAGATTTGCTCTCAGATGCAGCTGAATGTGATTTGTTGGCAGACAAAGCCTCTTGATGAGATTTTCAATATGCAAAATACTGTAGTGACACTTTAGAAGCGAAACAGGAGAGACTAAAAGAGAAATTCATGATTTCACAGTCTAAGTTCGCACAGAACGGTGGTGCGAGAGGTTAAGTCTTGATAGATTCAGGTTTGGATCTTGCTGATGGTGCAAACATGAAGGGAGTTGCAATGCAGTATGCACAAGGATGGAACATAGTCCCGCAATGGAAAGGTAGAGGAAATATTAGTGGTTCAAATATTGGTGCTTTGAAGAAAGTTACTCCTTGCCACATTTGCAGCAAGGTCGGACATAGGAAGAGGGAATGTGGCTACAATCCTGATAGAGGGCAAATTGATGCTCAGGTACAGAATCTCATGTCACACGAAGGAGCAATACTGATGCCTAAGCCTCCTAGGATTTACCAGAAAAGCATAATTCTGAATGTGCCTGAGGCTCCCATGATACAGCCACAAATGCAGGATAGAGGCTCAACTTCCAACTCTGTCCCAGAGTCCCTCAGAATCCATACACACATCACATGTCCCAGGTCCCCATGATGTCTAAGAGTGCCATCGGAATCGATCAGTCATCGGTCAATCAGTGCCGGGTCTGGTGGCTTAGTGGACTAATGTGTCCACTGTAGGGGCCTGTGTTTGACCTCATGGTCACAGGTTCAAATTCCGGTGAGTCCACTCTGCCTTTCATCCTTCTTAGGTTGATAAAATTAGTACCATTGGTTCGGGTAACAATAAACATCTGTTATTCAGCACCAAGAGGCCATTCAGGGTGAATGTGCTCTTTACAAATACACATATTATGTTAGTCACAATGAAGGTGCCTGAAGGGTGAGGAGGATTGCGTGCTTGTTGCAATTCTGGAAGTGGATCAAAGTTGTCCATATGTGGAAGGTGAAGTGAATGTGCCCTGTATCATTTTTGATTGATACAGGAGCCACTCATTCAGCTGTCAGAACTGCTGTGGTTCCGAACCAACACCTCTTGGAAGAGAAATCCAAGCTGTAGGCATCATCAATCAGCAGTGCATAAATAAAATTTCATCCCCAGTTCCAGTAAAAATAGGTTCAGTCAGGGACAATCACCAGTTTGTAATTTGCAATTTGAGTCCCTTGAACCTACTTGGAAGGGACCCACTTTGCAAACTCAACTGCGTGATTTACTGCAGGCACTTGATGCAGAATTCAATTTAAAGTCCCAAGAAGGGTTGAACCCTGTCCTTACCAAAAAATACTTACTCCTGATTTAGAGAGAGTCTAGTTTAAGGCTCTATTTATCATGCACAAAGCACTTTCAGGTGGAGGCCCTCGCACTATTAGAGCCATGATTCAACCTTATCGCTCCAAGAGGTGTTTAAGGTCAGATAATAAACATCTGGCGGTAGTTCCAAAAATAAGAAAAACACGAAGCGGAGGACGTCGCTTCTCGTACAATACTGCAAAATTCTGGAATCTTTTGCCTATTGGTATCCGCCTGGAACCAAATTACTTGACCTTTCGAAAGCAACTTAAAACTTACCTGTTTCCTTAACACTGCTCGTAATTGAAGCTGCACCGCTACTAGCGCTGGGATGCCCCCGGGTAGCCATGCGCTCTAGAAATGCCCCTTCATTCATTCATTCATTCATTCATTCATTCATTCATTTAAAAGAAACGGTGCAAAAGGAAAGGTGGGATTATACAGGGGAAGAGACTGGCCTGATCAAAAGTACCAAACCCCTCAAGATTACCTTAAGAACAGATGCAGTTTTCCCTCATATGCCCCTATAAAAGCTCTCACCAGAAGCAATAGCTGGTATAACCCCAATCATTGAAAATATGATAGAACAGGACATTGTGAAAGAGGTCATTGAGAGTTTATGCAACTCCCTGATTATGGCTTTGTAGAAATCGAATAAAAAATGGCAAATAATATAAGACCTTAGGAAAATTAATAAAATAGTGGCTCAATGCTGTTCAATGGTACCAAACCCTGCTGTACTCCTTTTCCAAATTCCCTCAGAGGCTGAATGGTTCACAGTCATTGACTTGTGTCAGGCAATCTTTTCCATCCCTTTCCACGAAGAGAGCCAGTATCTCTTCGCGTTGTAGGACATCAAATTGAGAAAGAAGGAAGGAGAATGTTACATGAGTTCACCTCGACAGTTCTTAAGATTAATTATCCTACCATGCAGAGAGAAATGACAATGCTCTTGGGAATAGTGGGCTACTGTCATCAGACAATTTCTAACTTCTCCTTGTGGCGAAGCCCCTAAAGAGGCTCACGCATAATGATGTCAATAACCCAGTAGCAATGGATTAAGAAAGCGTGGAAGCGTTCCAAGAGCTCCAACATTTACCCTGCAGTGCACCCTAGGATGCCAGACTACAACAAAGACTGTGTGCTATTTTGTTATAAAAATGATGGGTGTGTGCTGTCTGTTTTGACACGGACACATGTGAAGGGGAAGCTACTGTGGCTTATCAGCCACTCTCGATTCTGTAGCCTCTGCACCTTCTGGTTGCTTAAAAGCAGTTGCAGCAGTCAGTTTGAGCATACAGCAGAGTGAGGGCATTGTAATAGGCCACACGCTCATTGTACTGGACTCCCACTCAATTGAGAACCTCATGACTTGTACTCAAGCACAACACCTAAGAAATAGTTTTCTTACATGTTATAAAAGAGTCATTTTGGTTGCTGAAAATGTCTATCTGTGGATGTGCAATTAAACCCTGCAATTGTTTTACCCACTCTTGAAGATGGTGATGATTATGAGTTTGAGTACAGTTTCATTGATGTAACCGAGTTATGCACAAAACCGAGACCAAACATTTTGGATGTTCCCTTTTGGAAAATGATCACACATTATTTGTTGATTGTTCTTGCTTGAGAGACAGACGTGGTGTTTTAAGAGCAGCTTACACCTTTCGTACCACAAATGGGGTTATGGAAGTATCCTAGTGGTGCCATGCAACCTCTGCACAAGTGACTGAACTGATAGCTCTGACAAGGGCATGCTGTACATCTGATGGGTTGAGAGTAACCATTTACACTGACCGCCAGTATGGATTCGGTGTCGTCCTTGACTTCGGAAAGTTGTGGTCACAGACAGGGTTTCTGACCTCACTGGGTCCCCTATTCACAACTATCTGGACATTATGAATTGGTTGACAGCACTCCAGTTGCCACAGAAAATAGCTGCTGTGAAGTGTGCTGTCCAGAGCACTAGTGATAATTTTGATACCACAGATAACAGAGATGCTGTCCAGATTGCTAGAAATTGTGCTCTTGAGTCCAGCACACTTCACTTAGATGAACAATGCAGTGAAGAAAACGTGACCGTCCCAAATATGTTGTTGAACACTGTACAGACCTTCAATGAGCTAAAAGAATTAGAGCACAAGGCTCCTGAAAGTAAAAGAGCAAAATGGGAGGAAACTGGATGTATGAAGCATTCCATTTGGGTATCACTCGAAAATGTGACAGTCTAACTATGGCAAAAATACTTTTGCTGGAGTTGATCCTGAGGTTTGGAATGCCGGTTTATCTTGAATCAGATCAAGAGAATCCATTCAAGAACAAGCTGATACAGCTACTGTGCACAGCCTTAGGCACTGATAAAGATTTCACTGCAATTAACGACCAGAAGCATCAGGAGTGGTATGGATGGTAAACAGGACGATCAAAGCAAACCTAGCAAAACCATGTGCCTCCGACATCTCTCAAATGGCCAAATGTACTCCCACCGGTACCCATGAGCATTCAAAGCACTCCATGCAGGTAAATAAGACTGTCCGTCCACGAGACACAGATGGGGAGAGTTATGAGAATTCATTCTGCTCCTGCACTTGTGAATATTACAGATTACATAGTTCTCAACTATTGCAAAGGATTGGCTGATGTGGTGTATTCTAGCTCTCATCAGGTCGACTTGGTGACACCAGCTGTGAGATCTGCTCCTTGTCATGATTTGAACCCTGGAGACTGGGTTCATATGAAAAGGCATGTTCGCAAGTCATGCTTGGAGGAGCGTTGGAGAGAGCCATACTAGGATATTCTCATAACCAACACCGCTGTGAAATGTGCAGATCTTCCAAACTGGATCCATGCTTCACACACAAAGAGAGTGAGATGAGCAGAGGAAGACGTGGATTCAACATCCACTTATTCTCTGGGCCTAGCTCGATTTGAAATTTCTAAAGCTTTGGAAGAAAAAGACCCGGCCCAACATGAGGGTTCGGAGCACCACTCATCTGAAATACAGCCAGTATGATAATTTTAACATAATTAGAAAACCTTCAGCACAAAATGAAACTTGAAAATCAAGATTGACACTGCATCTGTTGAAACTCTATTGACTCCTGGTGAACTTAGAAATAGTAATCAGGTACAAGTGCACAGCTGACCGACAATGATGCAGGAGAAGCTGTGATAGAACGCTCTAAATCCGAGAACGAAACTGTGCCTCTTGAGTCAGAAGTGACCAGTACCTCAAAGAAAAGAGCGCATCACAGAGACAAATGGTCAAGGACTGAAAACAAGAGAAGAAGAATACTTTCAAAAGCAAGGAGGCCAGAGACTGTTAAAGAGGATAGCGGGCTATAGGAACAAGAAGACAAAGAACAAGGAGAATTTAGTGACAGCAACTTGGATCATCCCGAAACAAAGAGATCAGAGAGACTGTGAAAACTGAAGCTAAAGTACTCCGGTCTTGACTGGACTTCCTTCTTAAGGAGTGAAGTGATTTCCAGATGTATGCTGATGAGCCTCCATGAAAACAGAGACAGCAGTTGAGGAGACAAAAGACATGAGAAACTTGTGGAACATTGCTGTAGAAAGATTTGAGACAATTTACCTTAGTCCAATGCTTAAAGGGCCTTCGAGCTCATAAGTATCCAGTTGACTTAGTCGACTGTAGATTTCAAGATAGTGTAGAGACAGTAGGGTAGAAGAAGATAACTATCAGGAACCAAACTGAAGCAAAAGACTGATACTCTTTTCTACCTTGATCTGTAACAATGTTACCATGGTGCAGATTTGCTGCAAAATTGTACTTGTTGTTTTGGCTATTCCCAAAGTAGTTTCTGTAGTTGAATTTCTAATCTGTTAAAGGGAAATGCTTCACCTAATCATAGTAGAATGAATCAAACTATAGTTATTAACCAAGAAAAGTCATTAAGGAAAGTTTTGCATGGTTCGATTCCGGAGCTATTTTTGATCGTAATGTTTATTTTCAGATGCTTGCGGAATATGCCAAATTGATGCACGTAGAAAATTGTTTGTTTGTTCTTATCTTCCTACATCTACAGCTGAAGGTTCTTCATGCTAGCATCTCCCTTTGCCCTATGAATTTTCTTTGAGTGTGTTCTTGAATCCGTGGATCTGTTTTATCATCAAGACTCAATTAAGCTGCTTTATTCTGATTATAAGTAGCCTTAAGAGAATGTTGTACCTGTTACCAATCTTTCGAATATACACATATGGATGACAAATCACATTTCTTTATTTTCGAACTTTCATAAGTGAGTGTGTAAACTAGAACATATAGAAAACGTTTTCTTGCCTCTTGCACGTTCCAATTTAACTTCCCCAGATGCACGTGAGCTTTCATATAAAATTAACCATGCTGAGAGAATTTTGTAGATGAGCTTAACGAAAGGATAAGAAAGGAAAAGGAAGTTGCAGTAAAGGGAGTCAAGGAAGAACTGAAAGAGGGGAAGGACAAAGGTGAAAAGAAATATGTACATCCAAATTTAAATATGGATTTGGCAAAGAGAGGGAAGTTATGTATTGCTCAAGAGCAAGAAGGAAATGAGACAGTAGAAATGGTTGATTGGAGTAAATGTGACCAGAATTATTTAGTAAAGGAAAATGTATTGGCAGGACATGAAGTAAGTATAAGGGGAATATATATTGTGTGAGGCTTATTTCTAGTTGCCACATAACTGGACAAGAAGCAGTTATGCAGCCTTGGTCTTTCCAAGGATTTATCATACTAACAGACTGGAATCAAGAAATAACACTCACCTGAGAAGAAGCAGACATAGGTTTTCACAAATTTTGGGTAATATATTTGGCACAATAATTCCTTTGGTAGGAGTGGCCTTAAATGATGTAAAGATTATAAGGGTGTCAATCTCGGTAGATAAATTAGTCACCAGTACGACTGGTGCGCTAACCGTGATTAACAAGGAGCTTCTTGCAATAAGGTCAGAACAGATATGCTTTAGATATGCTTTTAGAAAAGGAAAGCGGAGTTTGCAAGGTCACATATGCTACAGAATGCTGTGCATACATCCCTAGAATAGATAACCAGATTGATATTTTTGTCATCAACATTGCTAATGTTACTAATGAACTAAATGACTTTGAAGAAACTGGTGCTTGGGAGGGAATAGCTTCTCTAGCTAGTTCCATTGGGAGAGGATTTTCAAGGATAGCGGTTTGGAAGCATAGATGGAGGAATCTTAAAATTGCTTTTGACTCCTATACAGTTCACACTAATTAGAGCTGCATGTGTTTTTCTTTTCTTTAAAGACTGTAATATAATTTTATCAAAGGAAGGGATAACATTTGAAGAAAACAACCTGTCAGCAACGGGCAGAAAAAAAGGAAAAGGGACTGATGTAAAATTAGAGAAATTATAAAGTGTCCTGTAAATTGAAATGAAAGAGCTGGAGGTAACCAGACGGAAGAGTTCAAAGCTGATGACAACTGCCTTGTTTTAATGCTTAGTAGTAATGAAACTTGTACTCTACCTAACATAAGGCAAGTTAGGCTTCAAACTCCATCTTTATAGTGACTTTCCATTATCACACGTGAATAGATTTGTCTTTTCACATCGTACTAGAAAAAAATGTCAATGTTTTCCACAGAGAAGGACAAAGACTTTTATAGACTGTTCTGAATGACGAATACACATTCAAGGCATGGGTGTTGATTTACCAAAATACTGAGGGTAGCAGAAGTGACATTACATTCCTTTTGACCTTACATCACTGAAGTTCTATAATAACTGCATGCTTAGGAGAATAACCTAACACAGACAAATATCTATTTTAGATACCACTTAAGTTATGGTGCTGACTCGATCTTTGAAATGTCTGGAGCATAATACTGAATTGTAGTGAGAGAGCAAACCAGACAATTTCTAGGGCATTTCTCCCCCTGACAACAAATGTAAAAGAATGGTATGAAATAGTGCATTTTAAGCACAAAGTTATCCAAATCATTTCACGGTGTGCCAAGCCAATAAAACTAGGTGCTCCCCAAGAGTTAGGCCCATTTTTTTCAAAATTAGCTATGGCTGCCCCATATGTCAAAAAACGACCTCCATTGTACCAGGTTCAGCATTTTGTCATGGGTACCTCTTTATATTTTTTTGACATCCATATATCGTAGGTGATAGGTGACTGTTACGTAAAAAAACTAACTTGGTATGTCAGGGTCTGCATTTTGCCATGGTTGCCACCCTCACGTATGCCAGGTTGTCCACCTTTGTGTCAAGAATTACCTCCATTATGTTAATACCATAATTCTGCCACTGATGTCCACATGACAAGAATTTCTTCAAGTATGCCACTATTGTTTTACAGGAGCCCAATATGCCATGAATTACCTCCAGTATGCTAATACCAGTATTGTACTGGTGGTTCCTTTTATGCCAAGCATTGCCCCTAGTGTGCCAGTGCCAGTATTTTGCCACAGTTGCCTGGCATGCTAAGAATGTCTGCAAAAATGACTGCACTAGTATTTTGCCCTGTGTGTCTATAAGACAATAATTACATCACATTCTTGCTCCATTCACACTCCCATTCACTCATCCTCTCACTAACACACACTCTCCCTCATTCACTCACAATTACACTCTCTTACACCCTTCTAAACTCAGTCTTACTCATTCTTATTCACTCTTAGGGCGTGATTATAATTAAAGGTGCTATTTATCACACATGGTAAATAACGATACCCTGATGTTCGTTACTTATTGGGTGTGATAAATAGCACCTATTATGAGTTATTGTGGAATAAAATGCAGATTTTTATGTTTAACATACCAAAATCTGCATGGTACGGTAAATAAAGTACACATTTCCACTGTTAAATTTTGACAGGTTTGAGCTGCTGAAATTTATTTAAGGTTGACGTATTTAACTCGTATTTCTGACCCGTGCATAAACAGGGGGTTATACACGGGTAACGGGTCGGAATATAACGAGGAACTCATAATCAGGCCCTTGATCTCACTCGTTATCACTCACCCATACTTACTGATACTTATGCCAGGTTTACTGATGCTTTGCCCTGGGTTTGCAGCATTTTTGTGATATAAATCTAGCGCAAAGTGTGAGGGTGGGATTTAATATTTACTATACAAATCAGGATGTGTATTGGATAGCATCCCAAAGTACGCAAAGTTGCTCTGCTTTGCATTACTTAGTGTCAAGGGGGCGTTCCATCGGTGGTGCATGGGCATTCTCTTGCAACCACCCGCGGCAGGTGTAACAACCAGAAATGTTTTTATTTCTCCTGGTTTTTTAAAATTTTAACTTTGCATGTGTGCTGCATTGTACAGCACGTACACAAAGTTGGAAAAGCTTTAAAGCATAGTTTTTTGTACTGGAAGTACAAAGCCTATGCTTCAGAGAATGCACACACCCTTGAAAGGGTGTGTGCGCTGGTGCATGGCTACCAAAAATGCACCTGCTCTCGGGGAGAGAAAAATACACCATTTACAACCATTTTTACTTAACACAGGTTCCAACAAAGGTGCAGTTCCAGGTAAGTGTACTCCATTTTGTATTACACCAATATTGAATAATAGAATATTATTAACTATTGTATAATGAAAAGCGGCCAGAAAATAAGTAATGCAGTGTCGCCCCTGTTTTCTTGGTACTCATTTTGCCACCTGTGAGGCCAGGGATCACAAGGAGCAAGCTAGGGGTTGCAGATGCGGGTTGGCATGCCACGCTCCACAGTAAACACATTTACTGAAAAGCAACTCTCCCCAGTAAAGAAAATTTCCTGTAATTTCCTTCTCTCCTGTTGAGAGCCTGTTCTAGAAAGTGCATGCCCCCCTCTCCTGCAAAGCACATTTCCTATAATATATTCCTTACTGTACAGCTATGGTTGACACCTGGACGGTTTTCTACTGACATGACCGTTATTTTAATGACCCAGCTGTCCAAAAACTAGGAACATCACCTAAGCTGGAAATTGTCCCCCTTTCCAATACATATTCAAAGAGCAAATAAAAAAAATGAAAGCACTAAAAAAATATGCCCTGGAGCTGCCTCAATGATCCTTGACTGACAAAAAAAACAAATAAAAACATGTTACAAATGAATACAGGTGATTTTATATGAAGTTCTATTTAAGTATCACGTCCGGGTCTTTGCATACTCTCAAAACATAAACAAATGGCAGGTATTTTTCTTTTGGAAAGGTGGCAGCCATGTGATGTACATCTCCCCTGGATTTCTTGCCTGTGTTTCCCGCTGGCTCAGTGGGATGTGATAGAACCAAAGAGAATTACAAAACGACGAATCCCTGCTGTGAGTAAAATGACATGAATAGATGTAGAGAGCTCAAGAAACAAGCATTAAAAATGCAATAGGTCTCGCCTTTCATTAAGTTAAAGCCATTTGCTTTGCTATACAATACCATTAGCAAAGCAAATGGCTTTAACTTAATCAAAGGCGAGACCTATTGCATTTTCAATGCTCGTTTTTTGAGGGGTCTACACTTTACACACAGAACTCGGAAACTCTGAGTTAATGCTTGGACCTTTAGATAGCACAAATCGAAAGCATAGAGATCCAACCCCTGCTCACTGTTTTCAACTTGAGTTGCCTGCATTCAATGGAAGAAATTCTGATGTAGATGTATTAACTTTCAGCACTCTAAGCTTATAACAAAAAGACGCTCAGCTCTACGCCGAGGCAGGACAGTTCTGATACAGCCCCAGGTGTCTACTACATGCGCTATGTTCAGAGCTGCCCCTGTTTGCACAAGAGTGTGGGGTTAACATAATCTGCTACGTCACAATAGTTCATTTGCATCAGTGGTGGGGAAGAGCACCTAGAGCATCTACACACAACGCCTACTTCCACAGCTTTTCTTCCTACCCCGGGTGCCTAATATCCACAATGGGGAATCATAGAAGATAAAAGCTGGCTCTAGAGACCATTGCTAATTAAATAATTGATAATCCTAATGAACATGTAGGGCATAGGAATGATCACTGCACACTGATTTGACTGAACACACACGTGATGAATTTCCAGGGCATAAAGTGCCAGGAAATCGCAGTCGGTCCTCCCAATAGACTTCCACCCTCCGGATTACACCTTCCAGCAAGAGGGCTTTCAAGTCCCTTTCAAGAGACGTCAAATAATTTGGAACGTGCACTTCCTTTAGAAATTTCCAGTGCTTGGCTTCTTTTCGATAATGCATTTTACAATTTGGAATTTACTTGTCTTTGTAGGGTATTTTTTTCAAAATCTATCATATGCATCGCTGAACAATGTACAAATACGTCAGGAGGTACTCAGATTTACCGGTGTTTTGATTATACCTACTGTATTATGCACAATCCTACATAAGTAACAAAGAGCTCCATATTTAACACGCACTCAATACTTGTGCGCATTAAGAAAAGGGTGTTTAAGAAAGTGCAAGACACTACGAAACACTGGAGAAGATTAACCAGGCTGACCAGACTACAACAGAATTCCTTCTGCGACAATCCACCTACAATAATTACAGCTCTCCTCATAATGTACTCTAAGCTGGGCATAGAGTTCACTAAAATTACTCCAAATTGTAATTTTGTAATCTTTTAGCTCTAAAATGCCATCTATCATCTGCAAACAGTTTACAAATTTCACTAACCACTCAAAAGTTTGTCTGGATTTCCAACACCTCAGAAGCATTCTTTTAGCCACTAAGTAATCCCAGAACTCCTAAGCCTCTGTGACTCGAAAATCACTTAAAGCAGATGTTAACAATGCATTTTTAATGAAATCCTGCTCTAAACATATTTGTTTAACTGAATTAATATATGTCAAATTTGATGAAGCAATACAAAGCTCCGCCCAAAGTTACAGGGATAATGGAAGATTCACAGTGTGGTAGGAGTAGCCACTCTAATCTCCATTCAATAAGGGACCCATTCTTGTACATTAGTTGCATACCAGCTTGTTCAAGCTACAGGCCCAATTTCGAATGCACAAATAATTCCTTACTTCACTGTAGTTATGGTGTCCCGAGTAGGGAAGCCAGTACCACAGTAATGTTAATGTTTACATAAACAATATAATGGTTAGTGGGTGGATCTTAGCTTGAACCATGGGCAGAGGTTGACGGGTAGGGTTTTACTCACAAATCAACTTTTCTTTTTCAGGCAATAAACTGGACAGACCAGCTGAGCAAGTGATCACTGTCTTTCTAAAAAAGCATTGGCATAGCCAATTGGTCTCGGCAATGGAAGTGCCTAATTGCAGAGATGTTCCTAGAGATGATCAGGAAAAGCCCCTGCCCTGAGAGCAACAGAAGCATATTTTGGTGAAAATTATGAAGCACAAGTGATATTGCATAAACTGCCAAAACACACTATATGAATGCACAGCGTGATTCCAGGCAGCGAGCGCTGAAGCTAGGTATGTTGCTTGTTGCTGCTCCTCAGCCTGAATATACTAAATCATGATTGATTTGTTTAAACCTACATCACGCTTAAGAAGCTCTGGGCATTCATAAGTGTATTTTGGCAGTTTATGCAATATCACTCGTGCTTGATAATTTTCACCAAAATATGCTTCTGTCGCTCTCAGGGCAGGGTCTCTTCCTGAACATCTCTCGGAACGTCTCTGCAATTAGGCACTCTCAATGCCAAGACCGATTGACTATGACCATGCTTGTTTTCTTCAGGAGTAATGATTTCCGTTTGCAAATGAATATACTGCTGCAAATAGGCCATGCAAATACACTCTAGAATGTGAGAGAGTCTGGGGCAGATAGAGCAGACTCTTCAAATTAAAATAAAATGCTAAGTGTGAGTTTCCTATTAAAGTCTGGTTGCAGTAAAGCTCTGCGTTAACGTTTGCCACGGTGAAGACCTGGAACTCGGGTATCTCTGAGGACCCACTCTGGTCATTCTCCTAATTGGCTTCATAGAGGTGTTCAGACTGGAGGTGTTAAGGCCAGGAAGCCCATGATAGCAGCATTTTTTCTATAATGACTTCTTGTGTCAGCCTGATTTACGGGAGACTTTACTTCACACAGTTTATAGATTTTGCTCCTCGAAAATTAAACACAATGCACTATCCTATGGTGTTAAAAGGCTCCGAGACCTAAAAAGTTAAAAGCAAAGGTGACGATGTGTCCGACACACCTGTGTTTGGTATTAGCTTTAAAACAAGTTGAATTCTAGTTGGGAAACTACAGAACAATTCTATTGTGTGCGTGGTTGAAGTCCTTCACTAGTATAAAGAGTGAAATGCGGAAAAAGTAACACGACTCTCTCTTGATGTTATGTGCACATTGAATTTGCTGTCTACAGCAGAGACCTAAAAACCAACTACAGAAAATAGCTTCATCTTGACAAAAAATAAAAAAGATACTGGTGTTGCATCTTTTTATCATCCCCCCCTCCACCCTGGTACAAAGAACAGCTTCTTTTTTAATGACTTACGAAACTCTGGGCATAGACAGAGGTGGAGAACTACGCATATAGCACCTCTGCTAAACTTGAGGGCAACGCAATCCTGAATTGACAACACACCACAGCTTGGTTGCAGGTGCACATAATTTTATTGCAATCGTTTTTCACGTTATCCCTAGCTTTTTGCAGGTGGTAACAAGTCAAGCACTTTCACAAAATGTATGGTAAATGCAGAAACGTAGAGCGAGTACACTGGTGCATAATGTAACCATTCATCAAGTGCAAGTCAAGTCCATGGAGTTGCCAGAGGCTGAAAATTTGTAGACTGGGTGTGACTGACTGCAGGCAGAGTGGGTGTGGCGGGAAGTCAGGGGTGGTGCGACCGGTGCAACTGCATCTGTCCCTGCGCTCTGGGGTGGGGTTTAGAAATAACTTATGGGTGTAAAAGTACCTGCTGCAGGGTTCCCTATATGTCAAGCCGGTTTCAGACAAAAATAAAAATTCAAGATAACTCCGGTTATTAATTTTCCTACTGGAGAGAGAGAGATCACAGTTTTGCCTAGTGGCAGTTTTGACTCATTATAAAGTAGCGCAGATGGTTAATATGCCGGCTGCAAAAAATGTGTGCGAGCAGATCACAGAACTGTATTTTATGAGGCTAGGTCAGTGGGTTACTGTTTTTGTCACAGATATCCATTGATTATTGCAGTTCATAAGTTACAATTCTAATACAGCATGGTGACCTATGAACGGTCTTCAAAGAGCTGCATGCAAAAGGAATGCTATAGGTTACAATATTATGCTTTTTCCCGTCTTTCATTATCCTAATGTTGAAAAAAGGGTTTGTTTAGGTGGAAATACATTTGTATTAGTAAAGTCAACTACAACCACTGTGGTACATTTAAAATCCTCATTGTCTTGTGTAACAGCTATAAAACAAATGAAATGCATGTGAAAGAGGGGCTACGGAGAAATGAGGGTTACAGTAGGAGGGTAGTTGTGAGGGAATCCGTGGAGCGGGAGGTCACTAAGGGGGCGCCAAACAAAATGGTGCCACCAGCGTTAACGCTGGCCCTGTAGGAAGTCTTCACTTGCAATGAAAATGCAGACCAGAATGTCATGGACGGCAATTATGGGGTAGCTTGAGGTGCAGCTGCTACCCCTGGCTTAAGCTTTGGTGTCCCATCACTGCCCTTACCTAGGTCCATTTGGATTTTAAATCTGTGAACTAATCAAAAAGAACAGGAACGGGGGGGGAAGAGGGGGAGGTCTGTATACTTCCGGTCATTTCCACTCTTGTCCTTTCTCGATACTTTCAACAGGATATGGAGCCTAAGGGTGTGAAAAGTGATCAGTCCTGTGATGTCATCCGGGGCAACAAAGGTGGTGAGATGCTACTTGCGCTCCCCCTGGCATTTTGGCATTCATTCGAAAGTATATATATAACTGCGGGGAAAGGAGGAGACCGCCTGGGCTTGCTCGACATCTGCTCTCAGTATGCACCCCAGACCTCTTGCTAGCCCAATAGGTGAACAGCCCTGCAGAAATCTCTCTCGCTTGACTGGACTGTCCCGTACATCTTTGGCACCTCTCCGCTCTCTTTGACTCCCCCTCCCCTGCAGATAACTCCAGCTCCTCGTTTTGGAAAGCGTCCGTGAACGCACCTGATTCCCACAGCCGTTTCCAGCCCTGGCTGCCTGGGAAAAATGTCAGAAGGGCTGCTGCTGACTTAACAAGATGGCGGCGGGCTGTCCACTGTCCCACGGACCCGCGCATGCTGTCTGCTTTGGACAGATGGCGAGAGCAGCCATCTTTGTCCATGCCGGCGCGTGCATGAGCCCACGGCGGAGAATGCGAGCGAGCGCGGCAGCCTCCTGAGCTGACCACACGCTCGTGCACCATGGCCTTTTGCTTGTGCGTAACCGCAGGGAAAAGGCCATGACGCACGAGCGTGTGGTCAGCTTTTCAAACCCCCTAACATAAAGTCTTGCCAGAGCAGCTCTTGCGCGCTACTCGAGGCTCGACCTAAAAATCTAAGGCAGTCTCCCTAGTATGTTAGAGTGTGTAGCCGTAATTGAGGTCATACAGGAATAAACTACAAAAGTTTCAAGCTACACAAGGTTAACAGCTGCCATTGTATTTGTATTGTAGACCTGAGACTGTCCCTTCCTAACGTGCCCCTTTACATACGTGGCTTCCAGTCTAAGACAATGGTCTTTCTCTCACCGAGCAGCATCTGTTGGCACACTGGGAAAGCACTGGCCAGGTTGGAGGATGTCTGCTTCCATATTTTGAGTGACTCCTTTGTGAGACTGTCTCTGACTGGGCTGTATAGAGACACTGTAGAGCCTTTGGTCTGGGTGAGTCTTCCATCATTAAGCAAGGTGACATGACCCCTGAAAGAGAGCACCACACGCCCACAGGCAGTGTCTTCCTAGGTTGTTGCAATTTTGTAACAAATGCACCTGTGCCACTGTCAAGAACCAGCAGCAGCAGAACTATAAATGGTCCTGAGTGTGTGGCCTTACAATTTAAATGTTTAGTGTGCCAAAAATTGCTGCTTTCTTATTTTGATTTCAGCTACGATTTTAAATATACATCAACATTAAAACGTTTTATTGTATTACCTTTTCTTCTGCTATTGGCCCTGTTGCTTTTTCTCATCCATCAGGTCTCAGAACAGTTCGGAGAAGAATCTTTTAATGAGCACAAGATGAGCTGTTTGCATAGAACACATTTCAGTGCAGACTTCCCCCACTCTGTGTCCCCATCAGGTTCCCCACCCCTTCTGAGGAGAAAGAGACAATTCGCAGGCTGCCTTGTACTTGAGCTGCAAAGTTGTGTGGTTATATTTATTCAGGTGACCAGTCCATTCATTTCTGATGCTAAAGATAAACAGGGCGTCAAGCCCTGTATTTGTTCAGTATCTAATGCCCTGTCCCTTCTTCCTCTATGGCCAGGCAAGGGAAGTGCCAGGGGTTCCAAGCTGCAAGTCAGGGGTCACAGCGGCGACCCCTTTCGACCCCTAAATGGCGTCCATGATTCAAGGTTAAAACTAGTTGTCCCAGGAACAATCACATATTATGGATCTTTTCCTATTCCCAGTGCAGACACTGCTCGTGAGAAGCTCCATGGAATATAGCATGCTACAACGCATGCTTTCACATCGCGTTCCATTGCAACGCGGTCGTTACAACGACCGCGTTGTTAGAACGCAATACCTTTACAACGCAAGTCATTAGATCGACTTACACTAGATGGCGCTCCAACCTTAGGAATAGTATAATTTACTATTCCAACTCCACCCTGCGCAACAGTAGGGAAGGTGTTGGAATAGTAAATCATACTATTCCTTAGGTTGGAGCGCCATCTAAGCAAGTCGATCTAGTAACTTGCGTTGTAATGGCATCAGCGAGGTAACAACGCGGTCGTTGTAACGACCGCGTTGTAAAATAACGCGATGTAACAACCGCATTGTAAAGGTTGTTTCCCGCTCCATGTAGTAGAATTATGAGAATGTTGTTGAATGTATTCAGTTGCAAATGTTTCTCTTTGGCTTTATTATGATTGTTTAACAACCTGTGAACCATGCACTATTGCAGTGAATGTATGAAATCCTTTGTTCAGAACCCTGTATAACAGTGTGATTTCTTGATGTACAAGGAAGCCCTTTCCCTTTACTTTAGAAGGCGAATCTATGCTGGAATTCTTCCCCATTTTATACTCTGTGTTTTGTGGATCTGACCTTTAATGAGTTCTTCATTGATTCTGTATCTCAACTGAGCTTTGTACTCTGATTTATCGACTAGTTTATTCTGACTACATTGTATTAAATCATGTATAACTAAAATTCTTAAAATAAGACCTTTAAGGTTGAGACTTCATTGCCTGTCATTCCTGTAAGACCAAATGTATTCTACATTTCTGTAATTTGAGATTGCGACCTTTACCTTCTTAAATTGAGACAGGTCCAGCAGGGAGCAACAAAGTCCGTCTAAGGACTACACTGCTCCAGATCCATCAAGGCGCAGTTTGGAGCAAGATTCAATGGGTAGTAGTGGCTTGCTACTTGCATGAGCGCCACCCGCCAACCAATCCCCAACAGAATAAACAACATATGGAATATATTACCGCTTCCCATTCCACTACACAACTTCTCATCTGTTTTTTTTTAATTTCAAACAGTTTTTATTGGGTTTTATAAAAAAAAACTGAAGAAAGGAGACAATGATATGAAAGTATAGCAAGTTACATACATTGGATCAGGTGATGACCTGTGGACTCTACAAAAACAGAAAATAACTCACAAGAGTGAAAAAGCAATATCCAGAGCACAGCATCTAGGGCATAATAAGGGAAAAGTAAAGAAATTGAAGAATAAATAAGAATAAAGAAATTGAAGGAAATTCTCATCTGTTTTGCGCGACTGTTTTAGAGCCATTGTTTAATCGCGTCATTCAGTTTCCACTACCTACCTCGTTGAACCATAGTGCACTGTCACTTTCGAACCCCTAATCAACCTCTCACTTATTTTATACACAAGTGGAATTTAATGGAGATGTATCATATCATTTAACATGTATATAGGGCAGCACCTGACCTATGAGTATGAGGATGTATACCCAAAAAATCAATAAACAAGATGTAACTCTTGTAAAAATTCAAAGTTAGGGGAGGAGGTAAATGTAAAAACATAGAGAAATAAGCTATTAAAAAAGAGCCCTGACAAGAACTACGGCATAGCGTCAGCATGAAAGGCTTGTGACTCGCAAAAGAAAACAAACACTGGCAAAGCCAACAGGTCTCGCCTCTGAAAGATCTTTTGGCTTTGTCAGTGTTCCTTTAGCCATGTTGTGCAGCAGCACAGCTGCCGTGCAGCATGGCTATAAGTAAAAAGGGTTGTGATATGGTCAACATTGGCTGAGCCATAGCATTTTTTCTTACTTTGTACCATGCAGCACAGCAGCTTCACTGCTGGACAGCATGGCAAAAAAATTGACAAAGCCAGATAGCTCTATTATTTGGCTTTGGCAATGCTTTTTTAGGCTATTTGTACATAGCGCAGCTCCTATGTTGTATAGCCGCAAGGCTGCAGTGCTGTTCAAAGGAAAAACAAAAACCCTATGATGTTGCCAGGAAATACTGTGTCAGAGCTCCTTTTTTTAATTTTTTTACTTGCAGCTGTGCTGCTGTACAACATGGCTAAAAAAATATTGACAAAGCCAACAGATCTAGCACAAGCGAGACCTATTGGCTTTGCCAATCCTTGTTATAGTTAGTCGAGTAAGAAGGCCTACCTCTACTTCTGATATAGTTTGCTTTTGGAGGGTTCATATCTGAGGCAGATTTTTGTTGGCTGCTTTAGGGGTATTAAAAATTGCTTGTTTTTGGAGGGCCTGAAGCTGAAATTTGCTTCCAGGCTCCACCTTTCTTGAAAAAAATGCACTGTGGAGCACTTTCTATTTTTATTTATTTACCGCCTGCATCTGACATCTTCAAACTAAATTAAAACAAAAACAAAATGGCCACCACATTATGATGAAAGCGTGCACTTAAGTCATCACGCTGAGGTCAATGTAGCATGATGACACATAGCTAGACAAGCGTGATAACATGTGAACTCTTATACATCACTGCACTTTTCTGATGCTGTATGGCATTGATAATAACTATTTATATATTTTTTGGCTTTTTTGATGATGCTGAACTGCATGGCAAAAAACAATGGCAAAACCAAAAGGCCAATGCTTTATTTCTTAGGAGCCCATTGCAGGCGTTGCCGAATGCCAGGGTTGTCGTATACCATGGCTGCCTAGTCTTGATTCTACTTTATGCTTCTTTCTTCCACACCCCTGAAATTCTTGTCTCTTTATCTGTTGCAAAAAATAAGCTTGTTCTGGTCGCTCTGGAACTCGGGGCACTGGAAGGAACGGGCTTTGGGTTTCCGCTGCATCGTGTTTCTTTAGGAACAGAAGCTATCGCTGTGCAAGAGAGAAAACATGGCGTAGAGGCCAGACGCCACAAAGAAACGGCATGCAATAGGATAGAATGCAAGATGGGACTGAAGAGGACAGACAGGAATGTTGCATCGATCCATTGAAGGTGCACAATGTGATTTCCTGTAAGAGGTTTCAACTTTAGCCGGTTTGTTAGACGAGCCCCATAGTCATGTTTCTGAAATAAAAATAAACCAGACCTACACAGTGGACGCTGATTGCTGCCGACATTTGCTTTGATTTCAGACATATCGTTATTACGCAGCATCTCATCATCTTTGTTGTATTGCAGCACAGAAATACAACTGCTTCACTCGAGCTGTACTACAGCACAGAAACAATACTGCGTCACCTATGGTATATTACAGCGTAGTGCCAAGTCCAAAGGACCTCTGCATTAATATAGCATAGAGGCATGACTGAATATACTCTGCTAATTAAAGTAGAGGCATAAAACCACTCCACCTTCGCTAAATCACAACACGTTGGCATGACTACATCAACAACGAGATATTAAAGGGAGGCATTGGGAAGGTTCTGTGGCCTAGCGACCTGAGCTACAGACTTCAGAACTGGAGAACCAGGGCCGATGCGCAAAGCATTTTTAAAGTTGCAAACGGCCTGAATTGCAGAATCAGGCCGTTTGCGACCTCAAAAATGCTTTTTGGTATGTACAAATACCAAACTGCGATTCTACAGAATGGCAGTTTGCGCTCTGAACCAATATTTGGAAGGGGCATGTGTAGGGTGGCCCTTCTAAATACTGATTTGCAGTACTATGTATTAATGTTTTGCCACATAATTACGGTAGCAAAACATTAATAGTTTACCAACTACTAAAAGGTAGTAGTACTTATTCTTAAAGTAGAAGGGGTCCCCATCGGACCCCTTTCCCTTTGAGAATGTAAAAACAAAGGGGCTTATTTACAAGCCCCTAGCGCCGTCGGTGCGTCACTTTTTTTGATGCACCAGCATCATATTTACATGGCCATGCAAAGCCACCCTGCGTGGCTTTTCATGACTTTGTAAATATGGCCCCTTTTCACACATTACTTTAAGTGAAAGGCGCGTGCCATGGGTGTTGCTGTGGGTGTACCCACGTAACACCCATGGATTCTGCCTCATTCCCAGATTTACAATGTTTCGAAAACCTGGAAATGCATCAAAATCCTATGTCTCCCTTGGGGAGGTGTGAGGAGGTGCACGCATAGAAAGAGGAAAACACCATCAATTATTTTTTTTGTGAAGGAAGATGTCCCTTCTTGGACGAAAACAATCATCCCCGCAACGCAGGCACCCTTGCAACATGACACAAGAGTGCCTGCGCTGGCACATGCCAGCCATTTGTGCGCCAGCGCAGTGGAAAGCACAGAAATACGTCATATTGTTGTTAATATGACGCATCCTTGTGCTTTGAAAATGATGCAGCGCGGCGTAGCAAGATGGCTTGATGC
Organism: Calotriton arnoldi; assembly: GCA_963921515.1. NCBI lineage: Eukaryota > Metazoa > Chordata > Amphibia > Caudata > Salamandridae > Calotriton > Calotriton arnoldi. Next base: position 1,966,139 of record CAWUFW010001471.1, on the reverse strand, counting down.
TCCACACTGCGTCATTTTGTTGTAAGTGAGGCCCAAATATTTTTAAGAGCTGGTAGTGATGCCACAAACCGCTGCCACCCTTTGAAAATGAATATTAAACGTTTCAATATTTTCTTTTGAAACAGATCCAGTTTCCCTTTATGGAAAATGGGCTTTATTTCAAAGAAAAAAAGTTTGATTTATTTAAAAGCAATCACCGACATGGTCCAGAAGGCCACCATCCCTGAGATGGCTATCATTCCTGAGTCGCAAATTGTGACCTACCTCATTAATATTCATGAGGTAGGTCGATATGCGACCCACTAGGAATCGCTAGTTTTAATTAAAAACTGTCATACATTAGGAATAGCAATTTCCTAATTGCGATTTGCAGAAAATTGTAATTAGAAAATCGATATTCCTAATGTTAGTACATCTGGCCCCAGGTTCGAGTCCTGGCGTCTGCTCACCATTCTGTGATTCTGGGCAACTCATTTAATCACCCCGTGTCTTAAAGAATAAATCTGACCTTGTGTAAAGTAATTTGATGCTCATTTAATGTACTCTGGATGCCTTTGGGCCAAGTTCGCGCTAAATAAAAAAAACAAAAGCGCAAGACTGTCATACCCGATAGATCACAATACACAGACACAACTGTATCACTTCTGCTTTAATATCGTTCAGAGACAAGACTGCATCACTGCTGCGAGATTACATCAAGGAGACAAAACCGTGTCGCATCTGCAGTTATTGTTATTGTTATTGTTATCAACATTTATAAAGCGCACTGTAACCCTACGGGCATCCTGGTACGGGTAACACAACAAAAAGACATGACCGCTTCCGTTCTGAGGAAATGAATGCATCTCCTTTGATAATATTGCAAAGATGTGACTGCTTCGTGTCTGCACTGCGTGACAGGCAGAGCGCATGACAGTGCAGAGATACACCTTTATAGCACAGCATCTGAATGCATTACCTCTGCTATACTACAACAGAGTATATAAACACCAAGGACACATACCTGCATTCCTCAGAACCTGGCTGAGCCAAAATGACAAATTGATTATTGTATAACAACTTCTTCTTAATTTAACCACAACAAATTGTGGGGGATATTCTCAAGAACGGGCGATAATTATCGCCAACCTAGGTTAACGCAATTTTACATAACGCCGTCTATCGTGGGAAACTAACGCCGTGTTAACGGCGTATTCTCAACACGCCGGCAGCAGGCGATAGTTTCCCGATAACGCGTCAAATGTCCGCGTTAAAATTACCGGGACGCCGATAAAAAAGGAAACCCGAATGTGAAAAAAGTGGCGATGGGCCCAACAGCGATCAAAATATCAGAGATAAGCAGCGCCAGGCTTGCTATTCCCACGTCAGGCGGGAAAAATCACCATAAAAGCTGCAAAAAACAAGAAAAACAAAACCCAAACAACTGAGAAGCACCATGGAGGAAGCTGGAGCAACTACAGAGGCCAACCAGAACCCCACAAACCCCCCGGAGGACCAGCTGTCTTGTTCTGCGCTGCCTCGGTGGTAGTCCGGGGGGGGGGGGTCCTGGGGGTGGGGGTGGTCCTGGGGGTGGTGGCAGTGGGTGTTGTGGCCCTCTTGGGTCTCCAAGCTGCATGATTAGTAGCTCCATGGCATCTGTTGGTCTTCAGATGTGGCTCTGGGCTGGGCTCCCTTTATACTGCAGGTTTTCGTCCTACTTAAGACCAGAAAAAAGCAGGTCTTAAGTCCCTGCTGCTGACGTGCCGTATCGCCTGTTTTTGGACCGCATCGCCGATCTGGCTGGCCGTTGAGAATATCGCGGGGTGGTGTTATCATGAGTTTTTGCACGGGAACGCCTACTCTGCATATGATTAGCGTTAGTTGTCGCTGTCAGCCTTGGCGATGTTTTTAGCGGCAGCTATCGCAGGTAAATTGACGATGTCGGCTGTTAGCGCAGGCTTGTGAATGGGGCGATAAATCTATCGCCACTTTCGTGGCGGAAAAGTGCCGCTAAATCGGCGATGAGTCCTTGAGAATATGCCCCTGTGTGTTTAGTGGAAAACTTTAAACGATCAGCTGTTTAGATTATATGTTTACAAATCTGTTACTTGATTATAAATATAAGCAGTACCAGATACAAAAAGACACGTTTAGCCATACAAATCAGGAGGTGTGCGTGTGCAAGAGAAGTGTTGTGGTACAACATAAATCATTAACAGTCAAAGGAAGGAAACAAAGCAAATACGAGAGGCTTACATGTAGGCATAATGTTATGACCATGAGCTGCGGTTAAAAAAAATTATGTCAGACCAAAAGTATGTCAGCTGGGATGACTAGAGATAATGACGGCAGCAAGGTGCCATAGACTAGCTATGGCAGCATATCATATGATTGTGGCTCAACTTCGAGAACAGAGTCCCAGACAGTAAACTAGTCTGGCTTTTTCGCACGGTATCGCAAAATTCTAGTTTGAGAGTCTTCTGCTTGTGGCCATTTATAAAGCTTAGATCTCCATTTGGTTATTTCCGGTGCATGGGGTGACTTCCTCGAGGCATATTATAGCTCACTTAGCTATCAATAAAGTAAAAACAATGATTCTAAGCGCTAGATGTATCAAAGGGTTTTACCCATTCTGTGTCCATGGGAAAATGCTTTAGTACATAAGGCCCTAAATCTCATTCTGTAGTTTAGATGCAGACATTCTGTGCAATTTAAATGGAGTGAGAAAAGTGCGGTGGAGGTAGATGAATTGTAGTCATTTCAGGCGGGCATTCCTAGACCTTTTACTGACCACATATCTGAGTGAGGCCACGTGATGTCTGCCACTAGGTGGCTCTCCCAACAGGCCTTTAGGATACCTAGGTGGGTCTATGGTTTGTGTGAGCCTGAGGAATTTGTAGATATTGGAGATACAACGGCGAACTCCCCCCTTATGCCAAAAGTATCTGCACAGTTCGATTTGTTGCGGGTTTCTCATGGCATGGGCCCTAGAGGGATTGAACCACCCTTTCTAACGCTATTTGTGTTAAGGACTGGCCTGCTGGTGTTATATGCTTGCCTTAATACTACAAAGGGCTATAAAGCTGTCCTAAGTGTATAATGGTAGTAGTGTTCAGGGTCGGACTGACCTTCAGGACAGGCAGTACCCGATGGGCTGGTCTAAAAGCTCTGTTTGTGCGCCTGTTTTATGACTGTTGATTTCCCTGATATTAAAACAAACATTGCCTGCAGCAAGCTCAAATCTTCCTTAATTTGCAAAACACCTATACAGAATGTCTTTACAAGTTCAAAACTGCCCCAATTTGTAAACATGGACAACCTTTTAAGCTTTCTAATTCATTAATGGGGGCCACTTTAAATTTGATGCCTGAGCCTGTTTTCTGGCTCAGTTTGACACTGGTAGTATTCCATATCGCCAAGCTAGTAATTTCCTTGATTTGGTGAAAAGCTTGATTTTTTGAAGGTACCTGTGCTAACAATGTCTAGCTGCTACCAACAAGCAAGGTGTTCCATCCTAGAGACGTCACACTCCAAAAAGACGTTCAGCTATATCTACTCTCAATGTAGGTTCGATATATTTTGATTAATGTTTTTGATTTTATGTTAGCCACGGCACAATCCTTTGCAGATCCTCAGCAATGTAGCATATCTCAAAATGAGGCACACTCAGGCCTCCTTCATCTATAGGGAGATGCAATTTGGGAGAAGAACAATAGCAGACGAAGTAGAAGAATCATTTGGAATATGGCAACTCTTCCCTGGGGGTGAAAGGGGCAATTCCTTCCAAAAGACCACACATACTCTGGTGGCCACTAAAGCTCTATCTGAGTTACCCGAAATTTAGTCACATTGTTTCCTATAGATATTGAACCAAAGCAATTTAATTGTGTGTGTGAATAACTCAAGACTGTCCGTGTTTATAACAGCAAGCTCATGCGCTCTAAGGTCTCTTAAGGGAAAAATACAAGATTTATTCCTGTTTAATTTCAGCCCTCAGATACTGCCAACTTCTTCTAATGTCTGAAGGGCTAAAGGGAGGCCAGTGCAAACATCTCAGAGGTATACAACATGAGTATGGCCTTGCACCACTAAATCAAACTGGTCTCCCATTTGTCGCAGTTGGCTTGCAACAGGTTCCATTGCGAAAGAGAATACCCATGGTGACAAGGGGCACCCGCTACCTTGTTCCTCATTCAACTTTGGTAAATCTGCCAGGTTTATTTCACTCTTTAGGGGTAACATAGAGCACATGGATGTGATTTAGGCATCACCAGGGGTAGTAGCTGCGACCCCTGGATTGCTTTTGCAACACCTGGCCTCAGAGTTGACAAAATAAGTGCCAAGAACAGTGGGGCTGCTCACCTATGAAGGAGCTGGGCTCCACCCTCTTTTTCGGCCCATTTATTAATATTGTAAAAATTAATAATAGAATTTTATTCAAGTCAAAAGGAACTTTATTCGGTTTAAAAAGAAAACCATAAAAGTTTATAAAATCAGCATTACAATTTATAATTCCAGTGGTCAATTTACATAACAGCACAAGGAATAATTCATACAATTCAATTAATTGAAAGGAAAAAGAAAGAGTAATACAATCCTTAAAATCAATCTTTGATAAAAATGCAATCTATATTACAGAGCACTTTGTCTCGTAACAGTGTACAACTCTCGCCATAAAAATACACCAGTACTTGTGTTTTGTATTTTGTATAAATGAATTACACTATTCAGGTTCAACTACAGTAACTAATACCCTTTCCTAATAGTCATTGCGACTTTAATATAGTTGGAAACCATAGTGCATATATCATAAGTAGCCAGAGAGAGTAAGTAATTAAAACCTTCAATATAGGAACATGGCCTAATTTCTTTTAAAATCGGAACTAAAAAATGTCCTCTTGGCTCTTTATAGAGGGGGCAAAATAGCATAAAATGCAAGGTGCTTTGAGCTGTCAAATTATCACAGGGGCAAGGCTCTAATTTATCTACCCACCCAGATTGTTTCGGGAAAGCCACTAAAAAGTGCAGGGTAAGTAAGCGAAATCTTGTTAGATAAAATCGTGTCTGTACATTTATGGTGAATGTTAAATAAAATTGCTGTCGGACAGGGGCTAAATAAGGGGGGCCTATTACCTCGGGCTGAGAGCGGCATATTTTCGCCCTTGTACAATGTGCCTCTTTTATGAAGTTTTTCGCATTTTCATGGATGCCAGCCGGACAATCAAAGTAGTGCCCCAAGCCAAGCTTATAGAGGCCATCCCTTACAAAACGGAGTCAAGGGATAGTTAGTGCTCCATCAAGATTAATACAATCTTTGATGACTTCTCTGGAAAACATTAACTCCTCAGTCAGCCAAATTCTGGCCCATAATAGCAAGGGGGCAATATCTATACGATCCTCTACAAAATCAAGCCCCAGCTCATGATGATAAAAGATTGTGGGGGCACTATTTGGAGCCATCAGTAACCTTTTAATACATTTATTTTCCATAATCTGTAGCTGGCGGCTGTTATGGTATTGTACCACATAAAGTACTCCTTAGAAGCGAAGATGATACCCGCGTCATAACAATCCTAAAAAGGTTTAGATGGGAAGTCCTGAGATGAAGAGACCCACTACGGAGTGGGGAAGGAAACAATTCCTTTTGTTTTAAATACCCTCACACACCCTAGTGGTGTCATGCTTCATCATCGGGTCACCCTAACGCCTAAAAGTCAGGGTGGGCTCGACCGTTTTTTCAGGGAGCTCTTAGGAATAATAAGACCAGGGGGGAAAAAAATTAAAAAACCTCCAACAAATCCCAGTATCCCTTTAATATTGGATTCGTTAGGGTTATTAAAAATATGTAAACAGGGGTCAGAATAGGAGTATTTATGGTCCTATGACCCTTCAGCCGACATGTTTCAGTCCTACTAGGGCCATTTTTAGGATTGTTATGACGCGGGTATCATCTTCGCTTCTAAGGAGTACTTTATGTGCTACAGTGTTGTAAACACGGGAGGGTGTACTCCCTTATGAGATTTTCCTCTCGGCCCTCACGACATTGGGAGAGGGTTCTTTCCCATTTCTGTCGGTAGTGTGATAGGCTGTTATGGTATCCCACACACCTGCACTGTATGTTGCAACAGGCACACATTTAGATTTATACAGTGTAGCCAGCTCAGTCACTGGTTTGTGGCCCAGCTTACAAGCAAAGCGAAAGATCCCTTCAACAACTCTGCCCATTTGTTGCACCCTTGCGGTAACAAGCGATTCCCAATTCATCTTGTTGTTAAAAATATTCCCTAAATAATTCAAATTATTCAGTTTGTCAATTCTCTTATCTCCTACAGTAAATTTCCTAGTTTTAGTCATTTTGGGGCCACACACCATAATGTATGATTTAATAAAATTAACTTTTAAATCAAGTGCTAGCATAAAATCTGTGAACGCATTAAGTAATTTTTGAAGGCCGTTAGCTGTCGGTGTCGTCCGCATAAGAAAGTAGCGGGACCTGTGTGCCCCCAATGCGTGGACAGACAATTTCTTTATCTGTTAAAAAGGCCTCTAGCCCATTGGTATACATAAAAAAATAGAAAAGGGGCTAAAATGCATCCCTGCCGGACACCTTCTGTGGAGGCTATGGGACTGGTTTTTTTCCCCCTGTGGACCGTATCTTATAACAACAGAGGTGGATGCATGGAGCCTACGAAGAAGAGAGATCAAAGCCTCCTCAACTCCCATTTTCCCCATAAGTGCCCACAACTTCTCCCGATTTACAGTATCAAAAGCGCTGGACAAGTCCATGAAGCCAGGTGAATAGAACCCTTCCTGACCCTCATGTACTTGCCCATAACCAGAGACAAGTTGAGGCACTGTTCCATAGTGCCCATCCCTCTTCTAAAACCGTACTGTGTTCTTGCCATAACCCCGGCATCAGTCGCCCAGGTTTCGTGTCGGGCAAAGACTACCCTCCCCAACAGCTTCGCTGTGGCATCAATAAGGGAGATTTGCCTATAGCAGGCTGGGTCACTTCTATTACCTTTTTTGAACACAGGGACCACAACAACATCCCTCCAGGTTGCTGGAATAGGGCCAATCACTACTGCTTTAAAAACTTATTAAAAAATTAATATTGTATACATTTATAATAGTATTTTATTCACTATTAGCATAATAGATGAAGCAGCAGGAGCTGGAATGGGACCTTCGCTGACAGCTGTGGAAAGTAAATTAAAGTGCTTTTAAATGCATGTTGTGTGTATGAGGGCAACAGTTGGTTTTTTTGAGAGAAAATCGTGCATGTGTGAGCATGTGTCTGTGTTTGCTCATGAAAGTGAGTGACAGGCAGTGGAACGACTGAGATTCAGGGGCAGCTTTACACAAAGTGATGCAAACTGGTATAAAGTCATAAACAATTTGCATTCCAGTAAAAAACGTTTTTTTAGAATAAAAAATAGCCTCAAAGCAGCACAAATAATCCTTTGTGCTGGTCTGTGCTGCTTTGCTCCACGGGGCATGACATGGGTGCTATATGGGCATTCTCACGCTCCAACCCATTTTAAATTTTGACACGAAATCCAGTCTACTAAAAATGTTAGACAGTGCTTTGCACCAAAAGATTAACACCTTCTTGAGGCAGGTTTTAAGTTGGAGAAATGTTTTAAATCCTTTTAACTTTTTACACACTGCACATATGCTGCACTATACAGCGCACATCCAATGTGTGAAAAGATTTAAAGTTTGCCTAAGCGTAGTATTTTTTACTTTGCACTGGAAGGTTAACCTGCAAGTACAAAACCTATGCTAGATATCATGTGCACACCTTTGCAGCATGGTGCAAAGGAATGTGTACATAGTTCTAGGCAGCCTGTAGGTGCACCAGTGCTGGGAAGAGCACTAGTGCCATATCTTAGTAGATATGGCTCTACAATACTCTCTTCCCCTAGCATGCAATGGGGCGTAGCAACTTTGGTTGTGCTGCATGTTTTTTTAACAAATGTGCCCCAAGTGTCAGTGAGTATGAGTGAGTCAGTGAGCACAAATAAGTGAGTGAAAGAAAGACTGACTGCAAAAAAGTGAGAGTATGTGGGTGAGAAGGAATGATAATGAGTGTGAGTGAGTGGAAGCAAGAATGACTGAGAGTAGATGACCATAAGTGAGCGCAACTGTGAGAATGAATGAATGCAATTTAGTGAGAATGAATGTGCGAGAGTGTGATTGTGAAAGAGTGAATATAAGTGAGCATGAGTGAGAATGTGATGTTATGCTTGTGAGTGAGCCCTTGACCCTGGCATACTGAAGGTAATTTTTGCCTTAAACAGGCACCCATGGCAAATTCTAGCACTGGCAAACTGGAGGCAGTTCTTAGCATGACAAGCACCTGAGACAAAAGGCTAGCAAACCAAGGCACACTAGACGTTATACCTAGCATATAGGGGTATTTAGACAAAATATTGAGTTGGAAATGTCGACCTACACAAATATCGAGTTGTAAATATGGTGACACAGAAATATCGACAGCAAGAATATCGTGGTCAAGAATATCGACTTTAAGGAAAGAAATATCGTTTAAAAAAATATAGAAGTCATTAATATCATTTGCAAAAATATAGTTGTTTAAAATATCGATTTTTAAATTAGTGTTATGTATTTTAGTATATATTTTAAATATATGTGATGTATTTTTTGGGAAAAGTATTGTTTATGTTTTTTATATATGTGTTAAATTTTTAGTAGTTAGCAATTTTATTTTAATTACATTTTGCGTTTTTTAGCTCCGTAGCGGGTTGTGGGTTTATAGGGGAATAAAGTGGGAAGTAATTTAATTATAATAAATTAATGATTATTTTTTATTTATTCATATTTATTGAATTCAGATTTTATAGTGTTAATTGTGTTTTTATTTTTGTGTGCAAATCTTATGTGTTGGCTGTGGGGTTTATAGTGGTATAAGGTGGGAAGTGATTTATTTTTAATTAATTATTAATTGGTTGGAAATTAATATTCATTAATTAATTGGTAATTAATTTATGGTAATTGTATGATTTTGTTTAGGTGCGGGTTATGGGGTTTATAGGGGTAAAGGGTGGGAAGTAATTTATGTTTAATTAATAATTAGTTGATAATTAATATTAATTAATTGATAATTAATTAAGGTAATTGTTTAATTTTTTTGTGTGGGGATTTTTGTTTTATAGGGGTAAAGGGTGGGGAGTAAATTAATTTTACGTACTTTATAATTAGTTGTTAAATACTATTAGTTTTTTAATTGAAAATACATTTTAATTGTTTAATTAATTTTAGGTGTGGGTTGAGGGGATTAGAGGGGCAAAGGGTGGGAAGTTAATTAATTTTTGTGTTTTAATTTGTTTTTTAATGAATAATATTTCTTTAATTGATAATTAATTATGTTAACTATGGAAGTACATTTCTTTTTTTAATTTAGATGTGGGTTGTGAATTGTGTGGTGTTATAGGATAGGAAGTAAATAAAATAAATGTATGTAATAATTAATGTTTTTGTTTATAAATAATTTCTAACTAAAAATATTTATTTGTTTGAAAAAACATTTTTTATTTTATTTAATATAATATTTGTAGGTATTTGTGATATGTATTTAACATTATAATATGCTTTTATTTTTTTTAATTTTTAATATTAAATATATTTGTATTTTAATTTTTTAATTTTTTATATTTTTTTATTTATTTTGTTTTTTAAATATGTTTTTGTTGTTGATATTTTGTTTGTTTTTAATTTTGAACTGACTGGAGTGGGAATAGTAATTTTTACCCCTCCACAATCCAACACTTTCCCTGCTGTTGCACTGACTGGAGTGGGAAAAGTAAATTTTAAATCTCCTCTGTCCAACACTTTCCCTACTGTTGCATTCACTAGAGTGGGAATAGTAATTCTTACCCCTTCGCTATCCAACACTTTCTCTACTGTTGCACTCACTGAGTGGGAATAGTAAATTTTAACCCTCCGCTATCCAGCACTTTCCCTACTGTTGGACTCACTGGAGTGGGAATAGTAATTTTTACCCCTCCGCTATCCAACACTTTCCCTACTGTTGCACTGACTGGAGTGGGAATAGTAAATTTTATTCCTCCGCTATCAAACACTTTCGCTACTGTTGCACTCACTGGAGTGGAAATAGTAGATTTTTACCCCTCCGCTATCCAACACTTTCCCTACTGTTGCACTGACTGGAGTGGGAATAGTAAATTTTAACCTTCGCCTATCCAACACTTTCCCTACTGTTGCACTCACTGGAGTGGGAATAGTAATTTTTACCCCTACGCTAATTTTTTAATTTTTTATATTTTTTTATTTATTTTGTTTTTTAAATATGTTTTTGTTGTTGTTGATATTTTGTTTGTTTTTAATTTTGAACTGACTGGAGTGGGAATAGTAATTTTTACCCCTCCACAATCCAACACTTTCCCTGCTGTTGCACTGACTGGAGTGGGAAAAGTAAATTTTAAATCTCCTCTGTCCAACACTTTCCCTACTGTTGCATTCACTAGAGTGGGAATAGTAATTCTTACCCCTTCGCTATCCAACACTTTCTCTACTGTTGCACTCACTGAGTGGGAATAGTAAATTTTAACCCTCCGCTATCCAGCACTTTCCCTACTGTTGGACTCACTGGAGTGGGAATAGTAATTTTTACCCCTCCGCTATCCAACACTTTCCCTACTGTTGCACTGACTGGAGTGGGAATAGTAAATTTTACCCCTCCGCAATCCAACACTTTCTCTACTGTTGCACTTATTGGAGTGGGAATAGTAATTTTTACCCCTCCGCTATCCAACACTTTCCCTACTGTTGCACTGACTGGAGTGGGAATAGTAAATTTTAACCTTCGCCTATCCAACACTTTCCCTACTGTTGCACTCACTGGAGTGGGAATAGTAATTTTTACCCCTACGCTATCCAACACTTTCCCTACTGTTGCACTGACTGGAGTGGGAATAGTAAATTTTAACCTTCGCCTATCCAACACTTTCCCTACTGTTGCACTCACTGGAGTGGGAATAGTAATTTTTACCCCTCCGCTATCCAACACTGGAGTGGGAAATTTACGTTTAAATATTTTTAAAATGTTTAATGTTTTTATTTATAATAGAATGTTTTTTTATAGATTTAATGTTATTGGTATATGTATATATATATTTATTTGTTACATTTTTATATAATTACACCAATGACAAAATATTGGCACTGGCATACGGAACGAAATTTGTGGCCTGGGGCACCTTTGGAAAATTGTTGGTATGGGGGTACTCTTGGCAAAATGCTGGTGTGGGCACATTGAAGGTAGTGTTTGGCATAAGGGAGGACAACCATAGTATATAGGAGGGGGGCAAAATTATGACAAAGTTCTGATCCTGACATACAAGAATTATTTTTTTGACATTAGGGTCACCCATGGTTTATGGATGGTACTAATGGCAAAATTCTAGCAGTAGCATATTGTATGTAATTTCTGACTAAAGGGCCATCCATGGTATATGTTGGCACCCATGACATAATGCTGGATCTGGCACCATAGAGGTTATTTTTGACATACGGAAGCACCTCTAGCACATTTTGGAAAAAATGGGGTAAACTCTTGGGATCATCAGGTTAAACTGGCATAGCACATCATGAAAGACTTTAATAGTCAATGAAAGCAGAGCTTGTGGCTTTTTAGCAAATTTATGTGAAACCTTGCTTTAAAATGCACTATCTAGTTCAATTTTTAAAAGATGTTAATCGGGGAGAGCCCCCAGAACCGTCCCTAGAAGATGTCAGGCTCACTCAATTCACTCTCTCACAGGGCAAGAATTGTGGTCACCACTTTCAAAAATGACTAGCGCTGCCACTCCAAGAACAGCAGGTAAAAAGTGTCTTGATGATCATGGTTTACTTTCATTGGGACTGGGGCATTACACATCAGGTTTTATAAATTAACAAATTAAGCAGTGCAATGTGCACTCTTCTGATTAAATAAAAACATGAACTAAAACAACATTTTTAGGTCGAGCCTAGCGGCAGCGCACATACACTGCTCGCTCTGCGAGACTGCTGTAGTAGAGTATGGGAGAGAAGCCGTGCCCACTGTCCTCCCATATTTTTCATTGGCTTGCGTCATTGTCTTTCATAAATGCTGCCTTCGGATTCGTTACTAGGCTTGTTAGTCCCTCCTTAGTATGGCCTTGTCTTCATTTGTACCCTCCCATGGCGACTGGCCCTTTTACTTCGGTTGTTACACAGAACCTGTTAGTTAGTCTGTAAGCACTATTTACTTTATTGAGTTTCTCTTACAGCAGGCCGGACTTGCGCTGCTTCAGCTGAAATCGCATGTGTTTTTTTAAGCACGGGCGCCTGCTTTCAGTCACTTTAACCCGGCATTGTCTTGTGTCTGTTTCAACCTCCCCCCCAAGTAAAATGGATTTAGAAATGATTAGTGAAAGTCATGTGAATTCCAGGTAGCACATAATCCTGTGCTAATGGGCTGAAGCTGAAAACAGCACATCTGTGTTACATGTCATCTGTACTAAAGCCACCTGATGGGTTGTTTTCAAAAGCCTGTTTTACTAACACACCACCAATACCACCACCACCAATGCCACCAATACCACCACCAATACCACCACCGCCAATACCACCACCTCCACCAATACCACCACCAATACCACCACCACCGCGAATACCACCACCACCAACAATACCACCGCCACCAATACCACCACCACCAAAAACACCACTACCGCCAATACCACCACCACCACCAATACCACGACCACTACCAACACCACCGCCAATACCACCACCACCGCCAATACCACCACCACCACTACCACCAACACCACCACCAACACCAATACCACTTCCACCACCACTTCCACCACCACCACCAATACCACCACTACCACCAATACCACCACCACCACCAATACCACCACCACCAATGCCACCAATACCACCACCAATACCACCACCGCCAATACCACCACCTCCACCAATACCACCACCAATACCACCACCATTACCACCACCACCGCGAATACCACCACCACCAACAATACCACCGCCACCAATACCACCACCACCAAAAACACCACCACCACTACCGCCAATACCACCACCACCACCAATACCACCACCACCAATACCACCACCACTACCAACACCACCGCCAATACCACCACCACCGCCAATACCACCACCACCACTACCATCACCACCCCTACCACCAACACCACCACCAACACCAATACCACTTCCACCACCAATACCACCACCACCAATACCACCACCAATACCACCACCACCAATACCACCACCACCACTAATACCAACACCGCCAATACCACCACCACCAACAATACCACTACCACCACCAATACCACTACCACCACCATCACCACCAATACCACCACCACCACCAATACCACCACCAATACCACCACCTCCACCACTACCAACACCACCACCAATACCACCACCAAAGCCCCCACCAATACCACCGACACCACTACCAATACCACCACCACCACCAATTCTATCACCACCAATACCACCACCACCAATACCACCATCAATACCACCACCACCAGTACCACCACTGCCAATACCACCACCAATACCACCACCTCTACCACCACCATCAACACCACCAATAGCATCACCAATACCACCACTACCAATACCACCACCACCACCAATACCACCACCCAATACCACCAATAATACCACAAATAAACCACCACCATCAATACCACCACCAATACCACCACCCCGCCACCACCAACACCACCACCAATACCACCACCAATACCATCACCAATACCATCACCACCACCACTGCCAATACCACCACCAATATCACCACCAATACCACCACCAATGCCACCACCAATACCAACACCACCACCAATACCACCACCACCAATGCCACCAATACCACCACCACCAAGAATACCACCACCACTACCGCCAATACCACCACCACCACCACTACCACCAATACCACCACCAATACCACAACCAACACCACTGCCAATACCACCACCACTGCCACCAATACCACCGCCACCAATACCACCACCACCACTACCATCACCACCCCTACCACCAACACCAATACCACTTCCACCACCACCAATACCACCACCACCAATACCACCACCACCAATACCACTGCCACCAATACCACCGCCACCTATACCACCACCACCAATACCACCACCACCACTAATACGAACACCGCCAATACCACCACCAATACCACTACCACCACCAATACCATTACCACCACCACCACCAATATCACCACCAATACCACCAATACCACCACCAATACCACCACCACCAATACCACCACCAATACCACCACCACCACCACTACCAATACCACCACCAACACCACCACCAATACCACCACCAAAACCCCCACCAATACCACCACCACAAATACCACCAACACCACTACCAATACCACCAACCACCACCAATACCACCACCACCAGTACCACCACCGCCAATACCACCACCAATACCATCACCATCAACACCACCAATACCACCACCAATACCACCACTACCAATACCACCACCACTACCAATACCACCACCAATATCAATACCACCACCAATACCACCACCACTAATACCACCACCAATACCACCATCGCCAATACCACCACCACCAATACCACAAATAATACCACCACCATCAATACCACCACCACCAATAATACCACCACCACCAATACCACCACCAATACCACTACCCCACCACCACCAACACCAATACCACCACCAATGCCACCAATACCATCACCACCACCACCAATATCACCACTACCAATACCACTACCAATACCAACACCACCAATACCACCACCAATACCAATGCCACCACCAATACCAACACCACCAATACCACCACCACCAATCCCAATACCACCACCACCAATACCACCACCAATACCACCACCACCAATAATACCACCACCACTAATACCACCACCAATCCACCAATACCACCACCACCAATAATACCACCAATACCACCAATACCACCACCAATACCACAACCTAAACGGGAGTACACAGTGTGGTGTTTGTACCACAGGGTGAGTGTCTAAATCTTAGACTCATTTGAATTAGTTAGTGTGGTCGTGAGGAACTATCGTTTTAGTAGCTGACTCGACTCATATTCTTCTCAGGTAACTCGAAGGGAAGTCCAGACCATATAACTTCTAAAGAACTATTTACAAGAATCAGCGGATTTGGAGCCCTCCAAAATCGTACTCGGTTTTAGGAGGTAAGCGGGAATGGGTTTATATCACTCTCAGTGTGATTATTGCAATTTTTGTTTGAAAATTATTCCGTTTTTGGTATTGATAGTTGCGTATATCTCTGCTCCCTTTGATTTATTAGGATCCGTTGGGAATTACTTGAAGTTTAGCAGGTATTGTTTTTACTGTTTGTATTGTATGAGCATTTGCATGTATAGATGCCACAGGTTGAGAAGTATATCAAATAAGGAGGCATTATCTTGGATTTAAGATATTGGGGAATTGTCTGACTTAGATGGCTGTATCACCATGGCATATTGGGATATGCTCGGGGATCACGAAATATATTTTCTTATACATGACGTGAACATTGCAAACAACAATGCTATGATTAGAATAGCTTGGAGCAATCATTTGTGAGTAATTATATTCATATTGTGAACCACCAGAAAGTAAAAACTGAACGGTAATGGTTTAGGCTGTCACAGAATTAAGTGTACAAATTCTGCAATTGTCTTTGCACTGGGTGCCTAAAGTTACGTATATGACATATATGTACTCTGTATATATTACAACAAAGGTATTTTTGGTATGTTTTAGCCCTGAGGAAGTCGCAAGGGGAACAATCCCGCTGCGATGAAACGCGTTGGCGTATGGCTAAAAAAGAATTAAAGAACACAACACAAAGAGGAACAAGAATTCCAGCATCTTTCTTTTCTTTCTACAAAATAACTTCTTACTATAGTTTTGATTGTTTTGCCGTGTGCCTTGGATTTGGTAAAACTATTGTTTCAATCGTTTTGATTGATAAAACTTGGGGGAAACTGGGTGTTTTCTCCTCCTTTCGAGAGCACGGCACTGATTTAGTTGGATAGTACTAAGTGGTGTATTCCATGTACAGCGCCTGAGACTCATACACCCACAACAGTAAAATACCACAACCTCCACCACCACCACTGCCTCCACCAATACCACCACCAACACCACCACCAATACCACCACCACCAATACCACCACCACCAATACCACCACCACCACTACCAATACCACCACCAATACCACCACCAATAACAACACCTCCAATACCACCACCACCAATACCAATACCACCATCGCCAATACCACCACCAATTCCACCACCACAAATAATACCACCACCATCAATACCACCACCATCAATACCACCACCACCAATAATACCACCAATACCACCACCACCAATACCACCACCAACACCACCACCAATACCACCACCAATACCACAACCAATGCCACCGATACCATCACCACCAATATCACCACCAGCACTACCAATACCACTACCAATACCACCACCAATACCAACACCACCAATACCTCCACCAATACCAACACCACCATACCACCACCACCAATTCCAATACCACCACCACCAATGCCACCAATACCACCACCACCAATAATACCACCACCACTAATACCACCACCACCACCAATCCACCAATACCACCAATACCACAACCTCCACCACCACCACTGCCTCCACCAATACCACCACCAACACCACCACCACCAACACTACCACCACCACCAATACCAATACCACCACTACAAATACCACCACCAATAACAACACCTCCAATACCACCACCACGATATTACCACCAATACCACCACCAATACCAGCACCACCAATACCAATACCACCACCAATACCACCACTAATACCACCACCACCAATAATACCACCAATACCACTACCACCACCACCAATACCACCACCACAAATACCACCACCACCAATACCACCACCACCAATACCACCACTGCCTCCACCAATACCTCCACCAATACCACCAATACCACCTCTACCACCACCACCACCTCCACCAATAGCATCAACACCACCAATACCACCACCTCCACCAATACCACCACCAATACCACCACACCACCAATACCACCACCACCAACAATACCACTACCAATACCACCAACACCACTACCAATACCACCATCACCACCAATTCCATCACCACCAATACCACCACCACCAATACCACCATCAACACCACCACTACCACCAATACCACCACCACCAATAATACCACCAATACCACCACCACCAATACCACCAATACCACCACCAATACCACCACCACCACCTCTACCACCACCACCAATACCACCACCACCACTACCAATACCAACACCACCAATACCACCACCACCAATACCACCACCGCCAATGCCACCACCAATACCACCACCACAAATAATACCACCAATACCACCACCACCAATACCACCACCACCAATAATACCACCACCACCAATAATACCACTACCACCAATACCACCACCAATGCCACCAATACCATCACCACCACCACTACCAATACCACCACCAATACCACCACCAATACCACCACTAACAGTACCACCACCACCAATACCACCACCACCACCAATACCACCACCACCAATACCACCAATACCAATACTGCCACCGCCAATACCACCACCTCCACTAATACCAGCACCACCAATGCCACCACCAACACCAATACCAGCCCCACCAATACCAGCACAACCAATACCACCACCACCGTGCCTCTCGCTCACTAGTAATAGCAGGGGCACTGTACGAGGCCGGAGCTGCAGCCGAGACCATCCCTCCCTCCCTCCATGCCTGCCATAAAGCACAGTCCGCCCTGCACCAGGAGGTGAAGCCAGGGCCCTACTACAGCTGGAGTGTTTTTTATTAGGCCAAAGATAGCAATGACATTACACAATGCCACACTGCACACTCAAATCACGGAGAGGGCAGGAACTAGCCCCCCCGCTCTTCCTCCTGAGCCGCAACAGTGTAATCACAGAGCGAAAGGTGTTGGAGCTCTTTGTTAGTGCTTATAGCTCGGATCATATGTAACCCTCACTTCACACTTTGTGTCTGTGTAATTTACAACACTTACACATCTTCTTCACTGCACTATTTATCTCTACTTTGAAGACGTCACAGGCTGGTCTCTTCCTCTGATATTTACAATCTAACAAGCGGTCGAGAAGGCCCTTTATTACAATGCAATAGGTCTCACATTTGCGAGCGTTTAAGCTATTAGTATTGTAAATGACAATGCCTTTTATTTATGTTTTAAAACCCAAAACATAAATAAAAGGCATTGTCATTTACAATGCCAATAGCTCAAACTCGCGTGAATGTGAGACCCATTGCATTGCAAATGCTTGTTAAACAAGTTGTTCCATGCTTCACTGTTGTGAATACATGGAAAACCAAGTGTCTGAATAAAACCTTCATCTCCGTGCTTCACACGAATGACAGAACCTTGCAATCAAAATGTATTAACAGTAACGGATAATATAGGGGAATAATATAGTTCATATTTAATATATAGCCTACATCAATGAATATAACTGGACATAACTAAGATATTTGGACATGACTACTATTGTTTTATTTAAATCTCTTTTTTTTCTCCCTATGGTGTAACAGCACATTTGTTAGTGCAGTACACAGCAGGGAAACTATTAAATGATGACAGTGTGCGGTATAAAAAAAATGTAGGTTCCCAGTGATGTGTGTTTTGTGGCACTATATCGTCTTCAGATGAACACATAATTTTTCATGTAATGCTAAGAGAAATTACTAATGATCCCCTTGCATACCACATTAGCACTCTAATACAGGAGGAATCTAAAACAGACATTTCTCTATCTTGTGTTATTATATGTCATGCTTTTATTATGGAACTTCAGCTATGTCAATTATTGTAACGTGGGTTAAGGTCATGTGACCTCACTTCCTAGAAAGACTGAGGGTCAAAGGTCATAGGATGTCACTTTCTGTGATATCATTAAGGTCATGGGTGTGTGATATCACTTTCCCTACCCATAGCATTTTGGTGAATCGGCGTAATCGGTGGAGCAGTTTGGTCTAGGAAAGGACCCTGTCTCCAACTCCCAGTCTTTTCAAGACCAGAAACAGGCAATTCCAATCAAGTTTACCAAACGCTTTTTCCATAGCTATGGATATTACCACTGTGTAAGCTCGATCCTCTGGTGTCTGATCTATGACATAAAACAATCTGCTGTGACTGGTTCCAGTACTTCTTTTGAGAACAAAGTCATTTTGATTTGCATGAATAAACTGCAGGAGAACTGTATATAATCTTAGATTGGAACTTACCCAGAATTTTATTGTTTGAGTTTAGCATGCACAGCAGTCTATAAGATGAGAGGTCAAACTGATCTCTATTTCGGTTTTAGTAACATCATAATTATCACCTCTTTAGTGGTAGTGGGAAATACACCTTCTCATAAGTGGCTAAAACATTGCATACAGACATAGTCGATAACACGTAGGATATCCAACGGCTGTCTACATCCATATTGGGTCAGGTAAGTGCCCATATTTGGTACATACACTGAAAAGAATCTTTTGACCCATCGGGTTATATGTTTGTTTAACCCGAGAACCAAGTGAATCAACCAACCCAAGTAGAAAATAAAATTTCTAGTATGACCAGTGGCGTAGCTAGGCACTTTGCCGACAGTGGCGGTCCGTGCCTTTGCGGCCCTGCGGCGCCGCGCTGAAGGTGGGGGGGTGCTGGCGATTAGTTTTTCCATTTGCCGCCCCCGCGGCAAACTCATGTAAGAGCGGGGGTGGGGGGGGGTGGACAGGCCTCAGCCCCCAAAACTCTTGCTGCCTGGGGCGACCCCCCCTCCCCTCCCTTGCTACGCCACTGAGTATGACAATTTTAGCAAGTCATGAAACAATACACGATTGGAAAACTGTAGAAACTTTTACAGCTGGTGGCTTATGATGATAAAGACTATGGCATATGACAAGGGTGCTACAAGCTTCCGAAATGCTATATATAATTAGGATGTAGTTTCCATAGGAAGATCATTTTTTGTTTTGCCAATAACTTTAGCGTCCTTTGATGAATCTTGGCGAAACTTTCAAAACTAGTTTGCCACTCACTTAAGCTGCTGTCTTGAAAATTTCGGGGTGATCTGTCAAGCGGGGGCCGAGAAAAAGGGGGGGGTCGCAAAACGCGTTTTCCACATGTTAATTTCCATAGGAACTTTAGACATGGCTACAGCCCGAACTGCTTAACGGAATTACACCAAATTTGCAAGAAGGTAGCTGTTGGTTCAGGGAAGTGCCTTTTTTTGATTTGGTGTAAATCCATTCAGTAGTTGCAGAGTTATTGAAAGGTTTTTCAGATATACAAGTGGGGACGCGGAGAATACGCAACACCACCCAGATCTCCTACTGAGATCTGATTGGCTGCCAAAACTACAAACCAGAAAATTTAAAGATTTTTAAGATATACAACTGGGGACGCGGAAGATCCGCGTCCCCATCCGAGATCTTGTGCTGAGATCTGATTGGCTGCCAACACTTCAAACCAGGAAGTGTTGGTAGCCATCTTGTGACTTGGTTGAACCAAGTCACATAAAAAACCTTAAAAAAAAAAAAAAAAAAAAGTGGCAGGGTAGAAACACTCTGACTTCCTAGGCCTCTTGGGGGAGTCCCACAGGGACCACGCAGGGCCCAAAAAGCATTTCTTTTAAAATGTTGGCAGGAATCACGCTGGTAATGCTCCCACCAAGCCATAGTAAACTGCAATGTCCCGGGGGTGGGCACCCCCGGACATTGCTGGAGCCGGCCCTGGTGAATGGCAGTCTTCAGGGCCATCTATGGCTCCACGAGGGGGGCTGCCCAGCCTCCCTCTTTCAAGTATTTAGCCCCGGGGAGGTGCTGGTCCCCGGAGCTGGGGGTCCGCAACAGACTTATTTTGTTTGTGCCCCGGGAAAGTGGTGGTCCCCGGGGCTGCGGGGGAGGCACGTGGCTACCCCGCAAATATATTATTTCTGCCCAGGGAGGTGGCCGTCCCTGGGGCTGCGGAGGAGGCTGTAGGGCCTCCCCCGCATTCTTTTTAAAATAATGTATGTGTCCCGGGGAGGTGGCGGTCCAAACGGCAGTCCATATACTGCCCCAGGGAGGTGGTGATTCCCAAGGCTTAGAATAGCCATAGGAGGGCGTCCCTGTGGGCCCCCTCCTATATATTTACACATGCCCCTGATTACAAACTATGTGTCCTAGGATGCTTGTTTCCAGTCCAGGGAGGACCTGGCCTGGCAGTTCGGGCTGGACTGTTCCCATTGGGCACAAGGTCAAGACTGATTTGCATATGGCTGGGTTCAAACTGGAATGGCATGGTGAGCAAAAAAACGATGGATTTAGGCCCAGATCTCTGTACTGGGGTGAATGTATGACATTGTTCTGCATTCTGTCCATCAATTGTTGTTTTTGCATTTGTCACCCCGAGTGGGACGGGTATGCCCAGACGTGGGTCCTGTGCTCTCCATGCCACTGGAATCAAGCTATCCTGGCTGAAGAGGGGTGAAACCTTGAAACCGGTCCTAGGATGCTTGTTTCCAGTCCAGGGAGGACCTGGCCTGGCAGTTCGGGCTGGACTGTTCCCATTGGGCACAGGGTCAAGACTGATTTGCATATGTCTGGGTTCAAACTGGAATGGCATGGTGAGCAAAAAAACGATGGATTTAGGCCCAGATCTCTGTACTGGGGTGAATGTATGACATTGTTCTGCATTCTGTCCATCAATTGTTGTTTTTGCAATTGTCACCCCGAGTGGGACGGGTATGCCCAGACGTGGGTCCCGTGCTCTCCATGCCACTGGAATCAAGCTATCCTGGCTGAAGAGGGTGAAACCCCGAAACCGGTCCTAGGATGCTTGTATCCAGTCCAGAGAGGACCTGGCCTGGCAGTTCGGGCTGGACTGTTCCCATTGGGCACAGGGTCAAGACTGATTTGCATATGGCTGGGTTCCAACTGGAATGGCATGGTGAGCAAAAAAACGATGGATTTAGGCCCAGATCTCTCTACTGGGGTGAATGTATGTCATTGGTCTGCATTCTGTCCATCAATTGTTGTTTTTGCACCTGATTACAAACTAAGCACGGGCCCCGCATTTTTTTTTTTTTTTTTACATTTTATGTCGGGAGTCGCGGACCCAGAGCAATTCCTGCCAACATTTTTTTTAATGCTTTTATGGCCCTGCGTAGTCCCTGTGGGACTCCCCCCAAGAGGCCTAGGGGGTCAGGGTGTTTCTACCCTGCCCCCTTTTCTTTTTGTTAAGGTTTTTTATGTGACTCAGTTCAACCGAGTCACAAGATGGCTGCCAACACTTCCTGGTTTGAAGTGTCGGCAGCCAATCAGATTTCAGCACGAGATCTTGGATGGAGACGCAGATCCTCCGCGTACCCAGTTGTTCATCTTAAAAATCTTTAAATTTCTCCGTAACTACTGAACGGATTTACACCATTTAACAAAAAGGGTGCTTTCTGGACCAACAGCTACCTTTATGCCAAATTTGGGGTAATTCCGTTCAGCAGTTTGGGCTGTAGCCGTGTCTAAAGTTTCCTATGAAAATAAACATAGAGAAAAAACGTTTTTCTCAGCCCCTGCTTGACGGATCTCCCCGGAACTTTCAAGACAGCAGCTGAATTGAGCATTAAACTAGTTTTGAAAATTTTGCCAGGATTGGTCAAACAACACTAAAGTTATTGACAAATGAAAAAACGCAACGTTCTTCCTATGGAAACTAGGTCCTAACTATACATGTGTATATATATATATATATACATACCTACTGTGAGAAGTTGGCCTGGCATATGCTGTCCACTAATTATAGTGGGCACCTTGCACCAGTCCAAACAACCCCAAATTGGAGATAGGTTAAAGACAACCTTTATTGAAAGCTATCCTAGTGGTAGCTATGGAGAGCAGCCTTCAGGCTAAGTCTTGAAGGAATGTAAAGCAGCTTGTTTTACCAGTCTATAATCTCTTGAGTGACCAAATGAAAGAGGACCACACCAGGTATATATATAAAATATATGTATTTAGTCTTAAACACACCCCCCTAGTCTCTTTATGAGGCTAGAGTTCGAAGTACATAAGTTACAAGGCAAATATCAGCAGTATTTAGCACAATACACGTTTGAGCCCTAGGGGCGTACCAAACCATATACTAAAATAGTGGTATAAGAACCACGACTGAGCTAGATACAAGGCCTAGAGCCTGTAGAAGTGCTTGGACCCCAAGGAACCACCCAAGGTAGTGACACAGGGGACCCACGGGGGACGCGTGCAGTGTGAGAACACAGCCGCGAGCCACCGTTAACTTCTATGGGGAAAGTCGCGGTTGGAATTTTAAAGAAAGAGGACACTTCGGAGAGGACTTTCAGTTAGCCCCTTTAAACTTAAGAGTTTCTAGGGCCCACACCCACGTGAGTACCGAAATACTCGAGTTACCTCACCCAGGGAAGCCGGGTGCATACGTGTTAAAAGGTGTCGGGAATCGTTGTCGTTTTCAATGGCGATCTTCTTGAAAGTGCTGCTGCCGTGAAGAGGAAGAGTGTCCGGTGCGATCCAAGCCTGGATCGAGGAAGAAGAAGACCTGAAAGCAGAGGGGACAGAGTCTGGGTCACTAGCCAGTGACCAGGGGCACGATAGTCGAATGCCCTCAGATGTCGGGTGCTTCAGGTGAGTTGACGTGTGCCTTGACTCTTTAGCCACGAGGTGCAGGAGGCGTAGACGATGACCAGGAGCTGGATTCGAGCTGCCCACAAAGTCTGTCGAGTGCTGCGGTGTCGGCGACCAGAATGAACCCAACAAGCCTTAGCAACGGCAAGTCACGGGGAAACAAAGAAAAGGCTGCGGTGCAGACCAGCAAGGTCTGAGGGACTCACCCAGCAAGGGTAAGTCAGGGCACGTCTGGAGCAACCAGGAAAGCCCAAGCAGAAGAAGAGTTGCCTTTGGGAGGGCCCACTAGCCAACGGACTAGCGACCGCGAAGGAGCCTTGAGTGGACGCACTTGGAGCTGGCTCACGGGACACTCGTGGAGTGGAGGCCAGTGATCTTCGGTGCAGTCGGTGCTGGAGGCGGGGGCTACTCGAAGCTCAAAGCACAACTTCGTGGGAGACCAGGAAGAGGATGCACTTGCAAAAGTTCTCGGTGTCCAGGGGTCACGGTTCCACGTTACCCACGACAGCTACGGGCCTCAGCTTCGCTGGGGACTCAGGGCAGCCTCAGGGAAGTCTGGAAATCTACCTCTGATGTTGCAAAGCCTTCGGCGTCCGGCGGGAGCTTCAGCGATGCAGACCGGACAATTGCTTCTTTGGTGCCTGCCAAGCAGGGGAGTCACTCCTTGACCCCAAGGGAGATTCTTCAGTCCTCTAATCTTCAAGTAGAGCGTCGAAGGTCCAGGATTCGGCTTCAGAGTTTCGTCCAGGGTAATCTAAAGTCCTAAGGACTGGGGTCCCATACTTATACTAAGTTAGGGGGTTGGACATTCTCTGGGGACCCACCTATGGGAGGGTCAGGGAAGAGGGGTGGTTACACCCATTCCCTTTGTCCAGTTTCGCACCAGAGCAGGAGCTGGAAGCCCCTGAACCGGTTTGAACTGGGGTATGCACAGGGTCACCAAATGTGCCCCCAGTGCTGGACTTCAAAGCACTCTGAGATGCACCCACCCAGCCCCAATACACACTATCCTGTCTGGGGAGGTGGTTACACCTCCCTTCGACAGGAAACCTATTGTCCAGGCCTCCCCTGCCGGAGTTTCGGTCAGCAGCAGGAGGCCAGACCCGTGTCTGTGGCTGCAGCATCCATTTTGTGATGCCAGGGCTCTGTAAAGTTAATACCGGGTATGCCGGTGTGTATATGTCTCTCCCTCTAGAAGGGTGGAATGCTACCCCCGCCGCCAGAACTGGCGGGGGGTAGTATTCCAAGATGTTTGACACCAAACACGACATGTTTCCGTGCAGCCATCCCAAAGTTAGCATTTAACGCGAGGTTATAATGCACTTAAGAGTATATGGTCAGGCTGCACCACAGACAACCCCGGAGAGGAGATTCTGAAGGCTGCAGAGGGGCTCTGCTCATGCATGGGCACCCTCTCACATAAAACCAAGCACCCTGCCTTCAGGATTGATAAGGCCTGCCATAGGGGTGACTGATGGGTTTCTATGTGCAGTGATAGGTGAGATATAGTGAACCTATATCTCTGTAAGGGGTGCATGCACCACCTTACTCAGGCTGCAGTAGCAGTCCTGTGGTGTCATTTTGGAGGGCCTTCCAGGGGTGGCACAATACATGCTTCAACCCCTGGTAGGCCTCTGGGGTACCTATGCCCTGGGTACATAGTATACCATATACTAGGGACTTATAAGGGCACCCCAGAATCCAATCAGAGAAGTACCTAAGGTACCTGGAATCCATTTAGAGAGGAAGCAGCTAGGCTGGGGACCTGAATAGCAGGGCCCCAGCCAGACTAAAGTCAAAAATACAGTGAAGCATCAGCAAAAAGTGGGAGTAACCATAAGAGGCAGATCCTACTCTCCTACACAACCCCCCAAACGCAGGGACATTAAACTAACCTTGACCAGTTGAGTCTTCATGTTCTAAGTGGAAATATCTGGAGAGTCCATCTGCATTGGCATGGTTACTCCCAGGTCTATGTTCCACTGTATAGTCCATCCCCTGTAGGGAAATGGACCACCTCAAAAGTTTGGGGTTTTCACCCTTCATCTGTTTTTGCCATAAGAGGAGCTTATGGTCTGTCTGAACAAGGAAGTGAGTGCCAAACAAGTATGGCCTCAACTTCTTCAGAGCCCAAACCACAGCAAAGGCCTCCCTCTCAATGGCTGACCAACGTATCTCTCTGGGGGTCAGCCTTCTGCTTATGAAAGCTACTGGCTGATCCTGACCTTCATCATTCAACTGTGACAGTACAGCCCCTACCCCCAACTCAGATGCATCTGTTTGTACAATGAACTTCTTGGAGTAATCAGGACTTTGGAGAATGGGAGCAGTGCACATGGCCTGCTTCAGGTCATCAAATGCCTTTTGACAGCTAACTGTCCACTGAACCTTTTTGGGCATTTTCTTAGAGGTTAAGTCATTCAGGGGTGTCACTATTGATCCATACCCCTTGACAAATCTTCTGTAGTACCCAGTCAGGCCTAAAAAGGCTCTCACCTGAGTCTGGGTAGTTGGAGCAGTCCAGTCCACGATGGTCTGGATCTTGCTCTGCAATGGTTGAACCTGGCCTCCACCCACAAGGTGGCCCAGGTACACAACCTGACTCTGCCCTATCTGGCACTTAGTGGCCTTGATAGTTAGGCCTGCCTTTTGCAGGGCCTCCAAAACATTCCTGAGGTGGACCAGGTGATCCTCCCAGGTGGAGCTAAAGACAGCAATATCATCTAGATATGCTGCACTATAGGCTTCCAGCCCTGTAAGGACTGTGTTCACCAACCTCTGAAAAGTGGCAGGTGCATTCTTCAAACCAAAGGGCATCACCACAAATTGGTAAAGCCCACCAGGGGTAGAAAATGCAGTTTTTGGCTTTGCATCATCAGCTAGTCTGATCTGCCAGTAGCCAGCTGTTAGGTCAAATGTGCTTAGGTACTTGGCTGAGGCCAAAGTGTCTATTAGCTCATCTGCCCTGGGGATTGGATGGGCATCACTCCTAGTGACTGCATTGAGGCCCCTGTAGTCCACACAAAACCTCATCTCTCTCTTTCCATCTTTGGTGTGAGGTTTAGGTACCAGGACCACAGGACTAGCCCAAGGGCTATCTGAAGGCTCAATGACACCCAGTTCCAACATTTTCTGGACTTCAGTCCTGATACAGTCCCTGACCTGGTCAGGTTGCCTATAAATCTTACTTTTTACAGGCAGACTGTCCCCAGTGTCCACTTCATGAGTGCACCAGGTGGTCTGACTTGGAGTCAGAGAGAACATGTGTCTGAACTGATTGAGCACCTGTCTGCAACCAGTTTGCTGCTGGTCAGTGAGGCTGCCTGCCAAGGCTACATCATCTACTGACCCATCATCAGGGTCCTGTGAGAGCAGGTCAGGGAGTGGGTCACTCTCTTCCTCCTGTCCCTCATCAGTTGCCATGAGCAAGCCCATGTCAGCCCTGTCCACATATGGCTTCAGCCTGTTGACATGGAGCACCCTATGGGGGCTCCTGGGAGTTCCCAGGTCTACCAGATAGGTAACCTCTCCCTTCTGTTCAACAATGGTATGGGGGCCACTCCACTTATCTTGGAGGGCGGCTGGGGCCACTGGCTCAAGCACCCACACCTTCTGTCCTGGCTGGTAAACAGTCAGCACAGCCTTTTGGTCATGCCAGGCTTTCTGTAATTCCTGGCTGGCCTCAAGGTTTTTGGTTGCCTTTTTCATGTATTCAGCCATCCTGGAGCGGAGACCAAGTACATAGTCCACTATGTCCTGTTTAGGGGGTTTGAGAGGTAACTCCCATTCCTCCTTCACCAGACACAATGGACCCCTGACAGGGTGGCCAAACAAAAGTTCAAAAGGGCTGTAGCCAACCCCCTTTTGAGGCACCTCCCTGTATGCAAATAAAAGGCAGGGCAAAAGGATGTCCCATCTCCGCCTAAGCTTCTCTGGGAGACCCTTGATCATGCCCTTCAAGGTTTTGTTGAATCTCTCAACTAAACCATTTCATTGTGGGTGATAGGGTGTGGTGAATTTGTAATTCACTCCACACTCCTTCCACATTGCAGTCAAGTAACTGGACATAAAGTTTGCCCTCTGTCAGATACTACCTCCTTAGGGAAGCCCACTCTTGAGAAAATTCCCAAGAGGGCCCTTGCCACCACAGGTGCTGTAGTGGTCCTAAGGGGAATGGCTTCTGGGTACCTGGTGGCATGGTCCACCACCACCAGGATAAACCTGTGCCCAGATGCTGTTTGGGAATCCATAGGACCAACTATGTCAATCCCCACCCTCTCAAAGGGCACCCCCACCACAGGTAGTGGTATCAGGGGGGCCTTTGTGGTGCCACCTGCCTTCCCACTGGCTTGGCAGGTTACACAGGAGCGACAAAACTCCTTTGTGTCTTCAGACATGTGGGGCCAGTGAAAGTGAGGGACAATTCTGTCCCAAGTCTTGTTCTGGCCCAGGTGACCTGCTAGGGGAATATCATGGGCTAGTGCCAATAGGAAGCCCCTGAACTTCAGAGGTATAACCAACCTCCTGGCTGCTCCAGGCTTGGGGTCTCTACTCTCTGAGTACAGGAGTCCATCATCCCAATATATCTTATGGGGGCCACTAGCATTCCCAACAGCCTCAGAAGCAGCTTGCTGTCTGAGGGGTTCAAGAGAGGGGCAGCTCTGCTGCTCCTGGCTCAGATCTGCCCTGGAAGGTCCCCCTGTCCCCAAGAACTCAACCTGATCAGGTTCAAGCTCCTCTGGGACAGTTCCTTCTTCAGGCCTGAGATCATCTCCCTGAAGAGACTGATCTTCCTCCTGAGCCAAGGGGGAAGGCACTGCCTTAACCCTACTACTCCTCCTCTTGGGAGGCACCTGGTCCATTATTCCAGAATCCAGGGCCTGTTCAGCTTTTGACATTTTGGCCTGTGACCTAGTCACAGCAAAGACATGTGCAGGGATCCCTAGCATTTCTGCATGTGTCCTGAGCTCCACCTCTGCCCAAGCAGAGGTTTCAAGATCATTGCCAAGCAAGCATTCGACTGGTAGGTCTGCACTCACCACAACCCTCTTAAGGCCAGTTACCCCTCCCCAGGAGAAGTTAACAACTGCCAGAGAATGGTCTGTACTGACATTGCTAGCATTGGTCACTTGGTACATTTCACCAAGTATAATCTGCCCAGGATCCACAAGATCTTTTGTCACCATTGTGACACTTGCTCCTGTGTCTCTGAATGCCCAAGCCTCTTTTCCATTAATCAAAGGCTGCTGTCTGTATTTGCCCAAGTTATTGGGACTCACAAAGGGGGACATATCCATGCCCCCATCACAGACTAGCACAGCCTGAGTTGGCACTCTGACTAGGCCAGAGCCCATCTCAGTACCCAGGGTCAACCCTACTACACCCTTATTCTGAGTACTTCCACCACCAATTGTAACTGGACTAGGGGGAACAGTTGCCTTAGGGGCAGTGGTGGTTGGATTAGAGTCTTTGGCCTTGGTGCAGTCACTGGTCCAGTGAGTTTTCTGCTTGCAGATTTTGCACCAAGGTTTCTTTTGGCCTTTTCCTTTGTTGGATTGGGATTCCCCACCAGATGCAGATTTTTGGGGGCCTTGTGAAGACTTCTGGTCTTTACCCTTCTCCCCACCCTTATCAGAGTTTTTGGAATCTGACTTCTTC
Organism: Calotriton arnoldi; assembly: GCA_963921515.1. Classification (NCBI taxonomy): domain Eukaryota; kingdom Metazoa; phylum Chordata; class Amphibia; order Caudata; family Salamandridae; genus Calotriton; species Calotriton arnoldi. Next base: position 1,936,652 of record CAWUFW010001471.1, on the reverse strand, counting down.
GGGTCACCACCTTGGTTCTGTACCTTCTGCTTCACCCTGGTTCTGACCCATTTGTCTGCCTTCTTTCCCAATTCTTGGGGAGAGGTCAGATCAGAGTCCACCAGGTACTGATGCAACAGCTGATTTTGACAGTTATTAAGAATCTGCTCCCTCATGATAAGATTGTACAATCCCTTGAAGTCACATACCTTACTGCCCAGTAACCAACCTTCCAGAGCCTTGGTAGCACAATCTACAAAGTCCACCCAGTCCTGTGTCTGTGCCTTTTGGGTATCTCTGAACTTTAACCTGTATTGTTCAGTGGTTAGGCCAAACCCATCTATCAGTGCACTCTTCAGGACTTGGTAATCATCAGCATCCTCTTCTCTTACAGTGAGGAGCTTGTCTCTACCTTTGTCTGCAAAGGAGAGCCACAAGATTGCTGCCCACTGCTCCTGGGGGACCCTCTGAACTTTACAGGCCCTTTCCAGTGCAGTTATCCATTTGTGGATGTCATCCCCACTCTGGTAGGGAGGGACAATCTTGCTCAGGTTTCTATGGTCATAAGACCTTTCCCTACCACTAGGGAAGTTGCTGCCACCATGGGACTCTAGTCCCAACTTTCTTCTTTGTCTATGAAGCTCTAGGGACTCCCTGTCTATAGCCAACTGCTCTCTTCTGATTCTAAGCTGAGCTTCTCCATACTGGAGCAGTCTCTTTTTCTTCTCATTAGAGGATTCCCTCCTATGAGAAGAAACAGAGGTCCCTACTGAGGTGTCAGAATGGTTAGACTCCTGAGAAGGAGATCTGGACCTTCTAGGCACACTCACAACACTTCCTGGTGGGACAAAGGTGAGGTCATTCTGATCCTCCTCTTCCTCCACAGGAATAGCTGGGTTTTCCAGGTCAAGGTCATTGTCACCTTCCTGGCCAGTTTCAGAGGGGGGGTCCTGAGTGATTTCACCCCTGGCCCCTTCCTCATCTTCTGCCCCACCCTCTCTGCCTACCCCTTCAGGCCCAAAGGGTCTTCTGAGATCATCCAGCAGAAGCATCTCCATGAGATGTTGGGTGTTGGCACTTTTGCCTGTCTTCAGCTTCCTAACCTTGCACAACTCTCTCAATTCCATGAATGGGAGGTTGTCATATTTGGAGGGCAGGAGCCCACTGGCTCCTGGCAGGGACCTACTGGTTCCTGGCCCTGAAGACATTACTAGTGAGGTGTGGTGTATGCACTACCTACTCTAGTGTGGCCTACTAAACTCTCTTGAGTTGTAGAAAGGGTGTGCTAAGCCCTTGACACACAACTCTAAGTTCAGTAGAACTTACTGTATTTCTAAGCTTGAATTTATATGTACCTTAGGTACCTTTAGTGGTTTTCAATTGAGCAATTCAATTGAGATTATCTGGTAAAACAATAGCAAGCTGGAATCCCACACGCTGCACACCAATGTGAGAAGTTGGCCTGGTATATGCTGTCCACTAATTATAGTGGGCACCTTGCACCAGTCCAAACAACCCCAAATTGGAGATAGGTTAAAGACTACCTTTATTGAAAGCTATCCTAGTGGTAGCTATGGAGAGCAGCCTTCAGGCTAAGTCTTGAAGGAATGTAAAGCAGCTTGTTTTACCAGTCTATAATCTCTTGAGTGACCAAATGAAAGAGGACCACACCAGGTATATATATAAAATATATGTATTTAGTCTTAAACACAACCCTCTAGTCTCTTTATGAGGCTAGAGTTCGAAGTACATAAGTTACAAGGCAAATATCAGCAGTTATTAGCACAATACACATTTGAGCCCTAGGGGCGTACCAAACCATATACTAAAATAGTGGTATAAGAACCACGACTGAGCTAGACACAAGGCCTAGAGCCTGTAGAAGTGCTTGGACCCCAAGGAACCACCCAAGGTAGTGACACAGGGGACCCACGGGGGACGCGTGCAGTGTGAGAACACAGCCGCGAGCCACCGTTAACTTCTATGGGGAAAGTCGCGGTTGGAATTTTAAAGAAAGAGGACACTTCGGAGAGGACTTTCAGTTAGCCCCTTTAAACTTAAGAGTTTCTAGGGCCCACACCCACGTGAGTACCGAAATACTCGAGTTACCTCACCCAGGGAAGCCGGGTGCATACGTGTTAAAAGGTGTCGGGAATCGTCGTCGTTTTCAATGGCCATCTTCTTGAAAGTGCTGTTGCCGTGAAGAGGAAGAGTGTCCGGTGCGATCCAAGCCTGGATCGAGGAAGTAGAAGACCTGAAAGCAGAGGGGACAGAGTCTGGGTCACTAGCCAGTGACCAGGGGCACGATAGTCGAATGCCCTCAGATGTCGGGTGCTTCAGGTGAGTTGACGGGTGCCTTGACTCTTCAGCCACGAGGTCCAGGAGGCATCGACGACAACCAGGAGCTGGATTCGAGCTGTCCCACAATGTCTGTCGAGTGCTGCGGTGTCGGCGACCAGAATGGACCCAACAAGCCTTGGCAACGGCAAGTCACGGGGAAACAAAGAAAAGGCTGCGGTGCAGACCAGCAAGGTCTGAGGGACTCACCCAGCAAGGGTAAGTCAGAGCACGTCTGGAGCAACCAGGAAAGCCCAAGCAGAAGAAGAGTTGCCTTCGGGAGGGCCCACTAGCCAATGGACTAGCGACCACGAAGTAGCCTCGAGTGGACGCACTTGGAGCTGGCTCACGGGACACTCGTGAAGTGGAGGCCAGTGATCTTCGGTGCAGTCGGTGCTGGAGGTGGGGGCTACTCGGAGCCCAAAGCACAACTTCGTGGGAGACCAGGAAAAGGATGCACTTGCAAAAGTTCTCGGTGCCCAGGGGTCACGGTTCCACGTTACCCACGACAGCTACGGGCCTCAGCTTCGCTGGGGACTCAGAGCAGCCTCAGGGAAGTCTGGAAATCCACCTCTGGTGTTGCAAAGACTTCGGCGTCTGGCGGGAGCTTCAGCGATGCAGACCGGACAATTGCTTCTTAGGTGCCTGCCAAGCAGGGGAGTCACTCCTTGACCCCAAGGGAGATTCTTCAGTCCTCTAATCTTTAAGTAGAGCGTCGAAGGTCCAGGATTCGGCTTCAGAGTTTTGTCCAGGGTAATCTAAAGTCCTAAGGACTGGGGTCCCATACTTATATTAAGTTAGGGGGTTGGACATACTCTGGGGACCCACCTATGGGAGGGTCAGGGAAGAGGGGTGGTTACACCCATTCCCTTTGTCCAGTTTCGCGCCAGAGCAGGGGCTGGAAGCCCCTGAACCGGTTTGAACTGGGGTATGCACAGGGACACCAAATGTGCCCCCAGTGCTGGACTTCAAAGCACTCTGAGAGTGCACCCACTCAGCCCCAATACACATCAGCCTGTCTGGGAGGTGGTTACACCTCCCTGCAACAGGAAACCTATTGTCCAGGCCTCCCCTGCCGGAGTTTCGGTCAGCAGCAGGAGGCCAGACTCGTGTCTGTGGCTGCAGCATCCATTTTGTGATGCCAGGGCTCGGTAAAGTTAATACCGGGTATGCCGGTGTGTACATGTCTCTCCCTCTAGAAGGGTGGAATGCTACCCCCGCCGCCAGAACTGGCGGGGGGGGGTAGTATTCCAAGATGTTTGACACCAAACACGACATGTTTCCGTTCAGCCATCCCAAAGTTAGCATTTAACGCAAGGTTATAATGCACTTAAGAGTATATGGTCAGGCTGCACCACAAACAGCACCAGAGGAGGGTCTCCGAACGCTGCAGAGGGGCTCTGCTCATGCAGGGGCACCCTCTCACATAAAAACCAAGCACTCTGCCTTCAGGATTGTTAAGGCCTGCCATAGGAGTGACTTATAGGTTTATAGGTGTGTGCTATGGTAGTGATATAGGTAGCCTATACCACTGTAAGGGGTGCATGCACCACCCTACCCAGGCTGCAGTAGCAGACCTGTGGTGTCATTTTGGAGGGCCTCCCAGGGGTGGCACAATACATGCTTCAGCCCCTGGTAGGCCTCTGGGGTACCTATGCCCTGGGTACATAGTATACCATATACTAGGGACTTATAAGGGCACCCCAGAATCCAATCAGAGAAGTACCTAAGGTACCTGGAATCCATTTAGAGAGGAAGCAGCTAGGCTGGGGACCTGAATAGCAGGGCCCCAGCCAGACTAAAGTCAAAAATACTGTGAAGCATCAGCAAAAAGTAGGGGTAACCATAAGAGGCAGATCCTACTCTCCTACACTGCAAGGAGAGTGCATGGTGAATTTATAAGTGCTTGTGTTTTGGCGCAGTGATTAGATAAGGACATGGAACTGGCTGGGTGATCGGAGAAGTGCATGGGTAGTGACAAGGAGATGGCTGGACTGCATCAGTAGTGCTCAGGGGATTGTAGCAGTGCATGTGTTAGTGCCTGGGTCATTGCATGAGTACATGGGTAGTGAGTAGATGATTAGAGTACTGCAAGGACAGTGCATGGTGAATTTATAAGTGCTTGTGTTTTGGCGCAGTGATTAGATAAGGACATGGAACTGGCTGGGTGACTGGAGGAGTGCATGGGTAGTGACAAGAAGATGGCTGGACTGAATCAGTAGTGCTCAGGGGATTGTAGCAGTGCATGTGTTAGTGCCTGGGTCATTGCATGAGTACATGGGTACTGACTGGATGATTAGAGTACTGCAAGGAGAGTGCATGGTAAATTTATAAGTGCTTGGGTTTTGGCGGAGTGATTGGATAAGTACATGGTGCTGGCTGGGTGATTGGAGGAGTGCATGGGTAGTGACAAGGAGATGGCTGGACTGCATCAGTAGTGCTCAGGGGATTGTAGCAGTGCATGTGTTAGTGCCTGGGTCATTGCATGAGTACATGGGTAGTGACTGGATGATTAGAGTACTGCAAGGAGAGTGCATGGTGAATTTATAAGTGCTTGTGTTTTGGCGCAGTGATTAGATAAGGACATGGAACTGGCTGGGTGATTGGAGGAGTGCATGGGTAGTGACAAGGAGATGGCTAGACTGCATCAGTAGTGCTCAGGGGATTGTAGCAGTGCATGTGTTAGTGCCTGGGTCATTGCATGAGTACATGGGTACTGACTGGATGATTACAGTACTGCAAGGAGAGTGCATGGTGAATTTATAAGTGCTTGTGTTTTGGCGGAGTGATTGGATAAGTACATGGCGCTGGCAGGGTGATTGGAGGAGTGCATGGGTAGTGACAAGGAGATGGCTGGACTGCATCAGTAGTGCTCAGGGGATTGTAGCAGTGCATGTGTTAGTGCCTGGGTCATTGCATGAGTACATGGGTAGTGACTGGATGATTAGAGTACTGCAAGGAGAGTGCATGGTGAATTTATAAGTGCTTGTGTTTTTGGCGCAGTGATTAGATAAGGACATGGAACTAGCTGGGTGATTGGAGGAGTGCATGGGTAGTGACAAGGAGATGGCTAGACTGCATCAGTAGTGCTCAGGGGATTGTAGCAGTGCATGTGTTAGTGCCTGGGTCATTGCATGAGTACATGGGTACTGACTGGATGATTACAGTACTGCAAGGAGAGTGCATGGTGAATTTATAAGTGCTTGTGTTTTGGCGGAGTGATTGGATAAGTACATGGCGCTGGCAGGGTGATTGGAGGAGTGCATGGGTAGTGACAGGGCGATGGCTGGACTGCATCAGTAGTGCTCAGGGGATTGTAGCAGTGCATGTGTTAGTGCCTGGGTCATTGCATGAGTACATGGGTACTGACTGGATGATTAGAGTACTGTAAGGAGCGTGCATGGTGAATTTATAAGTGCTTGTGTTTTGGCGCAGTGATTAGATAAGTACATGGAACTGGCTGGGTGATTGGAGGAGTGCATGGGTAGTGACAAGGAGATGGCTAGACTGCATCGGTAGTGCTCAGGGGATTGTAGCAGTGCATGTGTTAGTGCCTGGGTCATTGCATGAGTACATGGGTACTGACTGGACGATTACAGTACTGCAAGGAGAGTGCATGGTGAATTTATAAGTGCTTGGGTTTTGGCGGAGTGATTGGATAAGTACATGGTGTAGGAGAGTAGGATCTGCCTCTTATGGTTACCCCCACTTTTTGCTGGTGTATCACTGTTTTTCGACTTTAGTCTGGCTGGGGCCCTGCTATCCAGTACCCCAGCCTAGCTGCTTCCTCTCTAAATTGATTCCCTGTACCTTAAGTACACTTCAGATTGGATTCTGGGGTGCCCTTATAAGTCCCTAGTATATGGTATACTATGTACCCAGGGCATAGGTACCCCAGAGGCCTACCAGGGGTTGAAGCATGTATTGTGCCACCCCTGGAAGGCCCTCCAAAATGACACCACAGGACTGCTACTGCAGCCTGAGTAAGGTGGTGCATGCACCCCTTACAGAGATATAGGTTCACTATATCTCACCTATCACTGCACATAGAAACCTATCAGTCACCCCTATGGCAGGCCTTATCAATCCTGAAGGCAGGGTGCTTGGTTTTATGTGAGAGGGTGCCCATGCATGAGCAGAGCCCCTCTGCAGCCTTCGGAATCTCCTCTCCGGGGTTGTCTGTGGTGCAGCCTGACCATATACTCTTAAGTGCATTATATCTAAACGGTAAATGCTAACTTTGGGATGGCTGCACGGAAACATGTCGTGTTTGGTGTCAAACACCTTGGAATCATACCCCCACACCAGTAACTGGTGTGGGAGTATGATCCCACCCTTCTAGAGGGAGAGACATGACAGCACCGGTATACCCGGTACCAACTAAACAGAGCCTGGCATCACAAAATGGATGCTGCAGCCACAGACACGAGTCTGGCCTCCTGCTGCTGACCGAAACTCCGGCAGGGGAGGCCTGGACAATAGGTTTCCTGTCACAGGGAGGTGTTACCACCTCCCAGACAGGCCTTAGTGGATTGGGGCTGGGTGGGTGCACTCCAAGAGTGCTTTGAAGTCCTGCACTGGGGGCACATTTGGTGTCCTCGTGCATACCCCAGTTCAAACCGGTTGCAGGGGCTGCCAGCCCCTGCTCTGGCGCGAAACTGGACAAAGGAAATGGGTGTAGCCACCCCTCTTTCCAAACCCTCCCATAGGTGGGTCCCCAGAGTTAGTCCAACCCCTTTCTTTAGTATAAGTAAGGGAACCCTGGCAACAGGACTTTAGATATCCCTGGACGAAACTCTGCAACTGAATCCTGGAACTTCGACGCTCTACTCAAGACTAGAGGACTGAAGAAATCTCCCTTGGGGTCAAGGAGTGACTCCCCTGCTTGGCAGGCACCAACAAAGCATTTGCCGGTCTGCATCTCCGAAGCTCCCGCCGGACTCCGAAGTACTTGCAGCCCAGGAAGAGGATTTCCAGACATCTCAGAGGCCGACCCGAGTCCCCAGCAAAGCTGAGACCCGCAGCCCTCGTGAGTAGCGTGGAACCGGAACTCCTGGTCACCGTGCACATTTGCTAGTGCATTGACTTCTCGACGACTCTTGAAGTCCTGCTTTGGGTTACTCGTAGCCCAGGCCCCGAGCACCATTTGCACTGAAGATTGTGAGCCTACACTCCACGAGTGTTCCGTGGGCCTGCTTCCTGCATTTCCGCTTGGGGCTCCTTTGCGATCTCTGGTCCGTCGACTGGTGGGTCCCTGTGAAGGCAACTCTGATTTTCTTTGGGCGTTTCTGGTTGCTCCAGACGTGCCCTAACTCCCCACCAAGTGGTGAGTCCCTCAGACCTTGCTGGTCTGCTCCGAAGCATCTTTCTCCTTTCTGCGTGGGTTGCTGTTGCCAAGGCTTGTTGTGTTCAATCCGGACACCAACATTGCAGCACTCGACATCCTTCGTGGGACAGCTCGAATCCACCTCCTGGTCCTCGTGGCTGAAGAGTCAAGCTTCACCTCTTTCACCTGAAGCACCCGACATCGGTGGGCATTCGACTATCGTGCCCCTGGTCACTGGCAAGTGACCCAGACTCTGTCCCCTCTGCTTTCAGGTTCTTCTCATCTCCGATCCAGGCTTGGATCTCTTCGGACACTTCGCATCTTCCCGGCAGCAGCACTTCGTGGCAGGCTGCCATTGAAAACGACGACGCGACCCGACACCATTTGACACCTATGCACCCGGCTTCCCTGGGTGAGGTAACTCGAGTACTCCGGTGCTCCCGTGGGTGTTGACCCTAGAACTGTCTAAGTCCAAGAGGGTTTGGTCCTAGTCCATTTCTAAGTGTCCCTAAACTCTAAAACTCTTACCGCGACTTTCCCATAGACTTTAACGGAGCTCGCGGCTGTGTTCACACACTGCACACAGCCCCCGTGGGTCCCCTGTGTCACTACCTTGGGTGGTTCCTTGGGGTCCCAGCGATTCTACAGGCTCTAGGCCTTGTGTCTACTCAAGTCGTGGTTCTTATACCACTTTCTTAATATATGGTTTGGTACGCCCCTAGGGCTAATCGTATATTGTGCTAATTTACTGTGCTATTTGACTTGTAACTTGTGTACTTTGACCTCTAGCCTCATAAAGAGACTATTGGGTAGTGTTTAGTAATAAATACATATATTTTATATATATACCTGGTGTGGTTCTCCTTTCATTTGGTCATTCATGAGCTTATAACTGGTAAAACAAACAGCTTAACACTCCTTCAAGACTTAGCCTGAAGGCTGCTCTCCATAGCTACCACTAGGATAGCTTTCAATAAAGGTTGTCTTTAAACCTATCATCAATAAAGGTCGTTTGGACTGGTGCAAGGTGCCCACTATAACTAGTGGACAGCATATGCCAGGCCAACTTCTCACATTGGTGTGCAGCGGTTGGATTCAAGCTTGCCTTTGTTTTACCAGATAATCTCAAGTGTGTGATCAACTGAAAACCACTAAAGGTACCTCAGGTACATATAAATTCAAGCTTAGAAATACAGTAAGTTCTACTGAACTTAGAGTTGTGTGTCAAGGGCTTAGCACACCCTTTCTACAACTCAAGAGAGTTTAGTAGGCCACACTAGAGTAGGTAGTGCATACACCACACCTCACTAGTGATGTCTTCAGGGCCAGGAACCAGTAGGTCCCTGCCAGGAACCAGTGGGCTCCTACCCTCCAAATATGACAACCTCCCATTCTTGGAATTGAGAGAATTGTGCAAGATTAGGAAGCTGAAGACAGGCAAAAGTGCCAACACCCAACGTCTCATGGAGATGCTTCTGCTGGATGATCTCAGAAGACCCATAGGGTCTGCAGGGGTAGGCAGAGAGGGTGGGGCAGAAGATGAGGAAGGGACCAGGGGTGAAAATACCCAGGACCTGACCTCTGAAACTGGCCAGGAAGATGAAAATGATCTTGCCCTGGACAATCCAGCTCCTCCTGCAGATGAGGAGGAGGATCAGAATGACCTCCCCTTTGTCCCACCAGGAAGAGTTGTGAGTGTGCCTAGAAGGTCCAGATCTCCTTCTCAGGAGTCTAACCATTCTGACACCTCAGTAGGGACCTCTGTTTCCTCTCATAGGAGGGAATCCTCTAATGAAAGGAAAAAGAGGCTGCTCCAGTATGAAGAAGCTCAGCTTAGGATCAGAAGAGAGCAGCTGGCTATAGACAGGGAGTCCCTAGAGCTTCATAGACAAAGAAGAAAGTTGGGACTAGAGTCCCATGGTGGCAGCAACTTCCCTAGTGGTAGGGAAAGGTCTTATGACCATAGAAACCTGAGCAAGATTGTCCCTCCCTACCAGAGTGGGGATGACATCCACAAATGGATTACTGCACTGGAAAGGGCCTGTAAAGTTCAGAGGGTCCCCCAGGAGCAGTGGGCAGCAATCTTGTGGCTCTCCTTTGCAGACAAAGGTAGAGACAAGCTCCTCACTGTAAGAGAAGAGGATGCTGATGATTACCAAGTCCTGAAGAGTGCCCTGATAGATGGGTTTGGCCTAACCACTGAGCAATACAGGTTAAAGTTCAGAGATACCCAAAAGGCACAGACACAGGACTGGGTGGACTTTGTAGATTGTGCTACCAAGGCTCTGGAAGGCTGGTTACTTGGCAGTAAGGTGTGTGACTTCAAAGGATTGTATAATTTAATCATGAGGGAGCAGATTCTTAATAACTGTCAGAATCAGTTGCTACATCAGTACCTGGTTGACTCTGATCTGACCTCTCCCCAAGAATTGGGAAAGAAGGCAGACAAATGGGTCAGAACCAGGGTGAAGCAGAAGGTACAGAACCAAGGTGGTGACCAGAAGAAGCAAGATTCCAAAAACTCTGACAAGGGTGGGGAAAAGGGTAAAGACCAGAAGTCTTCTCAAGGTCCCCAAAAATCTGCATCTGGTGGGGAATCCCAATCTACTAAAGGAAAAGGCCAAAAGAAACCATGGTGCAAAATCTGTAAGCAAAAGACTCACTGGACAAGTGATTGCACCAAGTCCAAAGACTCTAATCCAGCCACCATTGCCCCTAAGGCAACTGTTCCCCCTAGTCCAGCTACAAATGGTGGTGGAAACACTCAGAATAAGGGTTTAGTAGGGTTGACCCTGGGTACTGAGATGGGCTCTGGCCTAGTCAGAGTGCCAACTCAGGCTGTCCTAGTCTGTGATGGGGGCATGGATATGTCCCCCTTTGTGAGTCCCAATAATTTGGGCAAATACAGACAGCAGCCTTTAATTAATGGAAGAGAGGCTTTGGCATTCAGGGACACAGGAGCAAGTGTCACCATGGTGACACAAGATCTTGTGGATCCTGGGCAGATTATACTTGGTGAAATGTACCAAGTGACCAATGCTAGCAATGTCAGAACAGACCATTCTCTGGCAGTTGTTAACTTCTCCTGGGGAGGGGTAACTGGCCTTAAGAAGGTTGTGGTGAGTGCAGACCTACCAGTCGAATGCTTGCTTGGCAATGATCTTGAAACCTCAGCTTGGGCAGAGGTGGAGCTCAGGAAACATGCAGAAATGCTAGGGATCCCTGCACATGTCTTTGCTGTGACTAGGTCACAGGCCAAAATGTCAAAAGCTGAACAGGCCCTGGATTCTGGAACAATGGACCAGGTGCCTCCCAAGAGAAGGAGCAGTAGGGTTAAGGCAGTGCCTTCCACCTTGGCTCAGGAAGCAGATCAGTCTTTTGAGGAAGATGATCTCAGGCCTGAAGAAGGAACTGTCCCAGAGGAGCTTGAACCTGATCAGGTTGAGTTCTTGGGGACAGGGGGCCCTTCCAGGGCAGATCTGAGCCAGGAGCAGCTGAACTGCCCCTCTCTTGAACCCCTCAGACAGCAAGCTGCTGCTGAGGCTGCTGGGAATGCTAGTGGCACCCATAAGATATATTGGGATGATGGACTCCTGTACTCAGAGAGTAGAGACCCCAAGCCTGGAGCAGCCAGGAGGTTGGTTATACCTCTGAAGTTCAGGGGCTTCCTATTGACACTAGCCCATGATATTCCCTTAGCAGGTCACCTGGGCCAGAACAAGACTTGGGACAGAATTGTCCCTCACTTTCACTGGCCCCACATGTCTGAAGACACCAAGGAGTTTTGTCGCTCCTGTGTAACCTGCCAAGCCAGTGGGAAGGCAGGTGGCACCACAAAGGCCCCCTGATACCACTACCTGTGGTGGGGGTTCCCTTTGAGAGGGTGGGGATTGACATAGTTGGTCCCATGGATCCCCAAACAGCATCTGGGCACAGGTTTATCCTGGTGGTGGTGGACCATGCCACCAGGTACCCAGAAGCCATTCCCCTTAGGACCACTACAGCCCCTGTGGTGGCAAGGGCCCTCCTGGGAATTTTCTCAAGAGTGGGCTTTCCTAAGGAGGTAGTATCTGACAGAGATGCAAACTTTATGTCCAGTTACTTGACTGCAATGTGGAAGGAGTGTGGAGTGACTTATAAGTTCACCACACCCTATCACCCACAATGCAATGGTTTAGTTGAGAGATTCAACAAAACCTTGAAGGGCATGATTAAAGGGCTCCCAGAAAAGCTTAGGCGAAGATGGGACATACTCTTGCCCTGCCTTTTATTTGCATACAGGGAGGTGCCTCAAAAGGGGGTTGGCTACAGCCCTTTTGAACTTTTGTTTGGCCATCCTGTCAGGGGTCCATTGTGTCTGGTGAAGGAAGGTTGGGAGTTACCTCTCAAACCCCTAAACAGGACATAGTGGACTATGTACTTGGTCTCCGCTCCAGGATGGCTGAGTATATGAAAAAGGCAACCAAAAACCTTGAGGCTAGCCAGGAATTACAGAAAGCCTGGCATGACCAAAAGGCTGTGCTGACTGTTTACCAGCCAGGACAGAAGGTGTGGGTGTTGGAGCCAGTGGCCCCAGCAGCCCTCCAAGACAAGTGGAGTGGCCCCCATACCATTGTTGAACAGAAGGGAGAGGTTACCTATCTGGTAGACCTGGGAACTCCCAGGAGCCCCCACAGGGTGCTCCATGTCAACAGGCTGAAGCCATATGTGGACAGGGCTGACATGGGCTTGCTCATGGCAACTGATGAGGGACAGGAGGAGGAGAGTGACCCTCTCCCTGACCTGCTCTCACAGAACCCTGATGATGGGTCAGTGGATGGTGTAGCCTTGGCAGGCAGCCTCACTGCCCAGCAGCAAACTGATTGTAGACAGGTGCTCAATCAGTTCAGACACATGTTTTCTCTGACTCCAAGTCAGACCACCTGGTGCACTCATGAAGTGGACACTGGGGACAGTCTGCCTGTTAAAAGTAAGATTTACAGGCAACCTGACCAGGTCAGGGACTGTATCAGGACAGAAGTCCAGAAAATGTTGGAACTGGGTGTCATTGAGCCTTCAGATAGCCCTTGGGCTAGTCCAGTGGTCCTGGTGCCAAAACCTCACACCAAAGATGGTAAGAGAGAGATGAGGTTTTGTGTGGACTACAGAGGCCTCAATGCAGTCACTAGGACTGATGCCCATCCAATCCCCAGGGCAGATGAGCTAATAGACACTTTGGCCTCAGCCAAGTATCTAAGCACATTTGACCTAACAGCTGGCTACTGGCAGATCAGACTAGCTGATGATGCAAAGCCAAAAACTGCATTTTCTACCCCTGGTGGGCTTTACCAATTTGTGGTGATGCCCTTTGGTTTGAAAAATGCACCTGCCACTTTTCAGAGGTTGGTGAACACAGTCCTTACAGGTCTGGAAGCCTATAGTGCAGCATATCTAGATGATATTGCTGTCTTTAGCTCCACCTGGGAGGATCACCTGGTCCACCTCAGAAATGTTTTGGAGGCCCTGCAGAAGGCAGGCCTAACTATCAAGGCCACCAAGTGCCAGATAGGGCAGAGTCAGGTTGTGTACCTGGGCCACCTTGTGGGTGGAGGCCAGGTTCAACCATTGCAGAGCAAAATCCAGACCATCATGGACTGGGTTGCTCCAACTACCCAGACTCAGGTGAGAGCCTTTTTAGGCCTGACTGGGTACTACAGAAGATTTGTCAAGGGGTATGGATCAATAGTGACACCCCTGAATGACTTAACCTCTAAGAAAATGCCCAAAAAGGTTCAGTGGACAGTTAGCTGTCAAAAGGCATTTGATGACCTGAAGCAGGCCATGTGCACTGCTCCCATTCTGCAAAGTCCTGATTACTCCAAAGAGTTCATTGTGCAAACAGATGCATCTGAGTTGGGGGTAGGGGCTGTACTGTCACAGTTGAATGATGAAGGTCAGGATTAGCCAGTAGCTTTTATTAGCAGAAGGCTGACCCCCAGAGAGAAACGTTGGTCAGCCATTGAGAGGGAGGCCTTTGCTGTGGTTTGGGCTCTGAAGAAGCTGAGGCCATACTTGTTTGGCACTCACTTCCTTGTTCAGACAGACCATAAGCCCCTCTTATGGCTCAAACAGATGAAGGGTGAAAACCCCAAACTTTTGAGGTGGTCCATTTCCCTACAGGGGATGGACTATACAGTGGAACATAGACCTGGGAGTAACCATGCCAATGCAGATGGACTCTCCAGATATTTCCACTTAGAACATGAAGACTTAACTGGTCAAGGTTAGTTTAATGTCCCTGCGTTTTGGGGGGGTTGTGTAGGAGAGTAGGATCTGCCTCTTATGGTTACCCCCACTTTTTGCTGGTGTATCACTGTTTTTCGACTTTAGTCTGGCTGGGGCCCTGCTATCCAGGACCCCAGCCTAGCTGCTTCCTCTCTAAATTGATTCCCTGTACCTTAAGTACACTTCAGATTGGATTCTGGGGTGCCCTTATAAGTCCCTAGTATATGGTATACTATGTACCCAGGGCATAGGTACCCCAGAGGCCTACCAGGGGTTGAAGCATGTATTGTGCCACCCCTGGAAGGCCCTCCAAAATGACACCACAGGACTGCTACTGCAGCCTGAGTAAGGTGGTGCATGCACCCCTTACAGAGATATAGGTTCACTATATCTCACCTATCACTGCACATAGAAACCTATCAGTCACCCCTATGGCAGGCCTTATCAATCCTAAAGGCAGGGTGCTTGGTTTTATGTGAGAGGGTGCCCATGCATGAGCAGAGCCCCTCTGCAGCCTTCAGAATCTCCTCTCCGGGGTTGTCTGTGGTGCAGCCTGACCATATACTCTTAAGTGCATTATATCTAAACGGTAAATGCTAACTTTGGGATGGCTGCACGGAAACATGTCGTGTTTGGTGTCAAACACCTTGGAATCATACCCCCACACCAGTAACGGGTGTGGGAGTATGACCCCACCCTTCTAGAGGGAGAGACATGACAGCACCGGTATACCCGGTACCAACTAAACAGAGCCTGGCATCACAAAATGGATGCTGCAGCCACAGACACGAGTCTGGCCTCCTGCTGCTGACCGAAACTCCGGCAGGGGAGGCCTGGACAATAGGTTTCCTGTCACAGGGAGGTGTTACCACCTCCCAGACAGGCCTTAGTGGATTGGGGCTGGGTGGGTGCACTCCAAGAGTGCTTTGAAGTCCTGCACTGGGGGCACATTTGGTGTCCTCGTGCATACCCCAGTTCAAACCGGTTGCAGGGGCTGCCAGCCCCTGCTCTGGCGCGAAACTGGACAAAGGAAATGGGTGTAGCCACCCCTCTTTCCAAACCCTCCCATAGGTGGGTCCCCAGAGTTAGTCCAACCCCTTTCTTTAGTATAAGTAAGGGAACCCTGGCAACAGGACTTTAGATATCCGTGGATGAAACTGTGCAACTGAATCCTGGAACTTCGACGCTCTACTCAAGACTAGAGGACTGAAGAAATCTCCCTTGGGGTCAAGGAGTGACTCCCCTGCTTGGCAGGTACCAACAAAGCATTTGCCGGTCTGCATCTCCGAATCTCCCGCCGGACTCCGAAGTACTTGCAGCCCAGGAAGAGGATTTCCAGACATCTCAGAGGCCAACCCGAGTCCCCAGCAAAGCTAAGACCCGCAGCCCTCGTGAGTAGCGTGGAACCGGAACTCCTGGTCACTGTGCACATTTGCTAGTGCATTGACTTCTCGACGACTCTTGAAGTCCTGCTTTGGGTTACTCATAGCCCAGGCCCCGAGCACCATTTGCACCAAAGATTGTGAGCCTACACTCCACGAGTGTTCCGTGGGCCCGCTTCCCGCATTTCCGCTTGGGGCTCCTTCGCGATCCCTGGTCCGTCGACTGGTGGGTCCCTGTGAAGACAACTCTGATTTTCTTTGGGTGTTTCTGGTTGCTCCAGACGTGCCCTAACTCCCCACCAAGTGGTGAGTCCCTCAGACCTTGCTGGTCTGCTCCGAAGCATCTTTCTCCTTTCTGCGTGGGTTGCTGTTGCCAAGGCTTGTTGTGTTCAATCCGGACACCAACACTGCCTCACTCGACATCCTTCGTGGGACAGCTCGAATCCAGCTCCTGGTCATCGTCAACACCTCCTGGTCCTCGTGGCTGAAGAGTCAAGCTTCACCTCTTTCACCTGAAGCACCCGACATCGGTGGGCATTCGACTATCGTGCCCCTGGTCACTGGCAAGTGACCCAGACTCTGTCCCCTCTGATTTCAGGTTCTTCTCATCTCCGATCCAGGCTTGGATCTCTTCGGACACTTCGCATCTTCCCGGCAGCAGCACTTCGTGGCAGGCTGCCATTGAAAACGACGACGTGACCCGACACCATTTGACACCTATGCACCCGGCTTCCCTGGGTGAGGTAACTCGAGTACTCAAATGGTCCCGTGGGTGTTGACCCTAGAACTGTCTAAGTCCAAGAGGGTTTGGTCCTAGTCCATTTCTAAGTGTCCCTAAACTCTAAAACTCTTACAGCGACTTTCCCATAGACTTTAACGGAGCTCGCGGCTGTGTTCACACACTGCACACAGCCCCCGTGGGTCCCCTGTGTCACTACCTTGGGTGGTTCCTTGGGGTCCCAGGGGTTCTACAGGCTCTAGGCCTTGTGTTTACTCAAGTCGTGGTTCTTATACCACTTTCTTAATATATGGTTTGGTACGCCCCTAGGGCTAATCATATATTGTGCAAATTTACTGTGCTATTTGACTTGTAACTTGTGTACTTCGACCTCTAGCCTCATAAAGAGACTATTGGGTTGTGTTTAGTAATAAATACATATATTTTATATATATACCTGGTGTGGTTCTCCTTTAATTTGGTCATTCATGAGCTTATAACTGGTAAAACAAACGGCTTAACACTCCTTCAAGACTTAGCCTGAAGGCTGCTCTCCATAGCTACCACTAGGATAGCTTTCAATAAAGGTTGTCTTTAAACCTATCATCACTAAAGGTCGTTTGGACTGGTGCAAGGTGCCCACTATAACTAGTGGACAGCATATGCCAGGCCAACTTCCCACACATGGTGCTGGCTGGGTGATTGGAGGATTGCATGGGTAGTGACAAGGAGATGGCTGGACTGCATCAGTAGTGCTCAGGGGATTGTAGCAGTGCATGAGTTAGTGCCTGGGTCATTGCATGAGTTCATGGGTATTGACTGGATGATTACAGTACTGCAAGGAGAGTGCATGGTGAATTTATAAGTGCTTGTGTTTTGGCGCAGTGATTAGATAAGGACATGGAACTGGCTGGGTGATTGGAGGAGTGCATGGGTAGTGACAGGGCGATGGCTGAACTGCATCAGTAGTGCTCAGGGGATTGTAGCAGTGCATGTGTTAGTGCCTGGGTCATTGCATGAGTACATGGGTAGTGACTGGATGATTAGAGTGCTGCAAGGAGAGTGCAAGGTGAATTTATAAGTGCTTGGGTTTTGGCGGAGTGATTGGATAAGTACACACAGGTCACATCAGGCCCGCCCCCTCCCATCACCACCGTGCAAACGCGCCCCCTGGCGGGTTTTAAGTTGGGGGATTAATTCCCCTTGAATCCTGAGGGTCCCTGGGGGCCAACTAGCCCACCAGGTACCTCCAGTAAGCGCCACAGAGCGTTGCAGAGAGGTGGTCCGAGGCCACGCGCCTTTTTACACCTCTCTACAACGCAACTCTGTGGCGCTTACTGGACGTACCTGGTGGGCTAGTTGGCCCCCAGGGACCCTCAGGATTCAAGGGGACTTAATCCCCCAACTTAAAACGGCCCACAGGGCGCGTTTGCACACTTGTCACATCAGGCCACGCCCCCTCCCTGCACCACTGTGCAAACGCACCCCCTGGTGCGTTGTAAATTGGGGGCAGCTCCTTCCTTCTCTGCCCCGTCCCACCTCTGCACACCTCTGCACACCTTGGAACCTTTCACCCACCCTGGGGCGCCTTCTCCGTTCCGTCCCACCTCTGCACAACTTGGTACCTTTCACCCACCCTGGGGGCGCCTCCTGCCTTCACTGCCCTGTCCCATCTCTGCACACCTTGGAACCTTTCACCCACCCTGGGGGCGCGTTCTACTCTCCGTCCTACCTCTGCACACCTTGGAACCTTTCACCCACCCTGGGGGCGCCTCCTGCCTTCACTGCCCCGTCCCACCTCTGCCTTCACTTCACAGCACACCAGAACCAAGTGCACACACCCGCTCCTCTGTTTGTTGTCCTTCTTCCTAGGCTGTCCAGCAAACAAACAGAGCACCGGGGACCGCTGCGGGCCCAGCCCTCCTAACGCATCAGATTTAACAGGGTCTGGGGGCAGCATTGCTGTAAAACCGCAGAGCCCCAAGTCATGGGCCAACAATCAGCTCGTAATGACCCACATCTGCTGCCTAAGCCCCGACGTGTGCAGAAGGCAGCTTCATCCTAACACCCCAGAAGGCAGTCCACTGTCCATCTGCGGTGTCTGAAGGGGCTGCCCTGGCCCCCGAGCAGGCAGAGTCACATTTAAAGCTCCCAGACTGCTCATAAAGCGCTGCATAAGAAAGGTCCCACTTACCTACAGGAAAAAGGCAAAGTTTATGTCCCCAGCAGGGCCCTCTGATCCGCGAACCAGGGCCGTGTATGTACTCCTGAGGGCCGCACAGCTAGAGGGGGGCGGGGGGGGTGGGTCCTCGTCTGCGGGGCGGCCGGGCTGTGGGACTCC
Organism: Calotriton arnoldi; assembly: GCA_963921515.1. Classification (NCBI taxonomy): domain Eukaryota; kingdom Metazoa; phylum Chordata; class Amphibia; order Caudata; family Salamandridae; genus Calotriton; species Calotriton arnoldi. Next base: position 1,918,305 of record CAWUFW010001471.1, on the reverse strand, counting down.
CGGCCGAGGCACTCACGGGAGATCGAAGTGGAATCTGCATTTAAATCTGTCCCGAAGGCACTTTAAAAGGATGTGGTCGAGTGTCAGTCACTTCAGCCAGCTTAGCGCCGGGAAGCTTCATTGGGAGCAGCTGTTTGCGCTCAATGAATTGCTCTTCATACATTCATACATTCGTTCGTTCACAAACATCTAGTGCCCCCGCTAAATCTTGACTATGGGGGGGGTGAGGGCATGATTAAGCTGTGTACATTTAAGGCTCTGGTTTTCATTTACTTTCTTCACATCTCCTAGTGTTCCAGACGGTCCTCGTCTGTCCATCGTGTTTACAAGTTGATTCCCACTGTAATTTACTCCTGTTGACGTCTCAGCAGCAGACAGGTGCCAGGGCGGGGTATAGGGCAGAAAGGTGCCAGGGCAGGGTACAGGGCAGACATGTGCCAGGGGGGGGTACAGGGCCGACACTGCCTTTCGGCTCAGCCCCTGTGTCAGCATCAGCACCGGTCCCTGCTCCCGAGCGGTCGCACCCCAGATGTGTTGTGGTGACATTCTCTAGTGTGCTCACCGTAAGGACCCGGCGCTCATGAAGCTGGAAGCCAGCACAGAGCTCCTCGAAGGAGCGCAAGACCCCTTCCTTGAACATCTCTACACATACATCGGCCCCTAGGCTCTCATTGAGCTGCGGCGTCAGTACCTTACCCCATCCCAGGCCGGTCCGTGTGGGTACTTCCGGGGAGTAAGGGATATTCGTGCCCGCACGTCCCGAGTTTTTTTCTGCACCATGCGATGGCATGTAGTGCCTTGGGGACTGCCCGGTTAGCGATGTGCGCCCCACAGTATATTTAGAGACCGTTGTTGGGCCAGGAAGTGTTTCACCCGCACTGCCTCCGCACCCAGACAAACAAATTAAAAAACAAGCCCCGGGGGGTGGCGGTACCCGGGGCTGCGGGAGGGCCGCGTGCCCTCCCGCATATCATTTACATAGCCCCGGGGAAGTGGCGGTCCCCGGGGCTGCGGGGGCCCCTGTGGGCCCCCGCTACATTAATAAATTACCCCCAGGACTTGGCCCACCCGGGGGCTTTGAAAACGAAGGGCGGGAGACCGCGCTTCATTTTTAAAAAAATGAAGGGCGGGAGACCGCGCTTCATTTTTTAAAAAATTTCGGACGGATTCGCGCAACCGGCGCGACCCCGCCCGAATTTGTTTAAAAAAAATGCTTTTTTGGGGGCTGGGGGTCCCTGTGGGACCCCCTGAGCAGGCCTGGGGGGTCAGGGTGTTTTTACCCTGCCCCCTTTTCTTGTTTTGTTTATCTTTCTCTCACCTTTTCTTTCTCCCTCGGTCGGAGCACAAGATGGCTGCCAACACTTCCTGGTTTGAAGTGTTGGCAGCCAATTAGAGCCAAGCTCGTGTTGGGGGGTTAGGCTCCGCCCACATATATATATATTTTTTCCCTTTAATATCTTAAAAACTACTGAACGGATTTACACCATTTAAAAAAAGGACTCTTTTTGAACCAAGGGCAACCTTTTTGCCAAATTTGGTGTAATTCCGTTCAGCAGTTCGGGCTGTAGCTTTGTCTAAAGTTTCCTATGGAAAATAACATGGGGAAAACGTGTTTTGGGACCCCCCTTTTTTCTCGGCCCCCCCCCCCTTGGCGAATCACCCCGAAACTTTCAAGACAGGAGCTGACCGGAGCTGATCACTAGTTTTGAAAATTTTGCGAAGATTCGTCAACCGGCGCCAAAGTTATTGGGAAAACAAAAAACGCTTTTCCTATGGAAACTAGGTCCTAACTATAACTACCTACTGACGACCGCCAGTAGGTAATATATATATAGGACAAGATTAAAGAAAGAAAAGCCTTCAAATTTTTAAGAGATAAACAAGACTACGAATTGGGGCAAATATTCACCTTTGCGAAACGCTATGATGCGATAAGGGTGTCTAAGTTTAAAAACATTGAAGGTTCCAATATTACGACATCCACACGCAGCGGGCTCATGACAGAAACTTCACATTCAGAGGCAAGCTCAGCTGAGGGAAGTGAATCCGAATCGGAGATGAGAAGAATAGGGGGTGACAAACAAATCCCTAAACCGTCTCCGGGGGAAGAATTGAATTTTATTTGCCACGAGCGAAGACAAACACTCCGCCCGAGGCCCCAAAAACAAAGTGGGAACGGAGAACCGTCAGTAACTACAAGCGGAGGCAGAGGCGCAAGGCAAACTCAAAACATGCAAAATCAATACAGGAAAAGAGGAAAGAAAATATGGCATAACAAACAATGAATAACAATATGACTGAGAACACCATAATTAATTTGACGAATACAGCATTATCAGCGCGAGAAAAATATATTCTAAATTTAGGCTTGTCATATGCCCCTGGAATGAATTTTGATTACTCCTTGACCAGACTTGATATTTACAAAGGGGTACAAAAGTTAAAGTTGAGAAAGTTTCATTTAATGTCAAAAACGCAAACAGAGTCAAACACACAAATTGACCTCACATGCAGAGCCCTCAACGCACATTCAAACTTGTCTCAATCGGATTTACCTTTACTCAGAAGCATGGAAGATTTATCTAATGAAAACAGCAGCCCAACTACCTATGGAAATACGGAGCAAACAATCTTAACATATGAATCAACAACTCCATTCAAACCCAAGTCATCATTCAATCCTATCATGGTCCATGATTCAATTGACATCTTTCACGAAACAGTAATATCACAAATAAAAAAACTGAACAAAACCGTGAATATGCAGAACAAGAAGAGGAGCAACAAGGATCAACAATATGACAAGTTAATCAAAAAATTAAAAGAGGACAATAAAGTTGTTATCCGCAATAGTGACAAGGGCGGCAACATTGTGCTATGGTCAATTGATGAATATAATAAAGAAGCGTACAGTCAACTGAACGATAGGTCTTGCTACAGTCGCTGTAATTCAATTAGTCTCAATACATCATACAAGGAATATTTTGCAAAATTAAATGGCTGGAGGAATGCTAATCTCATAACTCTAAATGAATACAAATATTTGAAAAACGAAAACCCTACAACTCCTTCATTGTACTTTATTCCAAAAATCCACAAGGATCCGACATGCCCCCCAGGCAGACCAATTATCTCTGCGAAAGGAGGGTTACTGGAACACACTACAGTATATGTGGATTATTTTTTACAGGAGCATGTTAAGGGGTTACCCAGCTATATACGTGACACAAGTGACTTCTTAAGGCACATTTCTAATGTAACTTGGCAAGATGATTATTTATTGATGGCTCTGGAGGTATCCTCGCTATACACAAGTATAGAACATGTGGATGGCTTAAAAGCAATTGAACACTATCTGGCGGGCAGACCACGGCATTATGAACAGCACAGCATTATGTTAAAAGAGATGATCACATTTTGCCTGCACAATAACATTTTCATGTTCAATAGCCAGCTGTATCGACAAGATAGAGTAGCCATGGGGGCCAGCTTCTCTCCTAGTTATGCCTGTTTGCACATGGGCATGTGGGAGGAGCTGGTCCTCATGGATAAACATAGCCATCACATGACTAACAATGTGAGGTTATGGTTGCGCTATATCGATGATTTATTTGTGATTTGGCAGGGAACCGAGAAAGAAGCAATTACATTTGTTAATGAAATTAATAGTAATGAACTCAACCTCCATTTTACATCAACTATCAGCGGAACATCTGTTGAATTTCTTGATACCCAAATATACATTCATGATCGGAAAATGGAAACTCGGTTATTTTGGAAAAAGACAGCAGGGAACTCTACTTTGCACGCAAGTAGCTCTCACCCCGTACATCTCATTAATAGCATACCATATGGTGAGATGCTGCGTTTAAGACGTATTTGCAGTAACGATGGGGAATTAGCTAGAGCACAGAGGGATAGCAAATCTAGATTTCTAGCAAGAGGTTATACTGAGGATATCATAAACAGAGCCATTGCAAAATCTATGCGTCTATCCAGAACTGAGGCCCTGAAAGACAAAGAGAAGACAGCAAAGAATAGCGAGCCCGACAGTAACAGCCGGGCATTTCGTATGATCTTGAAGTACAGTAGACAGCAATAGAGAATTATACAGAGAAATTGGGCCATGTTACTATCTGATCCGGTAATAGGACCCCTGCTACCGCAGAGGGTGTCCATTACTTACAGCAAGGCACCATCAACAAGAGACAAATTAGTGAAAACCAGCTCTGAAATAATAGAGGGAGGAAGCTGGCTTAACATGAGAAAAGGCTTTTACAGATGTAAAACGTGCAAGGCTTGTACACATGGCATTAACAGCAGCACATACAGAACACCTTTCAGTGACAGGGAATTTAAGATTACTAAATTGTTGACTTGCAAGACCGAATTTGCAGTCTACGTACTTGTTTGCCCTTGTGGCTTGCAGTACGTGGGTAGCACGGTCTTGCAGGTACACAAGCGAGTGTTGCAGCACTTACGAGCCATCACAAATCAGGACAACACATATCCGGTGGCTCGTCACTTCAAAGACAAACATAATTCAAACAACACAGATTTAAAATATTTTGTATTGGACGCTGTCCCTCCTAGTAGACGGGGAGGTGATAGAACCAACAAATTAAGAAAACTTGAGACAAGGTATATATTACAGTTGGATTCTAAATACCCGGGAGGGCTAAACGCAACTGAAGACCTGCACACTTGCCTTACATAGACACACTGAGAAAGAAAGAAATCAAAAGATGTTCTGTGATTTAGCCATACATTTTAGCCATATTTATATGTCATATATATAGCAAAAGTATCTTTTTAATGGTGGTATTGTGTTTTAGTCTCTGAGATATGTAAAATTCTTCTTTTATCAAGTGTTTTTTAGTGTACAGATAAATTTGATATATGTATTCGTACAGATTTATATTTATATAAGTATTTATTTATTTAAGGTTGAATGTTTTTTATATAGTATTTAACTTATACAAATGAAGCAATTTTATGACCTTGGTAGATACATGCAACAAGTCTGAAAATGTATGTATTTATTTATTTATTTATTTAAATACATGCACTGATTGCAATTTGCACATTATGATACATCTAAACTTTGATATAATTATATGTCTATATATAAGGGAGAATGTTGCATACATAGGGGACAGATCACTGTGATACCATTGAAGGAGACCAGGCTAAGACACAATCTGACGTAGATTTATATAAAGAAGCACAACACATATTGAGACTCAATCTTAAGGGAAAACGTAACAATGGTACTGAATTTATCTAGTTTATCCAAAAAGAGAGGATATAATAAGTTGGAACTATTTTTAACTGAAATATGAAAGCACTATTTTTAGCACTTTGCACTCCACTCACATTTTATCACGTAAGATCATGTATTACAACCATTACTACAACAGCGGGACAAGCAGTTAGCTATACAACTTTGTTTGCCAATCTGGATTTATCCATGCATTAAAAATCTACTCATCAAAAGATCAAATGGTAAACATGTCGCAATTTAAGAAATAATTATGTTATTAATTATTGCAATACATGTATTTATAACAAAGACAATTACCACATTGAATTGTAAAGATAATTACATGAATGACAAAGTGTATCTACAATGTCTATAGTCGAAAGTACCATGTGATATCCTAATTGGTTGTTACTATCACTTTAAAAACAGCACTAAATCATCGAACCATGTCATGTGAACAAGGCTCAAGCGAGCCGAAACGCATAATGGCGATGGAATAAAAGCACTTTAAATTTTGCACCAACTTGGGTTCGTGTCTGTACTGTGGAGAAATCCTGGTTATACAGCGGCGATAACGCGATATATATATATATATATATATATATATATCCAAGCTCCAAAGTACCCAACGTACAAGGAGCACTCGAACGGCAACATGCTCATGAAGAGCCTTTATGGTATACAATCCGCCGGCACAACGATAACTTTAAGCAGTTCAATTTGCCATGGATGCCTGACACGTTTCGAAGTGTCCCCACTTCTCTTCAGAGGCTTTGGCAATTGAAGGCGCATAGGACACGCCCTCATCATTTAAATGCTCCAATGCATGCCCTGGATGGGACGCTCTGCCGCGACTAGCAGAGCATTATGGGCCTTGTAGTGTCCTTTGTCTCCAGATGGAGCGCACAATGTTGCTGCTGTAACATTCATAGCCCCCAGATGGGCCTCGGTGTGCCGGTGGAAATGCTAAATCCGTTACTGCCCCACGAAGTCGGCCTGCTCGATAACAGACCGCGTGGCCCCCACATCCTGGGGTGGTGCTCCTTCGCGGCAGCCAGCTGACCTCCCCTGATTGGGAGGACCTGAGAATTTCAAGGGTGTGAGGAGGAGTGTTCCCGGTTAAGCTTGCGGCATCCGAAGAAGGCAAACGCCGAAATGCATCATGCCATACAAAGCTGTCATTAAAGCATTCCCGAAAGCTCCCCGTTGTGTCCTCTGGCTTCCTTCACGGAGGGGTCTTTTGTTGGATATATATATATATATTCACTGAAAAAACCATAGGTTTTAGGGACAGTTATAGTTAGTTGGACATTGCACTCGTACAAAACCCGTGAAATTCCCCTGTTATAGTTAGTTCAGCTAACTATAACTCGTGCCCCCGCAATGCACTGCTGATGACGTCACATATTACATCACTCATGACATGGTCAGTGACATCACTGATGACATCACTGATGACATCTCAAATGACATCACTGATGACATCACTGAGGACATCATCCAGTGACTGTGTGTTTCTGTAAAGTTTAAATATGTTTAATATATATAGGGAAAGGCGTATTGAAGAATGAGTGGGTGTATAAGTGTCTGAATGGATGATTTAGTACGTGAGTGACTGCCTCTACAAGTGAGTGATTAAACGTATCTTACTGAATGCATGGGTTAGTGACTAAACTGTGTGAATGTCTGTATCCGTCTGTTTGTTGGTGTGTAAGTGGATGCATGGATTTGCGAATAGCTACATGAGTGTCTATATGGGTTATTGATTGGTTCTCTGAGTATCTGTATGGCTGCCTGAGTGTTTGTGTGGGTGGGGTGTGTGTGACTCTATACATAGATGTGTGAGTGGGTGATTCACTGGGTGCATGATTTCAAGAGTGCATCTGTGATGGACTGCTTGGGTGGGTGAGTGTGTGTATGGGTGTGTTAGTGAGTGAATGTATATCTCAGTGGTACATGTGCAAGTAACTACATATGTAAAAGGCAGTATATATGTGTGTTAGAGTATTTAAATGGGTATAAGTGAGAGTGTGTTATTGTGAGAGTGGCTGTATGGATGCGTGTGTGCTTGTATCAGTTATTGTATAAGAGCGTAAGAATGTGCTAGTATTTGTATAAGTAAGTGAGCTGGTGTGTGTATAACTGTATAGGTGAGTAAATGGGTGTGTGATTAATTTTTTGCATGACTGACTAGGTGTGTGAGTACCTCTATGGATGAGTGGCGGTGTGTGAGTGTTTATATAGGTGTATGAGTGCATATGATACTCCTGTACTGAGTGACTGTAAGTATGAGTGACTGTACAGGTGAGTGAGTGGATGTGTGTGTAGACCTAAGAATCAGTGAGTGGGTATGTAGTTTTTGGTGTTGGAGTGTCTATGGTTTTGAGAATGGCAGTCTGTAATTTAGAGTGGGTGTATCAAAAGTTATATTAGGGTGTGAGAAGATGCATGAAATTATCACATGGATGATGTCATCAGTGATGTCATTTGAGATGTCATCAGTGATGTCATCAGTGATGTCACTGACCATGTCATGAGTGATGTAATATGTGACGTCATCAGCAGTGCATTGCGGGGCGCGAGTTATAGTTAGCTGAACTAACTATAACAGGGGAATTTCACGGGTTTTGTACGAGTGCAATGTCCAACTAACTATAACTGTCCCTAAAACCTATGGTTTTTTCAGTGAATTTCAAAGGTTTTTTCAATGCTAATTTCTACCTATAACGTGTCTGAAACCTATGGTTTTTTCAGTGAATTTCAAAGGTTTTTTAAATGCTAATTTCTAACTATAACGTGCCTGAAACCTATGGTTTTTTCAGTGAATTTCAAAGGTTTTTTAAATGCTAATTTCTAACTATAACGTGCCTGAAACCTATGGTTTTTTCAGTGAATTTCAAAGGTTTTTAAGTGCTAATTTCTAACTATAACGTGCCTGAAACCTATGATTTTTAAGTGAATTTCAAAGGTTTTTAAATGCTAGTTTCTAACTATGCCAACAGAGGTAGGACATGTGAAGAAAGAAGAAAAAACGCACATAAAGAAGCAAAAGATGTGCAGAAAGAACCAACAGAGGAGCAGAAAGAGGCCTTGTTGCAAAATCATCCTGTGCCCACAACTTTTTCAGACGGGTACTGGTGGTAACTGACTCTGACTAACCAGAGTGAAGGGAGGGGGCCTGAGGTGACATGTGTGCAAACACGCCCCGTGGCGCGTTTTAAGTTGCGGGATTAAGTCCCCTTGAATCCTGAGGGTCCCTGGGGCCCAACTAGCCCCCAGGTACCTACAGTTAGGACCACAGAGCTGAGTTGCAGAGAGGCGTTCCGAGGCCACGCACCTTTTTCACCTCTCTGCAACGCAACTCTGTTGTGCTTACTGAAGGTACCTGGTGGGCTAGTTGGCCCCCAGGATTCAAAGGAATTAACTCCCCAACTTAAAACGCACCACAGGGCGTGTTTGCGCACATGTCACCTGAGGCCCCGCTCCCTCCCTTCACCACTGTGCAAACGCGCCCCGTGGCGCGTTTTAAGTTGGGGGATTAGGTCACCTTGAATCCTGAGAGTCCCTGGGGCCCAACTAGCCCACCAGGTACTTCCAGTAAGCACCACAGGCCTGCGTTGCAACGCCTGTAACAAATTGTGCAGTTGTGTTTAGGTAGTGAAGAGGGTCGTGCTGGGGGTAGTGTTTTAGGGTTTAGGGTAGTGCAGTGGTGTTTGTGTAGTGTAGGGGGTCATGCTGGGGGTAGATTTAGGGTTTAGGGTAGTGCAGTGGTGTTTGGGTAGTCTAGGGAGTCGTGCTGGGGGAGTGTTTTAGGGTTTAGGGTAGTACAGTGGTGTTTGGGTAGTGTAGGGGGTCGTGCTGGGGTTAGTGTTTTAGGGTTTTAGGGTTTAGGGTAGTGCAGTGGTGTTTGGGTAGTGTAGGGGATACTGCTGGGGGTAGTGTTTTAGGGTTTAGGATAGTGCAATGGTGTTTGGGTAGTGTAGGGGTACTGCTGGGGGTAGTGTTTTAGGGTTTAGGGTAGTGCAGTGGTGTTTGGGTAGCGTAGGGGGTACTGCTGGGGGTAGTGTTTTATGGTTTAGGGTAGTGCAGTGGTGTTTGGGTAGTGTAGGGGTTCGTGCTGGGGGTAGTTTTTCAGGGTTTAGGGTAGTGCAGTGGTGTTTGTGTAGTGTAGGAGGTCGTGTTTTAGGGTTTAGGGTAGTGCAGTGGTCTTTGGGTAGTGTAGGGAGTCGTGCGGGGGTATTGTTTTAGAGTTTAGGGTAGTGCAGTGGTCTTTGGGTAGTGTAGGGGTTGTGCGGGGGTAGTGTTTTAGGGATTAGGGTAGTGCATTGGTATTTGGGTAGTGTAGGGGGTCATGCGGGGGTAGTGTTTTAGGGTTTAGGACAGTGCAGTGGTGTTTAGGTAGTGTAGGGGGTCGTGCTGGGGGAGTGTTTTAGGGTTTAGGGCAGTGCAGTGGTGTTCGGGTAGTGTAGGGGGTCGTGCTGGGGGAGTGTTTTAGGGTTTAGGGCAGTGCAGTCGTGTTCGGGTAGTGTAGGGGGTCGTGCTGGGGGAGTATTTTAGGGTTTAGGGTAGTGCAGTGGTATTCGGGTAGTGTAGGGGGTCATGCTGGGGGTAGTGTTCTAGGGTTTAGGTCAGTGCAGTGGTGTTTGGGCAGTGTAGGGGGTCGTGCTGGGGGTGGTGTTTTAGGGTTTAGGGCAGTGCAGTTGTGTTCGGGCAGTGTAGGGGGTCGTGCAGGGGGTGGTGTTTCAGGGTTTAGGGCAGTGCAGTGGTCGGGCAGTGTAGGGGGTTCTGCAGGGGTGGTGTTTCAGGGTTTAGGGCAGTGGTGTTCGGGCAGTGTAGGGGGTCATGCTGGGGGTGGTGTTTCAGGGTTTGGGGCAGTGCAGTGGTGTTCGAGCAGTAAAGGGGTCATGCTGGGGGTGGTGTTTCAGGGTTTAGGGCAGTGCAGTGGTGTTCGGGCAGTGTAGGGGCGGTGCAGGGGTGGTGTTTCAGGGTTTATCGCAGTGCAGTGGTGTTCGGGCAGTGTAGGGGGTGGTGCAGGGGGTGGTGTTTCAGGGTTTAGGGCAGTGCAGTGGTGTTCGGGCAGTGTAGGGGGTCGTGCAGGGGGTGGTGTTTCAGGGTTTAGGGCAGTGCAGTGGTGTTCGGGCAGTGTAGGGGGCGGTGCAGGGGTGGTGTTTCAGGGTTTAGGGCAGTACAGTGGTGTTCGGGCATTGTAGGGGGTGGTGCTGGGGCTGGTGTTTCAGGGTTTAGGGCAGTGCAGTGGTGTTCGGGCAGTGTAGGGGGTCGTGCTGGGGCTGGTGTTTCAGGGTTTAGGGCAGTGCAGTGGTGTTCGGGCAGTGTAGGGGTCGTGCTGGGGCTAGTGTTTCAGGGTTTAGGGCAGAGCAATGGTGCTCAGGCAGTGTAGGGGGTTGTGCTGGGGGTGATGTTTCAGGGTTTAGGGCAGTGCAGTGGTGTTCCGGCAGTGTAGGGGGTCGTGCAGGGGTGGTGTTTCAGGGTTTAGTGCAGTGGTGTTCGGGCAGTGTAGGGGGTCGTGCTGGGGTGGTGTTTCAGGGTTTAGGGCAGTGCAGTGGTGTTCGGGCAGTGTAGGGTGTCGTGCTGAGGGGTGGTGTTTCAGGGTTTAGGGCAGTGCAGTAGTGTTTGGGCAGTGTAGGGGGTCGTGCAGGGGGTGGTGTTTCAGGGTTTAGGGCAGTGCAGTGGTGTTCGGCCAGTGTAGGTAGTCTTGCTGGGGGTGGTGTTTCAGGGTTTAGGGCAGTGCAGTAGTTTTCGGGCAGTGTAGGCGGTCGTGCTGGGGCTGGTGTTTCAGGGTTTAGGGCAGTGCAGTGGTGTTCGGGCAGTGTACGGGGTTGTGCTGGGGCTGGTGTTTCAGGGTTTAGGGCAGTGCAGTGGTGTGCGGGCAGTGTACGGGGTTGTGCTGGGGCTGGTGTTTCAGGGTTTAGGGCAGTGCAGTGGTGTTCGGGCAGTGTAGGGGGTCGTGCTGGGGGTGGTGTTTCAGGGTTTAGGGCAGTGCAGTGGTGTTCGGGCAGTGTAGGGGGTCGTGCTGGGGCTGGTGTTTCAGGGTTTAGGGCAGTGCAGTGGTGTTCGGGCAGTGTAGGGAGTCGTGCTGGGGCTGGTGTTTCAGGGTTTTGGGCAGAGCAGTGGTGTTCGGGCAGTGTAGAGGGTCGTGCTGGGGGTGGTGTTTCAGGGTTTAGGGCAGTGCAGTGGTGTTCGGGCAGTGTAGGGGGTCTTGCTGGGGGTGGTGTTTCAGGGTTTAGGGCAGTGCAGTGGTGTTCGGGCAGTGTAGGGGTCTTGCTGGGGGTGGTGTTTCAGGGTTTAGGGCAGTGGTGTTTGGGCAGTGTAGGGGTCTTGCTGGGGTGATGTTTCAGGGTTTAGGGCAGTGCAGTGGTGTTTGGGCAGTGTAGGGGGTCTTGCTGGGGGTAGTGTTTCAGGGTTTAGGGCGGTGCAGTGGTGTTCGTGCAGTGTAGGGAGTCGTGCTGGGGGTGGTGTTTCAGGGTTTAGGGCAGTGCAGTGGTGTTCGGGCAGTGTAGGGGGTCTTGCTGGGGGTAGTGTTTCAGGGTTTAGGGCGGTGCAGTGGTGTTCGTGCAGTGTAGGGGGTCGTGCTGGGGGTGGTGTTTCAGGGTTTAGGGCAGTGCAGTGGTGTTCGGGCAGTGTAGGGGGTCTTGCTGGGGGTAGTGTTTCAGGGTTTAGGGCGGTGCAGTGGTGTTCGTGCAGTGTAGGGGGTCGTGCTGGGGGTAGTGTTTTAGGGTTTAGGGTTGTGCAGTGGTGCTTGTGTAGTGTTGGGGGTCGTGCTGGGGGTAGTGTTTTAGGGTTTAGGGTAGTGCAGTGGTGTTTGTGTAGTGTAGGGGTCATGTTTTAGGGTAGTGCAGTGGTGTTTGGGTAGTGTAGGGGGTCGTGCTGGGGGTAGTGTTTTAGGATTTAGGTTAGTGCAGTGGTGTTTGGGTAGTGTAGGGGGTCGTGCTGGGGGTAGTGTTTTAGGGTTTAGGGTAGTGCAGTGGTGTTTGTGTAGTGTAGGGGGTCGTGCTGGGGGTAGTGTTTTAGGGTTTAGGGTAGTGCAGTGGTGCTTGTGTAGTGTAGGGGGTCGTGCTGGGGGTAGTGTTTTAGGGTTTAGGGTAGTGCAGTGGTGTTTGTGTAGTGTAGGGGGTCATGTTTTAGGGTAGTGCAGTGGTGTTTGGGTAGTGTAGGGGTCGTGCTGGTGGTAGTGTTTTAGGATTTAGGTTAGTGCAGTGGTGTTTGGGTAGTGTAGGGGGTCGTGCTGGGGTAGTGTTTTAGGGTTTAGGATAGTGCAATGGTGCTTGTGTAGTGTAGGGGGTCGTGCTGGGGGTAGTGTTTTAGGGTTTAAGGTAGTGCAGTGGTGTTTTTGTAGTGTAGGGGGTCATGTTTTAAGATGCAATGCTCCAATACCTGACCAGTCTGCACTACATAAAACTGCAAAAAAACTAAAAATAAAAAGTGTTTTGCACACTTTTGTCATTGGGCTATATGTGGGCTACATCTGGGTAATATTTGTGCTACATTTGGGCTCTTTTTTCACTGGTGGCCATCTTGGAAGACTTCTTTGTTATGAAGTTTCCTAATTTCTTCATTTACTGCAGTCTCCTCAGTAGGAAATGCTTTCAGTTTTTTACTTTGATTCCATCAAGAAGGCATTCAGATGTGTCTCACATCTGCCATAAATTCAGAATGTTAGCACTCTAGTTGCTCATTCGATCACTGGAGTAAAGCTACTGCTCACCAGGGAGTTAACTGGTAGTCTGCTGCTGGTATTGAAAGTGATTGTTTCAGTCTGCATGTCAGAATTTTCTAATGAAATAGAAGAGGATTTGAGATCTCACTTAAAACATGCCCTAATTTTTCTTTCTGCAGCACTAACCATAATTTCTATTTCAAAAGAACCCCTCATTTTGTTCCTTTTTAAATTAAATGTTTTAAGTGTTACCGGTTTATTCCAATCAAGATGGCTTCAGGTGTGCCATACTTTTGTCATAAGTAAGGCTGTTAGCGCTCTAGTTGTTCTTTAGAACACTCTGGGAAGCTGCAGTAGAACACAAAGGCATCAACTGGCAGGCTGCTCCTGTTGAAATATAACAGGAAGATATTTGAGATCACACTTGAAATATGTCCTAATTTTTCTTTCTACAGCACTAACCATAATTTCTATGACAAAATGAACCCCATAATTTTGTTCCTTTTTAAATTAAATTGTTTAAGTGTTACCAGTTTATTCCAATCAAGATGGCTTCAGGTGTGCCATACTTTTGTCATAAGTAAGGCTGTTAGCACTCTAGTTGTTCTTTAGAACACTCTGGGAAGCTGCAGTAGAACACAAAGGAATCAACTGACAGTCTCTGCCCTTGTTGGATGTACATGTTTTACTGAGAATGTCAGACTTCATTCTCACATGAGTGAGAAAGATAATGTGAATTTACAGAAAATATGCTCTCATTTTAGCTTCTGGAGCACCTGCCAAACCTCCATGGGACAAGCATGAGAAAATAGTGTTCTCTCAAACATGATTCATGATATCTCAGCAGAAGGTTTTTCACATGGTAAAATCACCTTAGAATACACCACAATTCCTAAAATTAGTATGGTACCATCAACTAATAAATTCTAATGTAACTAAAGCCTGTTATCACCCTTTATAGTTCTCCTTTTGGTGACCCTCAAAATCTTCTATTCACTACAATGCATTTCAATGAGGTACTATCATTTATATTGGTCCCAAGATGGCTGCCAGCAATTCCAGGATGAAGTGCTGACAGCCAATCAGATCTCACGATGACATGTGTGGTTAGGCTCCGCCCAGATATATATGTGACTTTACTTTTGATTTTCCCAGGAACTACTGAACGGATTTACACCATTTAAGCAAAAGGCACGACACTGAACCAAGGGCTACCTCTTTGCCAAATTTGGTGTAATTCCGTTCAGCAGTTCGGGCTGTAGCTGCGACTAAAGGTTCCTATGGAAAAATGAATGGGGAAAACGCGTTTTGGGACCCCCTTTTTCTCGGCCCCCGCTTGACGTATCACCCGAGACTTTCAGGATAGGAGCGGACCGGAGCGCCCCAACAAGTTGGAAACTTTCGCGAAGATTCGTCAACCGGCGCCAACGTTATTTCAAATAGAATGTCGCGGATTTCCTATGGATAATAGGTTTTAACTATAACTATCTACTGGCGACCGCCAGTAGATAATATATATATATATATATATACATATATATATATATATATAATATATATATATATATATATATATATATATATTCACTGAAAAAACCATAGGTTTTAGGGACAGTTATAGTTAGTTGGACATTTCACTCGTACAAAACCATAGAAATTCCCCGTTATAGTTAGTTCAGCTAACTATAACTCGCGCCCCGCAATGCACTGCTGATGACGTCACATATTACATCACTCATGACATGGTCAGTGACATCACTGATGACATCACTGATGACATCTCAAATGACATCACTGATGACATCATCCAGTGACTGTGTGTTTCTGTAAAGTTTAAATATGTTTAATATATATAGGGAAAGGCGTATTGAAGAATGAGTGGGTGTATAAGTGTCTGAATGGATGATTTAGTACGTGAGTGACTGACTCTACAAGTGAGTGATTAAATGTATCTTACTGAATGCATGGGTTAGTGACTAAACTGTGTGAATGTCTGTATCCGTCTGTCTGTTGGTTTGTAAGCGGCTACATGGCTTTCTGAATAGCTACATGAGTGTCTACATGGGTTATTGATTGATTGTCTGAGTATCTGTATGGGTGCCTGAGTGTTTGTGTGGGTGGGGTGTGTGTGACTCTGTTCATAGATGTGTGAGTTGGTGATTCACTGGGTGCATGGTTTCAAGAGTGCATCTGTGATGGACTGTATGGGTGGGTGAGTGTGTGTATGGGTGTGTTAGTGATTGAATGTATATCTCAGTGGTACATGTGTGAGTAACTACATATGTGAAAGGCAGTATATATGTGTGTTGGAGTATATAAGTGGCTATAAGTGAGAGTGTGTGATTGTGAGAGTGGCTGAATGGATGAGTGTGTACTTGTATCAGTGATTGTATAAGAGCGTAAGAATGTGCTAGGATTTGTATGAGTAAGTGAGCTGGTGAGTAAATGGGTGTGTGATTAAGTTTTTGCATGACTGACTAGGTGTGTGAGTACCTCTATGGATGAGTGGCGGTGTGTGAGTGTTTATATAGGTGTATGAGTGCATATGATAGTCCTGTACTGAGTGACTAAGTATGAGTGACTGTACGGGTGAGTGAGTGGATGTGTGTGTAGACCTAAGAATCAGTGAGTGGGTATGTAGTTTTTGGTGTTGGAGTGTCTATGGTTTTGAGAATGGCAGTCTGTAATTTAGAGTGGGTGTATCAAAAGTTATATTAGGGTGTGAGAAGATGCATGAAATTATCACATGGATGATGTCATCAGTGATGTCATTTGAGATGTCATCAGTGATGTCATCAGTGATGTCACTGACCATGTCATGAGTGATGTAATTTGTGACGTCATCAGCAGTGCATTGCTGGGCGCGAGTTATAGTTAGCTGAACTAACTATAACGGGGAATTTCTATGGTTTTGTACGAGTGAAATGTCCAACTAACTATAACTGTCCCTAAAACCTATGGTTTTTTCAGTGAATTTCAAAGGTTTTTAAATGCTAATTTCTAACTATAACGTGTCTGAAACCTATGGTTTTTTCAGTGAATTTCAAAGGTTTTTAAATGCTAATTTCTAACTATAACGTGCCTGAAACCTATGATTTTTTAAGTGAATTTCAAAGGTTTTTTTAAATGCTAGTTTCTAACTATGCCTACAGAGGTAGGACATGTGAAGAAAGAAGAAAAACGCACAGAAAGAAGCAAAAGATGTGCAGAAAGAACCAACAGAGGAGCAGAAAGAGGCCTTGTTGCAAAATCATCCTGTGCCCACAACTTTTTCAGACGGGTACTGGTGGTAACTGACTCTGACTAACCAGAGCCAGTGCTATGCTAAAAGACACTTAGAATACAGTGAAAACACCTACATACACTAGGGAACACTATGCGTTGGGGTACCCCTGTGATTAGCATGACCTCCTCTGCAAGTCCCTAGTACATAATAGGGCAGGGGGATTAAAACTACCTCTTAAAACGCTGCTACAGGGCGCGTTTGCACAGTGGTGAAGGGAGGGGGCCTGAGGTGACATGTGTGCAAACGCACCCCGTGGCCGTTTTAAGTTGCAGGATTAAGTCCCCTTGAATTCTGAGGGTCCCTGGGGCCCAACTAGCCCCCAGGTACCTACAGTTAGGACCACAGAGCTGAGTTGCAGAGAGGCGTTCGAGGCCACGCACCTTTTTCACCTCTCTGCAACGCAACTCTGTTGTGCTTACTGAAGGTACCTGGTGGGCTAGTTGGCCCCCAGGGTCCCTCAGGATTCAAAGGAATTAATTCCCCAACTTAAAACGCACCACAGGGCGTGTTTGCGCACATGTCACCTGAGGCCCCGCCCCCTCCCTTCACCACTGTGCAAACGCGGCCCGTGGTGCGTTTTAAGTTGGGGGATTAGGTCACCTTGAATCCTTTGGGTCCCTGGGGCCCAACTAGCCCACTAGGTACTTCCAGTAAGCACCACAGGCCTGCGTTGCAACGCCTGTAACAAATTGTGCAGTTGTGTTTAGGTAGTGAAAAGGGTCGTGCTGGGGGTAGTGTTTTAGTGTTTAGGGTAGTGCAGTGGTGTTTGTGTAGTGTAGGGGGTCATGCTGGGGGTAGATTTAGGGTTTAGGGTAGTGCAGTGGTGTTTGGGTAGTGTAGGGAGTCGTGCTGGGGGAGTGTTTTAGGGTTTAGGGTAGTGCAGTGGTGTTTGGGTAGTGTAGGGGTCGTGCTGGGGGTAGTGTTTAGGTTTTAGGGTAGTGCAGTGGTGTTTGGGTAGTGTAGGGGGTCGTGCTGGGGGTAGTGATTTAGGGTAGTGCAGTGGTGTTTGGGTAGTGTAGGGGTACTGCTGGGGTAGTGTTTTAGGGTTTAGGGTAGTGCAGTGGTGTTTGGGTAGTGTAGGGGTACTGCTGGGGGTAGTGTTTTAGGGTTTAGGGTAGTGCAGTGGTGTTTGGGTAGTGTAGTGGTTCGTGCTGGGGGTAGTTTTTAGGGTTTAGGGTAGTGCAGTGGTGTTTGTGTAGTGTAGGGGGTAGTGTTTTAGGGTTTAGGGTAGTGCAGTGGTGTTTGTGTAGTGTAGGAGGTCGTGTTTTAGGGTTTAGGGTAGTGCGGTGGTCTTTGGGTAGTGTAGGGAGTCGTGCGGGGGTAGTGTTTTAGGGTTTAGGGTAGTGTAGGGGTCATGCGGGGGTAGTGTTTTAGGGATTAGGGTAGTGCATTGGTGTTTGGGTAGTGTAGGGGGTCATGCGGGGGTAGTGTTTTAGGGTTTAGGGCAGTGCAGTGGTGTTTGGGTAGTGTAGGGGTCGTGCTGGGGGAGTGTTTTAGGGTTTAGGGCAGTGCAGTGGTGTTCGGGTAGTGTAGGGGGTCGTGCTGGGGGAGTGATTTAGGGTTTAGGGCAGTGCAGTGGTGTTCGGGTAGTGTAGGGGGTCGTGCTGGGGGAGTGTTTGAGGGTTTAGGGCAGTGCAGTCGTGTTTGGGTAGTGTAGGGGGTTGTGCTGGGTGTAGTATTTTTGGGTTTAGGGTAGTGCAGTGGTGTTCGGGTAGTGTAGGGGTCATGCTGGGGGTAGAGTTCTAGGGTTTAGGGCAGTGCAGTGGTGTTTGGGCAGTTTAGGGGGTAATGCTGGGGGTGGTGTTTTAGGGTTTAGGGCAGTGCAGTGGTGTTCGGGCAGTGTAGGGGGTCGTGCTGGGGGTGGTGTTTCAGGGTTTAGGGCAGTGCAGTGGTGTTCGGGCAGTGTAGGGGGTGGTGTTTCAGGGTTTAGGGCAGTGCAGTGGTGTTCGGGAGGTGTAGGGGGTCATGCAGGGGGTGGTGTTTCAGGGTTTAGGGCAGTGGTGTTCGGGCAGTGTAGGGGGTCGTGCTGGGGGTGGTGTTTCAGGGTTTGGGGCAGTGCACTGGTGTTCGGGCAGTGTAGGGGCGGTGCAGGGGGTGGTGTTTCAGGGTTTAGGGCAGTGCAGTGGTGTTCGGGCAGTGTAGGGGGTGGTGCAGGGGTGGTGTTTCAGGGTTTAGGGCAGTACAGTGGTGTTCGGGCAGTGTAGGGGGTCGTGCTGGGGCTGGTGTTTCAGGGTTTAGGGCAGTGCAGTGGTGTTCGGGCAGTGTAGGGGGTCGTGCTGGGGCTGGTGTTTCAGGGTTTAGGGCAGTGCAGTGGTGTTCGGGCAGTGTAGGTGGTCGTGCTGGGGCTGGTGTTTCAGGGTTTAGGGCAGTGCAGTGGTGTTCGGGCAGTGTAGGGGGTCATGCTGGGGCTGGTGTTTCAGGGTTTAGGGCAGTGCAGTGGTGTTCGGGCAGTGTAGGGGGTCTTGCTGGGGCTGGTGTTTCAGGGTTTAGGGCAGTGCAGTGGTGTTCGGGCAGTGTAGGGGGTCTTGCTGGGGCTGGTGTTTCAGGGTTTAGGGCAGTGCAGTGGTGTTCGGGCAGTGTAGGGGTCGTGCTGGGGTGGTGTTTCAGGGTTTAGGGCAGTGCAGTGGTGTTCGGGCAGTGTAGGGGGTCGTGCTGGGGCTAGTGTTTCAGGATTTAGGGCAGAGCAATGGTGTTCAGGTAGTGTAGGGGGTTTTGCTGGAGGTGGTGTTTCAGGGTTTAGGGCAGTGCAGTGGTGTTCGTGCAGTGTAGGGGGTGATGTTTCAGGGTTTAGGGCAGTGGTGTTCAGGCAGTGTAGGGGGTCTTGCTGGGGTTGATGTTTCAGGGTTTAGGGCAGTGCAGTGGTGTTCGGGCAGTGTAGGGGGTCGTGCTGGGGGTGGTGTTTCAGGGTTTAGGGCAGTGCAGTGGTGTTCCGGCAGTGTAGGGTGTCGTGCAGGGGTGGTGTTTCAGGGTTTAGGGCAGTGCAGTGGTGTTCGGGCAGTGTAAGGGGCGTGCTGGGGCTGGTGTTTCAGGGTTTAGGGCAGTACAGTGGTGTTCGGGCAGTGTACGGGGTTGTGCTGGTGCTGGTGTTTCAGGGTTTAGGGCAGTGCAGTGGTGTTCGGGCAGTGTAGGGGGTCGTGCTGGGGGTGGTGTTTCAGGGTTTAGGGCAGTGCAGTGGTGTTCGGGCAGTGTAGGGGTCGTGCTGGGGCTGGTGTTTCATGGTTTAGGGCAGTGCAGTGGTGTTCGGGTAGTGTAGGGGGTCGTGCTGGGGGTGGTGTTTCAGGGTTTAGGGCAGTGCAGTGGTGTTCGGGCAGTGTAGGGGGTCATGCTGGGGGTGGTGTTTCAGGGTTTAGGGCAGTGCAGTGGTGTTCGGGCAGTGTAGGGGGCTTGCTGGGGGTGGTGTTTCAGGGTTTAGGGCAGTGGTCTTCGGGCAGTGTAGGGGGTCTTGCTGGGGTGATGTTTCAGGGTTTAGGGCAGTGGTGTTCGGGCAGTATAGGGGGTCTTGCTGGGGGTAGTGTTTCGGGGTTTAGGGCAGTGCAGTGGTGTTCATGCAGTGTAGGGGGTCGTGCTGGGGGTGGTGTTTCAGGGTTTAGGGCAGTGCAGTAGTGTTCGGGCAGTGTAGGGGATCGTGCAGGGGTGGTGTTTCAGGGTTTAGGGCAGTGCAGTGGTATTCGGGCAGTGTAGGGGGTCGTGCTGGGGTGGTGTTTCAGGGTTTAGGGCAGTGCAGTGGTGTTCGGGCAGTGTAGGGGGTCGTGCAGGGGTGGTGTTTCAGGGTTTAGGGCAGTGCAGTGGTGTTCGGGCAGTGTAGGGGTCGTGCTGGGGCTGGTATTTCAGGGTTTAGGGCAGTGCAGTGGTGTTCGGGCAGTGTAGGGGGTCTTGCTGGGGGTGGTGTTTCAGGGTTTAGGGCAGTGCAGTGGTGTTCGTGCAGTGTAGGGGGTCGTGCTGGAGATGGTGTTTCAGGGTTTAGGGCAGTGCAGTAGTGTTCGGGCAGTGTAGGGGTCGTGCAGGGGTGGTGTTTCAGGGTTTAGGGCAGTGCAGTGGTGTTCGGGCAGTGTAGGGCGTCGTGCTGGGGGTGGTGTTTCAGGGTTTAGGGCAGTGCAGTGGTGTTCGGGCAGTGTAGGGGGTCGTGCTGGGGGTGGTGTTTCAGGGTTTAGGGCAGTGGTGTTCGGGCAGTGTAGGGGGTCTTGCTGGGGGTGATGTTTCAGGGTTTAGGGCAGTGCAGTGGTGTTCGGGCAGTGTAGGAGGTCTTGCTGGGGGTAGTGTTTCAGGGTTTAGGGCAGTGCAGTGGTGTTCGGGCAGTGTAGGGGCGTGCTGGGGGTGGTGTTTCAGGGTTTAGGGCAGTGCAGTGGTGTTCGGGCAGTGTAGGGGGTCGTGAAGGGGTGGTGTTTCAGGGTTTAGGGCAGTGCAGTGGTGTTTGTGTAGTGTAGGGGTCATGTTTTAGGGTAGTGCAGTGGTCTTTGGGTAGTGTAGGGGTCGTGCTGGGGGTAGTGTTTTAGGATTTAGGTTAGTGCAGTGGTGTTTGGGTAGTGTAGGGGGTCATGCTGGGGGTAGTGTTTTAGGGTTTAAGGTAGTGCAGTGGTGTTTGTGTAGTGTAGGGGGTCGTGCTGGGGGTAGTGTTTTAGGGTTTAGGGTAGTGCAGTGGTGCTTGTGTAGTGTAGGGGGTTGTGCTGGGGGTAGTGTTTTAGGGTTTAGGGTAGTGCAGTGGTGTTTGTGTAGTGTAGGGGTCATGTTTTAGGGTAGTGCAGTCGTGTTTGGGTAGTGTAGGGGGTCGTGCTGGGGGTAGTGTTTTAGGATTTAGGTTAGTGCAGTGGTGTTGGGGTAGTGTTTTAGGGTTTAGGATAGTGCAGTGGTGCTTGTGTAGTGCAGGGGGTCGTGCTGGGGGTAGTGTTTTAGGGTTTAGGGTAGTGCAGTGGTGTTTTTGTAGTGTAGGAGGGTCATGTTTTAAGATGCAACGCTCCAATACCTGACCAGTCTGCACTACATAAAACTGCAAAAAAACTAAAAATAAAAAGTGTTTTGCACACTTTTGTCATTGGGCTATATGTGGGCTACATCTGGGTAATATTTGTGCTACATTTGGGCTCTTTTTTCACTGGTGGCCATCTTGGAAGACTTCTTTGTTATGAAGTTTCCTAATTTCCTCATTTACTGCAGTCTCCTCAGTAGGAAATGCTTTCAGTTTTTTACTTTGATTCCATCAAGAAGGCATTCAGATGTGTCACACATTTGCCATAAATTCAGAATGTTAGCACTCTAGTTGTTCATTAGATCACTGTAGTAAAGCTACTGCTCACCAAGGAGTTTACTGGAAGTCTACTGCTGGTATTGAAAGTGATTGTTTCAGTCTGCATGTCAGAATTTTCTAATGAAATAGAAGAGGATTTGAGATCTCACTTAAAACATGCACTAAATTTTCTTTTTGCAGCACTAACCATAATTTCTATGGCAAAATGAACCCCCTCATTTTGTTCCTTTTTAAATTAAATGTTTTAAGTGTTACCAGTTTATTCCAATCAAGATGGCTTCAGGTGTGCCATACTTTTGTCATAAGTAAGGCTGTTAGCACTCTAGTTGTTCTTTAGAACACTCTGGGAAGCTGCAGTAGAACACAAAGGCATCAACTGACAGGCTGCTCCTGTTGAAATATAACAGGAAGATATTTGAGATCTCACTTAAAACATGTCCTAATTTTTCTTTTTACAGCACTAACCATAATTTCTATGGCAAAATGAACCCCCTCATTTTGTTCCTTTTTAAATTAAATGTTTTAAGTGTTACCAGTTTATTCCAATCAAGATGGCTTCAGGTGTGCCATACTTTTGTCATAAGTAAGACTGTTAGCGCTCTAGTTGTTCTGTAGAACACTCTGGGAAGCTGCAGTAGAACACAAAGGCATCAACTGACAGGCTTCTCCTGTTGAAATATAACAGGAAGATATTTGAGATCACACTTGAAACATGTCCTAATTTTTCTTTCTACAGCACTAACCATAATTTCTATGACAAAATGAACCCCATCATTTTGTTCCTTTTTAAATTAAATGTTTTAAGTGTTACCAGTTTATTCCAATAAAGATGGCTTCAGGTGTGCCATACTTTTGTCATAAGTAAGACTGTTAGCGCTCTAGTTGTTCTTTAGAACACTCTGGGAAGCTGCAGTAGAACACAAAGGAATCAACTGACAGTCTCTGCCCTTGTTGGATGTACATGTTTTACTGAGAATGTCAGACTTCATTCTCACATGGCTGAGAAAGATAATGTGAATTTACAGAAAATATGCTCTCATTTTAGCTTCTGGAGCACCTTCCAAAACTGTATGGGACAAGCATGTGAAAATAGTTTTCTCTCAAACATGATTCATGATATCCCAGCAGAAGGTTTTTCACAGGGTAAAATCACCTTAGAACACACCACAATTCCTGAAATTAGTATGGTACCATCAACAAATGAATTCTAATGTAACTAAAGTCTGTTATCACCCTTTATAGTTCTCCTTTTGGTAACCCTCAAATTCTTCGATTCACTACAATGCATTACAATGGGGTACTATCATTTATATTGGTCCCAAGATGGCTGCCAGCAATTCCAGGATGAAGTGCTGACAGCCAATCAGATCTCACGATGACATGTGTGGTTAGGCTCCGCCCAGAATATATGTGTTTTTACTTTTGATTTTCTCAGCAACTACTGAACGGATTTACACCATTTAACAAAAAGGGTTCTTTCTGAACCAAGAACTACCTCTTTGCCAAATTTGGTGTAATTCCGTTCAGCAGTTCGGGCTGTAGCCTTGCATAAGTTTCCTATGGGAAATTGATTTTTTGACTCTTATTTTTTTAATTTCTCCGCAACTACTGAACGGATTTACACCATTTAACAAAAGGGTTCTTTCTGAACCAAGAACTACCTCTTTGCCAAATTTTGTGTAATTCCGTTCAGCAGTTCGGGCTGTAGCCGTGGCTAAAGTTTCCTATGGGAAAATGAATGGGGAAAACACGTTTTGCGACCCCCCTTTTTTCTCGGCCCCCGCTTGACGAATCACCCCGAAACTTTCAGGGTAGGAGCGGACCGGAGCGGGCCATAAAGTTTGAAAATTTCACGAAGATTGGTCAACCAACGCAAGAGTTATTTCAAATAGAATGTTGCGGATTTCCTATGGAAAATAGGTCCTAACTATAACTATCTACTGGCGACCGCCAGTAGATAATATATATATATATATATTAGTGGTTTGCACTTTTCAGCACTTAGGCACTTTAGTGGATATAAACTCTGGCTGCACAACTTTGCCCACAAGGGCATTACTAATTCAGGATATTGGTCACAAATTTCTATTTTATCAAAGGAATGAGCTTGTATATAAAACGTTATTTGATAAATTGAATAACATTACAGTTATTTAGAGAAAAACACATAAAATTTAGGAGCGATTATGCGAGGTCAGACTATCAAAGACTGAATAACAAAAGGTACCCAACTGGTATGTGTAAAGGAATTATGCACTTATTATGCGGAATTTGTACAAATGCATTAATAGGCACTAAGATTGGAAAAATGTTTGATTTAGAGCTTTCAGTGAATTTGAGTATTTTTGCCTATTTTGCACAAAAGCGTAATTTTGCACATAGGTCATTTATTGAGGGGTGTCGTACTGGTATTTATATTAATTTTAGCATTAGGATTTCAGTCACTTCCTTAATGTTTGTGTAGTTTTATCACCAATTATATTTATATATGATACATCGGTGCAATAAGTTGTCTTCACAATGGTATCTCTCCTGTGAATATGAAAATGGAATCGTGATCAATTTACAGGGACAAATTCTTGTGTGTTTTTACAGCCATTATATATAATTTGCACAGTCTTTCTTTCATGTTTATTATGGGTAGCAAGCACAGTGTCACTTTAAATAGCATTGCAATCCCTGCAGCGCGTCATGTGATCAAGGCCAGGTTTGGCCGAAACGCGTCATTGCGGACAGTATATAATAAAATAAAATAATCACACAAGAAACCTGGGTCTGTGTCCCGACGTCTCCTTGGGGTGCAGACGCAACGGGTATTGAAGAATATATATATATTCTGAGAAGATATAGAAAACAATGAAACTCCACAAGAACGAATTGTGTGAAATTCCCTCTGAGGGGTAGTATAATTCACAAAAAACTGAAGTTTAATTTATTGCTTGAACCAATTTCCTGTATTGGAAGGTTCCAGTTACTCAAATCTCTGATTAGTGAAACTGTTCTAGGATGCTGCTTGGATGAAGTTATAGAGGACCACACCATTATGCGAGTAAACACCAGTAAATTAAGGAAAAATAATCCAACCAGTGGTGGCCATTGAGAGGGGGCCAGCAGGAATCACACGGGAGGAGCGTGCGGCGAGGGGTAAATGATAAAAAAAATAAAAAACACTTACCTGGTGCTGCGGTCGCCTCGCGCTCCTCTGCTGCAGTTTCTGTTCCAGGAGACCCTGGGTAAGCATCACGACTCCCATCCAATTCCTGCACTGCTCTCATATGAGAGCAGCGTGGAGATTGGCCTGAACGGGCTGAAATGATGCTACGCTCAGGGCAGGGAGTTTGTGGGGGTTCTCCAGCCTGGCTGTTCAATACAGCCGGGCTGGAGAAACCTAAGTGTGCATGTGTGTTTGGCTGGCCTGAGGCGGCCGGCCAAACACACATGAGCACTTAAAAGTGCACATAGTACGCCTCCTCCCCCCTACCATGCCACAGCCCGCCTCTCCCTGCACAAGCAGGCTCAGAGCCAGCAAATGAAAAATAAAACAATGCTAAGATATTGTTTTATTTTTCACTTGCTGGCTCTGAGTGAGTGGGGCGACGCTCCTCCGCCACTGGGGAGGAGCCGCTGCTGAATCCAACCTTCCGCCGAATAGGACATATGGCATTTCCCACGCTTTTATAGAGGCACTAAGGGCTCATTAGTCTCTGAAAGTCTCCCTATTCTTGATTGTAAGTGTGAAGGGCAGGATTTTATCGCGTACCAGCTGTGTTTGGTATACTTTACGCTTCTATACTATAGGGGATTATTTCTTTGCTCCCATGCAAGTTGCTGTTATTTTGGGAAAAAGTAAAAAAAGATTTAAAAAAAATAATGGCTCGTTCCATCTGTGCAGGTGAATGCGATTGCTCTCAGAAATCCTCAAGCAAGGCCTTCCGGATGATGCCCATCACAAAGCAAAAGTTGGAAGGGGAGCTTGGGTACAGTGGCAGGCAAAAGCGGTGGGCAGGAAGCTGATGTTTATTCCCACAGCCCACTATGTGCCACCAGAGACGGGGGGGGCGGGGTTCAAAGTCCAAATACATGCAGGTTGCCGGGTCTACAGGGAAGAATGCAGACAACTAGAACATGAAGCACCAATTGGTGCAGGCACTCAGCTTGTCCTATTAGGACACCCCTCATCTTGCATTCAGTATGGCGCCACACAGCATATATATAGGATGCCGTACAAAGTACATTAAGCACTGTGTCAATTCGCACCACACTCCATGGGGGTGGCGGGAGTAAGAACCCTGCTATGGGTATGGGTACACTCTAAGTACACTCCTGGTGAACCCAGCAAAAATCATGAAGCACCTCCAGTGGACTGACAGACTATCAATTTCACTGATTTGTAAACATATCAGAAAAAATCAGACATGGACATCAAACATAGGGGGGCAGATTTACAAGCCCCTTACGCCACTTTTGCGCCGCCGTTGCGTCACTTTTGTGACGCAGCGGCGGCGCAAATCATGCGCCATGCTGCGGGGGATTTACAACGTGACGCATCTAGGGAGATGCGTCACGTTGTAAGCCCTGCGCCACATGAAACCTGCGTCAGGTTTCATGTGGGCGTGCCGGCGCAGGGGGCGTTCCTGCGCAAGGAAGCCCCGTAAAAGTGACGCAGTGAAATCTACAAGATTTCACGGAGTCACTTTACGTCCCTGCTGCGTCAAATCCTTACGCCTGCTTCAAGCAGGCGTAAGGAGTGACGCAGCATGTTAGGTATAGGGCACCCCTGAGCAGTACTGGAGTTACGTCGCACTTGCGACACGACTCCAGTACTGCGCCACCCTTCCGCCGACAGATGCGTCACGCATCTGTTTATCATTGCGCCATGATGCGCCGCATTGTAAATGCGGCGCATCTGTGGTGGCGCAAGGGTAAACTTGAGTCACGCATCTTCCCTGGCGCATCCCTGCTGATTTGCAGGGATGCGCCAGGGAACGTAAATCTGCCCCAGGGAGTGCATTACATGTGAAGTCTTTTGTCTCTTCAGATGTGGCGCCTATTTCCAATTTTTAAAGGGTTCCTATTCAAGAGGGCCGGGATTACTTCAGCAGTTTGGACTAGGTGACTCAGAGCTTCCACAAGCTAACAAAGCACCCAAACCCACTACCTAAAAGTAAACTGGGAATCCAAACCCATAGTAATGATCGTTTCTGACTGGCAAAATTAACTAGTCGCAAAGTCAAAGTTCGAGTGTCCAGTTTTACACAGACACTGGCAAGCCGCTGGTGGGTGACCAGTTATAGCTCCATCTGATTCCAAAGGTCAAGATTCCAATACTACAGTTACTGGTGCTGAAAATAGACTTGGCAATTACTACAGCTTGCTTGGGTGGACCACACTTTAGAGAGCTGAACGCCTGAACCCGTTTTTATTGGTTGAAGCAAGCAAGGAACATAAGGGACCTACTTGCTCAAGTGGTTCCCTCCAGAAACTGAGTAGTACAGGGATTTAGAGTTAAAGTCCTACTTCACCATTACACAGCCACATATTGAATGAAGATGTGATGGACTAAACAGTTCTGTAATCTTCAGCCAAAGGGCACACCCACAGGATGTAGAATGACAGAGAAAATCCTAGACACGTAAGTTGCATGCAGTGGGGGTTGGCTACAGTGGCGGCCACTATTTACCAGGGGGGTAGCGGGGCGGGAGGAGGAGGAGGGAGTTGTAAATGAAAATAAAGAATTTAAAAAAACGCTTACCTTCAGTCCGGCCACCTGGTCGGCCGCCGCCTCTCAGTCTGGCAAACGCCTCTCAGTCCGCTCGCCGCCACCTCTCGCTCCTCGGAGGCAGGAACCAGGAAGCACCCAGGCTCCTGACGCCCCTAGCCAATCACAAAGCTGCAATGTAGTGTTGTGATTGGTCTGAGCGTCGTGGTTCGGCGCTCAGATGGGGAATGTGGGCCTGGGCATGTTCTGCACCCAAGCTGTAATGCAGCCTGGATGCAGAACATTCAAAGTGCACATGACTGTTTGGCCGTTGGCCAGCCCGAGAGGGCAGGCCAAACAGTCATGCGCACTTTAGAGTGGAGCAACCACTCCTCCTCCTGGCTCCTGCTCTGGCAGTCCAGCCTTGCACCAGGAAACAGAAAACTAAAATGATAATAACGCTGGTTATTATCATTTTAGTTTTCCTTTCTACTGCTCGCGGAGCAGTGGGGCGACGCTCCTCTGCCTTAGTGGAGGAGCCACCAGTGGTTGGCTACCTGTGGGGGAGTTGGAGGCAGGGTCTGTCCAGAGGCCAGGCCCTGCGTCCAACCCCGCACTGCACACATCAAAAGCACAGCCGTAATTACACTGGTGCATCCGGTGCCATCGTATCGGGCACTGAGCTCAGGGGCAGCGCTGTGTTTTGAAATATATTATGGGTTTAAAAGCCCTGCTGCAGAATTCCTTGTGTGTCCAGCAATTTACAGGCAACAATAAAAATGTCAAGATAACTCTTGTGATTAAAGTACCTGCTGGAGAGAGATCAGAGTTTTGTCTACTGGCAGTTTTGACTCATCCTAATGTAGCACAGATGGTTAATATGGCTGCTGCAAAGCACGTATGCCATGCAGATCACAGAATTATTTATAATGTAGAGAGCTCAGTTGCTTGCATTTTATAAGTTACAATCATAATACAGCACAGTGAGTTAGGAACTGTCATCAAAGAGCTGCATGCAAACTGCAAGGTATAGGTTACAAAGTTATGTTTTAGCCCCAGTCTTTCATTTTATAATGTTGCTAAAAAGGACATTCATATTAGTAAAGCCAACCCTAACCACTGTTTTATGTTTTTAATCCTGAGTTTGTGCTTCTACAGACCAAGCACTGTCTATAAATATGGAGGACGTGTGACTCCTAAACCTTGCAGTCTTATGACGGTTCCTATACACTGATTTACACGTTTCATTTCTTGTCTCTGTATAATCTCTGTGATAAACAGTGCTCTGACACCCTACACTGGTATGAGAAGCGCTATAAAACTAAAGAAATTCATGTGAGAGAGGGGCTATGGAGGCATGGGGGGCACTGTTGTAGAGTGGTAGTGAGCAAATCTGTTGAGAAGGAGGTCTTTGAGGGTCACCAACAAAGATTGGCGCACTGGACGCCACCAGCGCTTAAGCTGGCCCTGTTCCAAATGTCCTTGTGCAGCGGGGAGTAGGCCTTCCCGGGGTAGGCCACATGTAGAGCATCTCTACATCTGTGGGCTGAGGGTGAGTGGGCACTCATGGAGGGGTTGGTAGCAAGTCCTTCGTCCAAAAGGCCATGCGCAGTGGGGAAGTTGCCTGAATATGATATAAAAAAACTGAAATTTACTGAAAATTCAAAGGCTAAAGCAACATTATAGTTAGGTGTTGAAATGAGATAAAAACTAATGTTTACAAACCAAACAACCACTGAAATTCACCAGTTTTAGTTTCCTGAGCTAACTATAGCTTGCACTCCTGCCATGCACTGCTTATGACTTCAAATATTACATCACTTGCGACATGTTAAACAACATCATTGATGACATCACTGATGTCATCTCAAATGCTACTAATGTTTTCTTGTCCATCTCACTTCACCGTGTTCTCGATTTAATTTTGGACTCACAGTGTTTTGATTGGACGATGTATCCTTTCACTGCTGACATCAAACCTTGCATCGCTGTGCAGATGAGAGACAATTTTCCTCTCCCTGCTGACTCACCGCCTCAATTCCCTTCTCTTTATAAACCACACTCCTTTGCCACTCAAACCAATGGTTATCTGCCTCCAGAGCTCCAGACGTCAGAGCTATTGGTGGCTGGCCATCCTAAAATGTTTTAACCATTCCAAGTAGGCCACCGTTGAGTGTGCGTGCTCATGCACGCATCACAGGCATCTTTGAATGCATTTTATTATATTTTAAGAAATCACATTCAAAGATAGTCACTGTAGATGCATGCACATCCACAGCTGCTATTTTTAATGTATTTTCATGCATTAATATCTTATACATAAAAAGATGGCTGCCACAGATACATGCACAACCACAGTGGCCATCTTTGTTTCGCTTTTCTTATACTTTAAGAAACCTCATTCAAAGATGGCTATCATGGAGATGCGAGTGACTGTGGTGGCCTTTCTTGAATGAAGTGTCTTACAAATATAAGAAAATTCATTCAAAGGTTGCAGCCCCTTGATGCATGATCATTCGTAGATGCCAGCTCAAAGTGAAAAAAAAAAAACACTTGCAAAGTCAATAGGTTTCCCAGGCAAGATGTCAATGCTTGTTTTCTTTCTTTTGCAAAATGCTCCAACTGCCCCTCTTGTTGGGGAAGATATCCTATCAGTATAGAGATAGGGCCTTACGTATGACTTGATTCTGCCCAGTTATAGAAACATTTTGAAATATTATTTTTCTGTGTAATATATATTGTTTGGAATGGGTGATTACTCCTCAACCATTGACTATTTTAGGAACTGCTTCTAAGGCAGCTCTAGTTCTAGGAAATGTAAATATATATTTTTCAAATGCTCATTGCATGAACACTGATTACTGTGCTCGGGAAGTCTGATCAACTACCAGAATTTGCAATGTGGCTTCAAATAATGAAAACCTTTATCGCCTAGAAAAAGGATGTGCACTAAGGAACAGACTGATAAGCACATTTTTGATGACGTGACATATGATTTACATCAATTGCATTACTCCATTACTCAGTGGATATGATATTGCGTTTTGTAAGAAGTCCAGTTTTATATTTATATAATTTTTTCATTTTCAACAATGTAATTAGACTTTGCCGTGAATGAACCATGACATCATGAGGAATTAAATTAGGTATTTGTTGGATAGGTGAACATCTGCATATTTTATAAATATGTTTTATATTTTTGTATAGAATCCAAAAAATGTAAAAGTTACAATAAGTGTGGCGGAAGGGGTGCAAAGAACGTAGGAATGATAAATAATCCATACAAATAAAAAGATGAGTAAGTACATATGAGAAAATAATCTGAGAGTTACAGTTAGGCCCAGAAAACATTCTGTTTTTTCCTACCTTTTGTGATAGGTTTTAAATAGAGAATCTTCTATTTAAGATTGTACTACTTAATATTGAGAATAAGTATACCGTGATACCCTAAGATGATGAACACAATATTGAGGGATGAAATATTCAAAGACAAGTGCGTACAGCGGAAGTATAGATTTACTGTTCTTAACTCCACATATACCTTGAAGATATGTCTATATTGTCAAGATACATATATGCAACGTTAGATATAGATATAGAAAATCTATATGTACTTCCCTTTCGATATTTTGTTCCTCAATATTTTGTTGATTATATCAAGGCCCTATGAGGGTTCCAACTCTATATTCAGTTGCAAACCTCATTTAAGGTTAATTTTTTCTGCTATGGGTAAGAGCAGAAAGAGGATTAATGAACGAAAGCTGATATCTTGAAACTCAGGAGCAAACTGTAAGACTAGGTGGAAAAGAAGAAGGGACATTGCCTGAGGTTATTCAAAACCTGGGTTCAGGCTGTCAGTCTCCTTCAGACTCCCAAGAAAGCCAAAAATGACAGAAGCAGCCAAGACAATATTGTATGAGTCTCAAAAGTGATGAACATGGATAGCTTCTGAGGAAAAGCTACTTTAATGCTTGAACAGGTGGCTTGGTACAAAACAGATTTAGGTGGTGATCACAAGCCCAGGCAACCCTTGAGCCCCAAAAGTGATATTTGCATTGGTCAACCATTAACTCTGATTAAGACATACCATAACTAAAGCACCATGGATGAAACAACCTTTGGGACTGATATAAATTAAGTAAAGTTAGTTGTGTGAACAGGGGGATTTTAGCTTGGAGCCTCCCTGCCCCAAGTTGCAAATGGTGTAACTAAAGACAAGTGGCCGAGCCACGTGGAACCCAAGCAACTCTAGCAGAATTTTATGGGTGAATCAAGCAGAAAATAAAGCTGCTGACTTTGGGGGGAAAGGACAAACAGACTGAAAAGTGGCCAGTCACAGATGAGATTTGATATGGGCAATGTTTAGTCTCTGCAGGTGGTAGGCACCAACACTCATTTTGGGTACTCACACTTATTTATTTTTTCCCTCGGACTTTGGTCCTTAGAAAAAAAAGGGAAAAGCTGAAAAGGGAGAGAGCAGGAAGAAGAGAAAGTTGGGAAAACGTTGAGAAGGAAAGAATGAGAAGGGGCCTGCAAGCAAGATAAGTCAGGAAGTGTATTGTGGTGAAAGAGAGAGGCATGAGGTGGAATCATTAATAGGCAGCCTCGATATTCGCCCACCCTGGCATTGGTCATCACCAGTTACAGGCACCTAAGAAAAACCTTGGGTCCCTGCACTTTATTTTTTGGGCTGTCCTGTTAATGCCGCAGTGTCCCCATGTTTCATTGGCGTGGGAGCTTCCATTGGAGTAGTCAAGTACATCTTAGGGCATTGGTTACACCCACAACCACCCTTCTCTTACATCATCCGTGCTCACCTTTCGCTCCAGTATTGCCGCTCATCCCTACTTTTCCTGGTGGCCCCTGTTCTCCTTGATCTCCTCTTGCTCCTTGGAAGCCTGAAACACAAAACGAGAAGTTAAAGCAGGAATTCATGATTTGTTAAAACAGTTTTAAGAATATTGTTTAATTATTACATTTCTGATTCATGGAGTGATGGCCACCCCATGACTGCAGAACTTAAACTGAGGTTCATTATTTTCCATGGTAACAACAGATGCTGCTGTGATCGAAATAATCTTTAGTTTTTTTTCTCCCGAAAAGGTCAGTTGATATTGGACGTCCGGGTTACAGGATCCAAAGAAGGCCCGGGTGAGCTCATTTCCATTTCCAGCATAGAATTAGGCAGAACACCCTTCGTTCCCAGCTCAGGATATGCTCGGGCTGGAGGATGCACAGCAGTGTACGTCAGAATCAGATGCATATGTGTTACGTCATCTCCTGTGACCGCTGACCGGAGAAAGAACTATCGGTATTAGATACAAAGGCAATCTTCTGAGGCCAGAGCAGGATTAGTCAGTACTGTACATACAGGGTAATCTCTGAACCTACAGCAGGATATGTCAGTATCCGATACATAAGTCACTATCTACACAAACAGCTAGCATCAGATTCGAACATCAGTCTGTGCGCGTGTAGCACGACCAGCATGAAATAGTCACATAAGTCATTCACTGGAACCACTGCACGATCAGTCAGTATGAGATACACAAGTCACTCTAAGTACCCACTGCAGGATCAGTGTTTTCAGGTAAGCTGGCCATTCTTTGTGGGCAGACACAGGATTAGCCAGAGTCAGATACAAACAACACTTTCTGTGGTTCGATCAGGATCTGCCAGTATTGCATCCACAAGTCATCCCCTATGCCCATAGATGGTCATCCTGTATCAGAAATACAAGACATTCTCTGTGCCCATGACACTATCAGTCAGTCAATAAGAGATAGACAAGTCACTGTCCGTGAGCATATGGAGAATCAGCTGGTATGAGACATAAAAGACGCTCTCTGTGGATGGAGCAGGGTCAGACACTATTTCATATGCAGGATGTTCTCTACTCAGAGTAGGATCCGCTAGTATTGATGACACCAAGTCGCCCGTGTTTCCACAAAAGGTGTTACCAGTATTGAGTCGCTTCTGTGCAGGATGAGTGTCGGAATATCGGCTACAGAAATATTACTACAACAACATCGTAGGAAAAATATCTAGAACCAAAATATTGTGGCGGTAACCTAATACTAGTAAATTTACTATTTCTAGATCCACATCTACATACTTTGAAGATATATATGTAGTCAAGGTACACATATGTGGAGTTGAGTGGAGTAAACCTATACTTACCTATGTATACTTAACTTGTCAGTATTTCGGTGATCCATATTTTTGCTACAGTATTTTTGTGGCACAATATTTAACATTTGATATTCCAGTATCATATGGTCAGTGTGACCGGTAACAGATCTGGCATTGTTAGAGGCGCAGGCTAGATCCTGTCCGCAGGCCAGTGAGAATCAGATCCCAAGAGCCTTCTTTGTGACTAGGAAAGGGTTTGCAAGTATGAGATACACAAGTCAGTCTTTGTATCTGGTTCCAAATACAGCCAAGATCAGCTGCTCAAGTCATATGTTTTGTCTGATGAGCAGTTCACTAAGGGTGCAGATGTCATTGCTTATGTATATGGAAGAGTGAGGTGAGTGAGAGGTTCAGGTAGAAAGGCCTCCATCTCCCATACAGAGTACTCTCACCTTGGAGTAAATATAGACATGGCTCTCCCTTCCCAGGAGGAGGTTAGTTAAGGTCAGGAATACAGTTCACTGCATGTGCCCTGGACTGGGCCAATAAGGATAAGTGGTACAGATCTTTCTTTGTACACAGAGCGGAAGGGCTTTTTAGGAAGAGACTCACTAGTCATTAGCCATATACAAATCAAAATGTGCTAGGATTGGAGGTACAGGTCCTTCCCAGAGTGTATGCCCGGGCTGTCCCCTGATTAGAGAAGACATAGGCTACTTTCTATTCCCATGTCTTTCTTGGTGTCGATTACAAGAGATGTAGTCAATGTATTTTCCCAACTTTCGTCTGCCCTTGGTCGAAAGAAGGATGAGAATGAAATATGTTACTCTCTATTCCTAGGGATGTCCTTGATTAGAGGAGATGTGGGCAGTGGTATCCTCGGTTAAAGATGATGTAAGTCACTCCAATTGCCCATGGATCAACAGCACTCCTCTAGAAGAGATAGAGGACCTTCTCTGTCCCCGTCACAGATTTTTTCGTGGCTAAGGAAGTTGCAGTCCTCTCTGTTGTTCTGTGCTTAAGCTGCCCTTGGTTATAACAAATGCAGAATACATTGCGCAAATTCATATCAAGACGAGCCTGGAGGTCTGCATACTGGAGCACTCTGGAAGCTTTCTCCTTCAGACAAGTTAAGTTGGGAAACGAGCTTTACCGGTCCAACCACTGTCTTCTGACACTCGCTCACTTCACATCTATGTGTTATGGCAGATCAGTGCAAATTTATATTTTATATAGACTCTGTTATTTATGTAGTATACGTGGCTAGTGCTACAATTGTATCCACTAATCAGTGGCAGCCCTTTGGGATAGTAGTGCACTTTATTAGTGTAATTAAAGTATCTTTCTGATATTTGGTGGTGACTGTGCCCATGAGAGAGATAGCTATAGAATTTTAGAAGAGAAGAATCTGTTGTCTTGCCTCTTGGTCCTTGCAGTCCTTGCAGTCCTCCTGCTCCTGGGCTTCCTTTCGCACCTCTCAAGCCAGGATGTCCAGGACTACCTGTAAGGGGAATAGGAGAGAAAGACTGTGACCTAAAAAATGTGACAAAAGCAATAAAGGCAAGGACAATGACGTGGATGAAGCAGAGATACACAAATGAGAGGCAGAAGGGTGCTCTCTCAATGGAGTTCCCATAGGGTGATGAGGATGGAGGTATGGCTCTGAGATTCATTTATTAGGATGAGCCTTGGAGAAAACTTGCTGAGACCAAAAGCATCTGTGCCACACATAGTGCGTATAGAGAACCCAGGAACTGGACAGAGGAACCCTATAGACCTCAGCACCTAACCCACTATCCCCAATATATGTATATATAATCTGGAACTACCCAGAAAAGTGTGTGCACACTGACAAGACACCCACTGTCACTGTGTGATTCCCATACAGGAATATAACAATTTTAACATAATAGCAAAGGTGCACCACATAACAATTTAGACAAAGAGTTGTATAAAATCCATGTCCACAAATATTCTTCCAAGTTTCTTCCTTTATTTTCAATGAAGTCTTTAAAACACAATCAAGGTGATTGAGACACAGCCGACGCGTTTCGTCCTTATCAAAAGGACTTCCTCAGGGCAAGTTATTGTTTAATACTGTTATTGTTTGAAGAATTTAAGTCACCTAGTAGGTCGAGTATGGAACACAGAAAAGCTTCCGTCCTTCAATGTATTATATAACAAAGTGGTAACTGGTGCCTTAATCTAAAAGAATGAAACAAGTGGGTATATGATGACTCCCAGTTTAATTGGTTCTCTATCCCAGGTCAGGGACTTAGGAAATATACAAAAATGATGACATCATTTACGATAACCGACTTATTTGAAGAAGAATAAAGGAAGAAACTTGGAAGAATATTTGTGGACATGGATTTTATACAACTCTTTGTCTAAATTGTTATGTGGTGCACCTGTGCTATTATGTTAAAAATGCGTATAGAGAACCCTGCCTGATATCATGACCACAAACAGTTTGTCTGTGAAGATCAGTCAAGAAACTGACAGACTGCATGTGTCAGGTTGTTTTGATCTGTTGGTAAATCTGCCTCTAGCTGTTCCCCATGGGGATCCCTCAAGTGCGGCTAGAGATCTCGGTACTACTATTTTATAATGATCCTTGAGTCTTCTTTGCAGAAACTTAGGGACAGATTTACCACCTTTTCATGCAGTGCAGCAGCCACAAATGCTGCGCTGCTTGAAAAGGAGAGAGGAAGAGAGTGCCAAATTTACTGAAATATAGCACTGTCCTCCCCTTTCCCTAGCGCCGGCGCTGAAATTAGCTGCCATGCGCCATGGAAACGCCATGGTGCAAGGATGTCTCCGTGAGTCTAGCATAGGTTTTGTACTGGAAGGGTACCCAGTAAAAATACCATACATAGACTGACTCAAACCATTTTCCCTCTTTGTATGTGTGTTGTACAGTGCAGAACACATACAAAGTCGGAAAAGGAAGGAGAAATTAAAGCATTTCTCCTTCCTTGCACCTACTTCAAAAGGGTGCAGTTTTCTGACGCTAAACCCTGTCTACTTTATTTAGTAAATTGGGTTTAGCGTCAGAAACCTATGGTGGTTGCATGGGAATGCCCATGCTTGACCCATGCTATGCTCCCTTGGCGCTAAGTAATGCAAAGCAGCGCTGTGCTCTGCTTTGCGTCACTTTCACGTTATTTCCAGCACTAAACAAGTTTAGCGCTGGAAAGTAAATCAGAAAAAAAAGGTTTTGCAACGATTTGTGTCACGGCTAAAATCTAAGTAAATCTCCCCCTTAAAGTCTGATCTTACAATTTAGGGGCATATTTACAAGCCCCTATCACCACAGGAAAGTCAAGATTTTAGACGTTCCTAAGGCGATAGGGCCCCGGCTTCTTATCAAGGCGGCGTTAAGCCACTCCAACGCCGCCTTGTGAATAAGACACCATTTCACACTACACTTAGCGTGAAAAGGGTGGGAAATGGGTGTTGCAGTGGGCGTTCCGCCGCAACACCCATTGATTTTGACGCTGCCTCATATTTATAAGGGTGGCGTGCATTGTGCAGCACACATAGACACAGCAAAATGCCATGTTTGATTGTTTATGTGCAGGAAGGTGTCTCTTCCTGCACATAAACAATCATTTTAAAAATGACGAGTTGCAACTTCTATGTGTGCTGCACAAAGCAGCACACATAGAAGTTACAAATCGCCATACTGGATTGTTTATGTGCAGGAAGGAACACCTTCCTGCACATAAAAACTCATTCACACAACGCAGGTACCCTTGCACTATGGTGCAAGGGTGCCTGCGTTGGCGCTAGGCAGCTAAATTTAGCACCAGCACAGGGAGAAACGCACAGCCGCACCGTATTGTTGTAAATACGTCCCTGTGTTTCTTAAGTGACAGAGCAAGGCGTTAGGCTTTTTGGCTTAAAGCCGCGCTCCGCCACTTTAGTTGTAAATATGTCCCTTGGTGTTTCTTACTGGGGGACTTGTTGTGAGATTGACTAGGTGATATAATGGGGTGTTTTCCTTTTGAGGGTGTAAGCAACAGTGTTAGTGAGGTGGATCATAGGCATGTTAACCCTCATTGGGGCTACTGATAACATACTTCAGGGTATTTTCCTTCTGGAAATATCTGTGGTGTTGCTGGCATGATGAGTTCTAATGTGATTTCCTTTTGGGGTGTGTGCAGCATGGCATTTTAGGTGAGGTGAGTTGTTTCAATTTGTGTCCATTCGATGATGCTTTTAATGCAGGGGCATTTTTCTATTTTTATATACTTGCAGTGGGGCTGATGAGATGACTTCTTTGCAAATTCATGGGTTTCTAAATGACACCTGAATTCCAGGGTGTTTTCATATAGCCTTAGAGCCTGACCTAGCGGGCTCTACCAGCCATCAAAGGCCCGCTGAAGTGTTAAAAGCCTGAGCCGGAGGCGAGGGCCTTTAACAAGGGAGCGGGCCTTTAATGGCTGGTAGAGCCCACTAGGAGGGCTCTAAGGCTATTAGAACATTCCGCCCCTAGAGGGCAGATTGTTCTAATTAGTAAAAACAAAGGCCTCTCGGAGCCCGAGGGGGTATAAATCCCCTCGGGCTCCTGAAGCCTTTGTTCACATGTTGCTCTCCGGGCTTCTATCGGCCAGTAAAAGCCTGGAGCACTCCATTGTCTACAATGGAGTGCTCAACATTCCAATGTTCTAATTAGGTGTATATCTGCACTAGAACTATAAAGTACATTTTGGGAATGTGGGGATACCTGTAGTGGGGACGGTGAGGTATGTTCATGTGTTTTTGAATATCCAGGATGGCTGAGGTGCCTCAGATGAGGTCGTAATTTATCTGGAGCGATATTTGTAGAGATGGTTTGTGTCTTGAATGGGTCTATTCATTTTTGTGAGCCTGACCTGGTGGCTGCTAGATGAGTTTCATGTGTTTTCGCTCTGGGGATGCATACATTTGAACTAGTGGTGTCAGCTGCAGGCTTGCTTCTCTTTTAGGACGCCTTCAGTGTATCTGCTGTGGTGAGTCACGAGGGTGTTATCCTCTGAAGAGATACATAGTGAAGCTAGCTGGGGAATTCTATGGGTTTAAGTCTCTTGTGAGCACTGACAAGGAGTTGATAGCTGAATCCCAGGACAGTAAACTCTTATTAAACACATACATGGGGATGGTTGGTGAATCCCAGGGAGATTATCCCTCTGGAAAATTATCACACAGTGGACGTTGAATTCACTAATACCTTTGGTTTTGTATACCAAATGTGCTTGAAATTTGACAGACAGCAAATTAAGCCCACTGCAAAGCCAGGCAGGTGATGTGGCCAGCCCCCTTTGCACATGCTGAAGGGGTGTGGCTGACGGACGTGGGCAGAGCAGAATGGGTACATAGTAGGTGAATGTAGACATTATTAAAAAAAAAAAATGAAATTGATTGAAAAAGTTTGTTATGGCTCAATGAACACAAACCCAAACAAAACCCTGAAATTCTCCAGTTAAGGTATGCAATGCACAGCACACACTATGCTCACTTCACCTGCCGTTCACAGTACACCTTTTTATCGAAGGCACGTGAAAAAAAGCCAATTTATTAAAACCCCAACATTGCAGGTGGTGTGAGTTATGATATATCTTGCACTACACAACACAGCTGGAGAATGTCATGGCTTTTACTCTTTTATGCTTGCTGAACCATAACTAACTTTTAACTGCCTTTTTTTCATTAAATATATTCACTGACAAAAATCAGTTAAAGGCTAGATATGGTTAGAAAACACAAATCTGAAAAACTCCACCCGCCATATATTGCTCTTGGAAAACAGGTTTGTTTTCATATAGTATTGGCAAAGTGGTGTGCTGAGCATGGCATGCGGCATGAGATATAGTGTGCACTGTGCACTGCATACCATAACCGGCGAATTTCTGGGGCTTTTCATGTTAGTGTTGAATGACTCGTTAGTAACCTTTAAGTGTGTGTTTTTTCAGTGAATTTCTGGGGCTTTTTGTTCGTGATTTAAGGTGTTTAGATAGCGTTAGGCTATTGTGTCTTTCATCTCCTTACCTGCAGCTCCTTGGGCTCCCTTGGGCCCTGGGATACCCTGCGTTCCCTTGCAGGAGTAGCACAGGCAGCTCCAGGGCACAGACATCGGGGTCGGACTACTGCTTAGCACTTCCTGGCACATAGCTGCTTGGTCCAGCACACTAACGGGTGAGCTTGGCACAGCATTTCCAACACAGACAAAGGCCAGGAGAAGCCGGACACCACCAAACACCCACCTATCCATCATGTGATCTGCCTGTAGAAAGGAATGAATGAATATTTTGCATTTGCCAAGGTAAATGGTTAATTGAGTAAAATGTACAATTTCCTGCAAGTGCACCCCCTATATTCTACTGTATATGTGCCGAATATCTGTCTTGGTATATGCAACGAGAAACCCTTTCAATAAGGAGGTTTAAAACAAAATGAAGGGAAGGGATTGGGGTGAGAAATGCAGGTGCAGGCAAAAGGGAGAAACAACACATTTTTTTTCATGGATAAATGCAATGGGATCTTACTCTGTTGCGGTCATAACGTGATTTTAGGACACAATGGGGTATATGTACAATAGAAGTGGCGGAGCGTGTGGTTATTGCTCCGCCACTTCGGAAACGCAAGGCTGCACCATATTTACAAGAATGTGGTGCAGCCTTGCGTTTCCCCCTGCGATGGCGCTAAGTTTAACAACTTAGTGCCAACGCAGGCACCCTTGCACCAGAGTGCAAGGGTGTGTGTGTGCAGGGGAGGATTGGTTATGTGTAGGGAGGTGTCCCTTCCTGCACATAAACAATCCTGAAATGCCATTTTGTAACTTTCATGTGTGCTGCTTCATGCAGCACACATGAAAGTTACAAAATGGCATTTTTTTAAAAGGTTTGTTTATGTACAGGAAGGGACACCTTCCTGTACATAAACAAACCATGGCATTTTGCTTTTTCCATGTGTGCTGCACAAGGCAGCACACATGGAAAAAGCAAATAGAGGAGAAATAATGCATTTCTCCTTGTTTCGCCAACTTAAGACCAGGGTTTTCCTGGTCTTAATTTGGGCGCTGCCTCCTATGTACGCCACCCTTTTACATAGGGGGCAGCGTCAAATACAATGGGTGTTGCGGTGGAACGCCCAACACAACACCCACTGCACGCCCCTTTCACGCTAAACATAGCGTGAAAGGGTGCCTTATGTACAAGGCAGCGTTAATTGGCTTATCGCTGCCTTGTACATAAGGCAAGGCCCCTATCGCCACGGGAACGTCACAAAAAGTGACGTTCCCATGGCGCTAGGGGCTTGTACATATGCCCCAATGTTTTTGTCGGAAGATATTTAGTTCACAATATTCTGGTACTACACCTCCCATGCTCCACCACAATAAAAGTAACATATAGTAGCAGTGGAAAAATATGCAAGAGGGTGGGTGTATACTGTGCCGCATCATGAACCTATAAGGCGCAATACATTTAATAACTCTACTGAAAAAAAAATGCACAAATGTGTATTTTCTTTTAAAACAATATATGTTATGAACTTTCTGTATAACTAAATTCCAACCTCTGCATGTCTTAATTCTGCCGGATAGCTGTATTTCGGTGTTGGGACAAATCTAACCAGTGATAAACCTGCACCCTGATATCTCTCTCAGTGGGTTCTAGCCATGGAGGTATTTTCACCAAATTCAAGAGGCAGAATAAGTGACATCAAACACTCTGAGTCTGTGAAATCCAGTAACATCAGGTTCTCTCACCCTCAGTCCCTCAACT
Source organism: Calotriton arnoldi (assembly GCA_963921515.1). Taxonomy (NCBI): domain Eukaryota; kingdom Metazoa; phylum Chordata; class Amphibia; order Caudata; family Salamandridae; genus Calotriton; species Calotriton arnoldi. Next base: position 1,877,240 of record CAWUFW010001471.1, on the reverse strand, counting down.
GCTCACGAGGAGCATCACATTTACACACAACCTGGGTCTCAGAGATCACAACATCACCCACAACAAAACAGACATCGCTCTCTCATAGACTTCAACGTCCATACAGGCAGAGCTACAGAAATTATGCGATTTTGAAGCTGTTGTGTTTTCTGCATAACTGTGGTTTTTGTGGGGAATCGGCCTTTACAACGACTCCTTGACAACGATGGACCTGAACCACGACTCCTTAACAACGACCTGAACCACGAGTCTTTTAACCACTAATACATTTGCAACTACCAAGTCTTAACAACGACCTATAATATTATTAAGTTTAAAATTACCTCATAAGGCCAGTAAATAGCACTCTTGGATTGTATATGACAGATGTATAAAAAATACATAGTAAAAAAAAATTACTCTGGGTATAAGTTTTTGAGTGGAAAGGGAATTTTTAAGGTTTGGGGTGGCTGTAGGTTTTTGGGTGGAAAGGGATTTTATAACATTAATAGTGAGTATAGGGGTGTGTGTGTGTATATGTATATATATATATATATTCACTGAAAAAACCATAGGTTTCAGGGACGTTATAGTTACAAATTAGCATTTAAAAAACCTTTGAAATTCACTGAAAAAACCATAGGTTTTAGGGACAGTTATAGTTAGTTGGACATTGCACTCGTACAAAACCCGTGAAATTCCCCCGTTATAGTTAGTCCAGCTAACTATAACTCGCGCCCACAATGCACTGCTGATGACGTCACATATTACATCACTCATGACATGGTCAGTGACATCACTGATGACATCTCAAATGACATCACTGATGACATCACTGATGACATCATCCAGTGACTGTGTGTTTCTGTAAAGTTTAAATATTTTTAATATATATAGGAAAAGACGTATTGAAGAATGAGTGGGTGTGTAAGTGTCTGTATGGATGATTTAGTAGGTGCGTGACTGACTCTATAAGTGAGTGATTTAACGTATCTTACTGAATGCATGGGTTAGTGACTAAACTGGGTGAATGTCTGTATCCGTCTGTCTGTTGCTGTGTAAGTGGCTGCATGTGTTTGTGAATAGCTACATGAGTGTCTATATGAGTTATTGAATGCTTGTCTGAGTATCTGTATGGGTGCCTGAGTGTTTGTGTGGGAGGGGTGTGTGCAACTCTGTGCATAGATGTGTGAGTGGGTGATTCACTGGGTGGATGGTTTCAAGAGTGCATCTGTGATAGACTGTATGGGTGGGTAAGTGTGTGTAAGAGTGTGTTAGTGAGTGAATGTATGTCCCAGTGGTACATGTGTGAGTAACTACATATGTGAAAGGCAGTATATATGTGTGTTGGAGTATATAAATAGCTATAAGCGAGAGTGAGTGATTGTGATAGTGGCTGTATGGATGAGTGTGTGCTTGTATCAGTGATTGTATAAGAGCGTAAGAATGTGCTAGTATTTGTATGAGTAAGTGAGCTGGTGTGTGTATAACTGTATAGGTGAGTAAATGGTAGTGTGTTAAATTATTTGCATGACTGACTAGGTGTGTGAGTACCTCTATGGATGAGTGGCGGTGTTTGAGTGTCTATATAGGAGTATGAGTGCATATGATAGTCCTGTACTGAGTGACCGTAAGTATGAGTGACTGTACGGGTGAGTGAGTGGATGTGTGCGTAGACCTAAGAATCAGTGAGTGGGTATGTAGTTATTGGTGTTGGAGTGTCTATGGTTTTGCGAATGGCAGTCTGTAATTTAGAGTGGGTGTATCAAAGGTTATATTGGGGTGTGAGGAGGTGCATCTGATTATCACGTGGATGATGTCATCAGTGATGTCATTTGAGATGTCATCAGTGATGTCATCAGTGATGTCACTGACCATGTCATGAGTGATGTAATATGTGACGTCATCAGCAGTGCATTGCGGGGCGCGAGTTATAGTTAGCTGGACTAACTATAACGGGGGAATTTCACGGGTTTTGTACGAGTGCAATGTCCAACTAACTATAACTGTCCCTAAAACCTATGGTTTTTTCAGTGAATTTCAAAGGTTTTTTAAATGCTAATTTGTAACTATAACGTCCCTGAAACCTATGGTTTTTTCAGTGAATTTCAAAGGTTTTTTAAATGCTAATTTGTAACTATAACATGTCTGAAACCTACGTTTTTTTCAGTGAATTTCAAAGGTTTTGTAAATGACAATTTTTAAATGTATTAATTGTTATATAAATTTTTTTCATACTGATTTCCAAATTTTTTAGAAACAATTTTTTTTAAATATTTTATTTTTAAATTACATTGTAATTACATTATACATTACATTACAAAAAATACTTTCTCAGAATGAATTACTTTAGTTTAAATACTTTGCACATAGGCAATAGACTTTTAAGTACAGTAGTTACAGTTGTTGCAATGGGCAACACATTTTCAAACACAATGCAACATTCAGCTCAATGTGAATTTCTAGTTAAATGCAATTAGTTACTTTATGGATTACTTTTCTAACCACAGGACTGGATCCTAGATTCAGTCCTGGGACATCTCCTGTAAACAGTTGAGTAAAAGCGTTTTGGTTACAGTCGTGATTTTTAAGGAATATTATTGTACTTTAAAAGTTCACACTTAGAAACTTTTTCTCATAGAATCACCAATGTTATCCTATGGAAGGAAATTCACTTAGAAGTTAAAAACTGTTATCGTTACTTTTTCTTACTCAGTGTTGGATCCTGGATCCAGCACTGGTGCATCTCCTGTAAACAGTTGAAAGAATGCGTTTAAGTCAGACAGGCGATTTTTAGGAATATTTGTAGTTTGTGAAAATCGACACTTTGAAACTTTTCTGCTGAAAACCAGACAATGGATTCCTATGGAAGAAAATATAAGTTACTGGTAAGTACGGTTAAAATTACTTTTCAGGGTCAGTGCTGGGCTAAAAGATGCAGCACTGGGTTCTCTCCTGATAACAGGTGAGTAAATTGGAATTCGTACTTTGGTTGATTTTAGAGGAATATTATAAAGTTCCAAAACTCCACACTTAGAAGAATTTCCAAGTGAAACCAGTCAATGTTAGCTTATGAAGGAAATTCAAGTTACTGGTAAGTACGGTTAAAATTACATTTCAGGGTCAGTGCTGGGCTAAAAGATGCAGCACTGGGTTCTCTCCTGATAACAGGTGAGTAAATTGGAATTCGTACTTTGGTTGATTTTAGAGGAATATTATAAAGTTCAAAACTCCACACTTAGAAGAATTTCCAAGTGAAACCAGTCAATGTTAGCCTATGGAAGGAAATTCAAGTTACTGGTAAGTACGGTTAAAATTACTTTTCAGGATTAGTACTGGGCTGAAAGATACAGCACTGAGGTCTCTCCTGATAACAGGTGAGTAAATCGGAATTCGTATTTCGGCTGATTTTAGAGGAATATTTGTATGTTTCAAAAATCAACACTTAGAAACTTTTTCAACAAAAAGCAGGCAATGATATCCTATGGAAGGAAATTCAAGTTACTGGTAAGTACGGTTAAAATTACTTTTCAGGACCAGTACTGGGCTGAAAGATGCAGCACTGAGGTCTCTCCTTATAACAGGTGAGTAAATAGGAATTCGTATTTCGGATGATTTTAGAAGAATATTTGCACAATGGTGAAGGGAGGGGCGGGGCCTGAGGTGACATCTGTGCAAACGCGCCCCGTGGCGCGTTTTAAGTTGGGGGATTAAGTCCCCTTGAATCCTGAGGGTCCCTAGGGGCCAACTAGCCCACCAGGAACCTCCAATATGCGCCAGGGGCTGCGTTGCAGAGACGTGTAGAGAGGCCACACCCCTTTTACACCTCTCTGCAACGCAGCTCTGTGGCGCTTTCTGGATGTACCTGTTGGGCTAGTTGGCCCCAGGGACCCTCAGGATTGAAGGGATTTAATTCCCATCTTAAAACGCGCCACGGGGCCTGTTTGCACACATGTCACCTGAAGCCCCGCCCCTCCCTTCACCACTGTGCAAACGCGCCCCGTGGCGCGTTTTAAGTCGGGGAATTAAGTCCCCTTGAATCCTGAGGGTCCCCGGAGTCCAACTAGCCCACCATATACCTCCAAAAGCGCCACAGAGCTGCGTTGCAGAGAGGTGTAAAAAGGGGCGTGGCCTCTGTACACCTCTCTGCAAGGCAGCCCCCTGGCGCATACTGGAGGTTCCTGGTGGGCTAGTTGGCCTCAGGGACCCCCAGTATTCAAGGGAATTCGTTCCCCCTCTGCAAACGCGCCAGGGCGCGTTTGCAGAGTGGTGAAGGAAGGGGCGGGGCCTGCGGGCCCAATCGTTTAAAAAAAAAAAAAAAATGTGTCCCCTGAAGGGGGCTCTGTAGCCCCCTTCCTTTTTCCAGTTTTTATGCCCTGGGGACCCCATCCCCCAGGGCCTTACCCCTTTTTTTAATTACAAATTAAAAAAAAACGGGAAGGGGGCCGCGTGGCCCCTCTTCCCTGGGCCTGTATTGGCCCCGGGGACCCCATCCCCGGGGCATGGCCTCGATTTTTTTTTTTCGTAGGGAGGGGGCTGCGTGGCCCCCTCCTCAGGCCATTTAAGGCCCCGGGACCCCATCCCCGGGGCCGGCCTTTCCGTTTTTTTTTTTATTTATTTATTTATTTTTTGGGGAGGGGGCCGCGTGGCCCCACTCCCGGGCCACTACTTGCCCCGGGGACCCCATCCCCCGGGGCTGGCCCTCTCGTTGGGGACTGTGGGGGGTCCCCAATCCCCCACAGTCCCGCCGGCTCCCCGTGTCCTACGGGAGCCGGCATTGCTTTACACATGGGGAGCAGCTAACATGCTGCTCCCCATGTGGAAAGCAATCGGCTTTGGATATTGGAAGAGAGAGCAGGTTTCCCTGCTCTCTCTTCCAATATCCAAAGCAGTTTGCAATGACAGGACGGGAGCCGCGAGGCTCCCGTCCTGTCATTGCAAACAGCAGTGTCCCGGGGGTAGGCACCCGGGACACTGCAGGAGCCGGCCCTGGGGGTGGTGGTCCCCAGGGCCATCAAGGGCTCCAGGAGGGGGCCGCACGGCCCCCTCCCATTCAGTTCACAGCCCCGGGGAGGTGGTGGTCCCCGGGGCTCTGGGAGTCCGTAACGGACCCCCATATTTAAATGTTTAGTGCCCCGGGGAGGTGGCGGTCCCGGGCGTGTGGGGGCTGGAGCCCCCCACACAGGTTTTTTAATTAATAAAAAAAAGCCCCGGGGAGGTGGTGGTCCCCGGGGCTGCGGGAAGGCTCAGAGCCCTCCCGCACCATTTTTAAAAAAGCCCCGGGGGGTGGCGGTCCCCGGGCTTGGGGGCCCTTTGAGGCCCCCACACATAAAATTATCCCCCCACCATGCCCCCGGGACTTGGGCCACCCGGGGGCAAAATACAATCGAGCGCGGGAGACCGCGCTCGATTTTTTCCGGCAGGATTCGCGCACCCTGAGCGCATCCTGCCGATCTTTAAAAAAATTATTATTTTTTGCCCAGGGGTCCTTGTGGGACCCCCTGAGCAAACCTAGGGGTCAGGGTGTTTCTACCCTGCTCCCTTTGTGCGCTTTGCGCACTTGTTTCTGTCCCTCGGTTCTACCGAGGGACAAAATGGCTGCCAACATTTCCTGAATCGGAATGTTGACAGCCAGCTGACAGCCAATTAACATGCAGCTCGTGATCGGGAGGGTACGCGGACTCTACTCGGCCATAGATATCACTATCTTTTTACTTTTGATTTTCTCAGCAACTACTGAACGGATTTACACCATTTAACAAAGGGTTCTTTCTGAACCAAGAACTACCTCTTTGCCAAATTTGGTGTAATTCCGTTCAGCAGTTCAGGCTGTAGGCGTGTCTAAAGTTTCCTATGGAAAATTGCATGGGAAAACGCGTTTTGGGACCCCCTTTTTCTCGGCCCCGCTTGCGAATCCCCGAGACTTTCAGGGTAGGAGCGGACCTTAGCGGGCCACAAAGTTTAAAAATTTTGCGAAGATACGTCAACCGGCAAGAGAGTTATTTCAAATAGAATGTCGCGGATTTCCTATGGATAATAGCTTGTAACTATAACTATCTACTGGCGGTCGCCAGTAGATAGTTATAGTTACAACCTATTATCCATAGGAAATCCGCGACATTCTATTTGAAATAACTCTCTTGCCGGTTGACGTATCTTCGCAAAATTTTCAAACTTTGTGGCCCGCTCCGGTCCGCTCCTACCCTGAAAGTCTCGGGGATTCGCAGCAGGGGCCGAGAAAAAGGGAGTCCCAAAACGCGTTTTCCCATGCAATTTTCCATAGGAAACTTTAGACACGGCTACAGCTCGGACTGCTGAACGGAATTACACCAAATTTGGCAAAGAGGTAGTTCTTGGTTCAGAAAGAACCCTTTTGTTAAATGGTGTAAACTGCTCAGTAGTTGCTGAGAAAATGAAAAGTAAAAAGATAGATATATCTAGGGCCGCGGATCCTCCCGAGCACGAGCTTTATGTTAATTGGCTGTCAACACTCCAAATCAGGAAGTGTTGGCAGCCATTTTGTCCCTCGGTAGAACCGAGGGACAGAAACAAGTGCGCAAGCGCACAAAGGGGGCAGGGTAGAAACACCCTGACCCCTAGGTCTGCTCAGGGGGTCCCACAAGGACCCCCAGGGCCTAAAAATAGGAAAAAGGAAGGGGGCCACACAGCCCCCCTTCAGGGAAAAAAAAAAAAACGATCGGGCCCGCAGGCCCCGCCCCCTTCCTTCACCACTCGGCAAACGCGCCCCTGGCGCGTTTGCAGAGGGGAACGAATTCCCCTTGAATACTGGGGGTCCCTGGGGCCAACTAGCCCACCAGGAACCTCCAGTATGCGCCAGGGAGCTGCCTTGCAGAGAGGTGTACAGAGGCCACGCCCCTTTTACACCTCTCTGCAACGCAGCTCTATGGCGCTTTTGGAGGTATATGGTGGGCTAGTTGCACCCCAGGGACCCTCAGGATTCAAGGGAGTTAATCCCCCGACTTAAAACGCGCCACGGGGCGCGTTTGCACAGTGGTGAAGGGAGGGGGCGGGGCTACAGGTGACATGTGTGCAAACAGGCCCCGTGGCGTGTTTTAAGATGGGGAATTAAATCCTCTTCAATCCTGACGGTCCCTGGGGGCCAACTAGCCCAACCGGTACGTCCAGAAAGCGCCACAGAGCTGCGTTGCAGAGAGGTGTAAAAAGGGGTGTGGCCTCTGTACATGTCTCTGCAACGCAGCCCCCTGGCGCATACTGGAGGTTCCTGGTGGGCTAGTTGGCCCGTAGGGACCCTCATGATTCAAGGGGACTTAATCCCCCAACTTAAAACGCACCACGGGGCGCGTTTGCACAGATGTCACCTCAGGCCCCGCCCCTCCCTTCACCATTGTGCAAATATTCCTCTAAAATCAGCCGAAATCCGAATTCCGATTTACTCACCTGTTATCAGGAGAGACCTCAGTGCTGCATCTTTCAGCCCAGTACTGATCCTCAAAAGTAATTTTAACCGTACTTACTGGTAACTTGAATTTCCTTCATAGGCTAACATTGACTGGTTTCACTTGGAAATTCTTCTAAGTGTGGAGTTTTGGAACTTTAAAATATTCCTCTAAAATCAGCCGAAATACGAATTCCGATTTACTCACCTGTTATCAGGAGAGACCTCAGTGCTGCTCCTCAAAAGTAATTTTAACCGTACTTACCAGTAACTTGAATTTCCTTCCATAGGATATCATTGCCTGCTTTTTGCTGAAAAAGTTTCTAAGTGTTGATTTTTGAAACATACAAATATTCCTCTAAAATCAGCCGAAATCCGAATTCTGATTTACTCACCTGTTATCAGGAGAGACCTCAGTGCTGCATCTTTCAGCCCAGTACTGATCCTCAAAAGTAATTTTAACCGTACTTACCAGTAACTTGAATTTCCTTCCATAGGATATCATTGCCTGCTTTTTGCTGAAAAAGTTTCTAAGTGTTGATTTTTGAAACATACAAATATTCCTCTAAAATCAGCCGAAATCCGAATTCTGATTTACTCACCTGTTATCAGGAGAGACCTCAGTGCTGCATCTTTCAGCCCAGTACTGGTCCTGAAAAGTAATTTTAACCGTACTTACCGGTAACTTGAATTTCCTTCATAGGCTAACATTGACTGGTTTCACTTGGAAATTCTTCAAAGTGTGGAGTTTTGGAACTTTAAAATATTCCTCTAAAATCAGCCGAAATACGAATTCCGATTTACTCACCTGTTATCAGGAGAGACCTCAGTGCTGCATCTTTCAGCCCAGTACTGGTCCTGAAAAGTAATTTTAACCGTACTTACCGGTAACTTGAATTTCCTTCATAGGCTAACATTGACTGGTTTCACTTGGAAATTCTTCAAAGTGTGGAGTTTTGGAACTTTAAAATATTCCTCTAAAATCAGCCGAAATACGAATTCCGATTTACTCACCTGTTATCAGGAGAGACCTCAGTGCTGCATCTTTCAGCCCAGTACTGGTCCTGAAAAGTAATTTTAACCGTACTTACCGGTAACTTGAATTTCCTTCATAGGCTAACATTGACTGGTTTCACTTGGAAATTCTTCAAAGTGTGGAGTTTTGGAACTTTAAAATATTCCTCTAAAATCAGCCGAAATACGAATTCCGATTTACTCACCTGTTATCAGGAGAGACCTCAGTGCTGCATCTTTCAGCCCAGTACTGGTCCTGAAAAGTAATTTTAACCGTACTTACCGGTAACTTGAATTTCCTTCATAGGCTAACATTGACTGGTTTCACTTGGAAATTCTTCAAAGTGTGGAGTTTTGGAACTTTAAAATATTCCTCTAAAATCAGCCGAAATACGAATTCCGATTTACTCACCTGTTCTCAGGAGAGACCTCAGTGCTGCATCTTTCAGCCCAGTACTGGTCCTGAAAAGTAATTTTAACCGTACTTACCGGTAACTTGAATTTCCTTCATAGGCTAACATTGACTGGTTTCACTTGGAAATTCTTCAAAGTGTGGAGTTTTGGAACTTTAAAATATTCCTCTAAAATCAGCCGAAATACGAATTCCGATTTACTCACCTGTTATCAGGAGAGACCTCAGTGCTGCATCTTTCAGCCCAGTACTGGTCCTGAAAAGTAATTTTAACCGTACTTACCGGTAACTTGAATTTCCTTCATAGGCTAACATTGACTGGTTTCACTTGGAAATTCTTCAAAGTGTGGAGTTTTGGAACTTTAAAATATTCCTCTAAAATCAGCCAAAATACGAATTCCGATTTACTCACCTGTTATCAGGAGAGACCTCAGTGCTGCATCTTTCAGCCCAGTACTGATCCTCAAAAGTAATTTTAACCGTACTTACCAGTAACTTGAATTTCCTTCCATAGGATATCATTGCCTGCTTTTTGCTGAAAAAGTTTCTAAGTGTTGATTTTTGAAACATACAAATATTCCTCTAAAATCAACCGAAATCCGAATTCTGATTTACTCACCTGTTATCAGGAGAGACCTCAGTGCTGCATCTTTCAGCCCAGTACTGGTCCTGAAAAGTAATTTTAACCGTACTTACCGGTAACTTGAATTTCCTTCATAGGCTAACATTGACTGGTTTCACTTGGAAATTCTTCAAAGTGTGGAGTTTTGGAACTTTAAAATATTCCTCTAAAATCAACCAAAGTACGAATTCCAATTTACTCACCTGTTATCAGGAGAGAACCCAGTGCTGCATCTTTTAGCCCAGCACTGACCCTGAAAAGTAATTTTAACCGTACTTACCAGTAACTTATATTTTCTTCCATAGGAATCCATTGTCTGGTTTTCAGCAGAAAACTTTCAAAGTGTCGATTTTCACAAACTACAAATATTCCTTAAAAATCGCCTGTATGACTTAAACGCATTCTTTCAACTGTTTACAGGAGATGCACCAGTGCTGGATCCAGGATCCAACACTGAGTAAGAAAAAGTAACGATAACAGTTTTTACCTGCTAAGTGAATTTCCTTCCATAGGATAACATTGGTGATTCTATGAGAAAAAGTTTCTAAGTGTCAACTTTTAAAATACAATAATATTCCTTAAAAATCACTACTGTAACCAAAACGCTTTTACTCAACTGTTTACAGGAGATGTCCCAGGACTGAATCTAGGATCCAGTCCTGTGGTTAGAAAAGTAATCCATAAAGTAACTAATTGCATTTAACTAGAAATTCACATTGAGCTGAATGTTGCATTGTGTTTGAAAATGTGTTGCCCATTGCAACAACTGTAACTACTGTACTTAAAAGTCTATTGCCTATGTGCAAAGTATTTAAACTAAAGTAATTCATTCTGAGAAAGTATTTTTTGTAATGTAATGTATAATGTAATTACAATGCAATTTAAAAAATAAAATATGTAAAAAAAAATTGTTTCTAAACAATTTGGAAATCAGTATGAAAAAAATTTATATAACAATTAATACATTTAAAAATTGTCATTTACAAAACCTTTGAAATTCACTGAAAAAACCATAGGTTTCAGACATGTTATAGTTACAAATTAGCATTTAAAAAACCTTTGAAATTCACTGAAAAAACCATAGGTTTCAGGGACGTTATAGTTACAAATTAGCATTTAAAAAACCTTTGAAATTCACTGAAAAAACCATAGGTTTTAGGGACAGTTATAGTTATTTGGACATTGCACTCGTACAAAACCCGTGAAATTCCCCCGTTATAGTTAGTCCAGCTAACTATAACTCGCGCCCGCAATGCACTGCTGATGACGTCACATATTACATCACTCATGACATGGTCAGTGACATCACTGATGACATCACTGATGACATCTCAAATGACATCACTGATGACATCATCCACGTGATAATTTCATGCATCTTCTCACTCCCTAATATAACCTTTGATACACCCACTCTAAATTACAGACTGCCATTCGCAAAACCATAGACACTCCAACACCAATAACTACATACCCACTCACTGATTCTTAGGTCTACGCACACATCCACTCACTCACCCGTACAGTCACTCATACTTACGGTCACTCAGTACAGGACTATCATATGCACTCATACTCCTATATAGACACTCAAACACCGCCACTCATCCATAGAGGTACTCACACACCTAGTCAGTCATGCAAATAATTAAACACACTACCATTTACTCACCTATACAGTTATACACACACCAGCTCACTTACTCATACAAATACTAGCACATTCTTATGCTCTTATACAATCACTGATACAAGCACACACTCATCCATACAGCCACTATCACAATCACTCACTCTTGCTTATAGCTATTTATATACTCCAACACACATATATACTGCCTTTCACATATGTAGTTACTCACACATGTACCACTGGGACATACATTCACTCACTAACACACTCTTACACACACTTACCCACCCATACAGTCTATCACAGATGCACTCTTTAAACCATCCACCCAGTGAATCACCCACTCACACATCTATGCACAGAGTCGCACACACCCCTCCCACACAAACACTCAGGCACCCATACAGATACTCACACAAGCATTCAATAACTCATATAGACACTCATGTAGCTATTCACAAACACATGCAGCCACTTACACAGCAACAGACAGACGGATACAGACATTCACCCAGTTTAGTCTCTAACCGATGCATTCAGTAAGATACGTTAAATCACTCACTTATAGAGTCAGTCACGCACCTACTAAATCATCCATACAGACACTTATACACCCACTCATTCTTCAATACGTCTTTTCCTATATATATTAAAAATATTTAAACTTTACAGAAACACAAAGTCACTGGATGATGTCATCAGTGATGTCATCAGTGATGTCATTTGAGATGTCATCAGTGATGTCATCAGTGATGTCACTGACCATGTCATGAGTGATGTAATATGTGACGTCATCAGCAGTGCATTGCGGGCGCGAGTTATAGTTAGCTGGACTAACTATAACGGGGAATTTCACGGGTTTTGTACGAGTGCAATGTCCAAATAACTATAACTGTCCCTAAAACCTATGGTTTTTTCAGTGAATTTCAAAGGTTTTTAAATGCTAATTTGTAACTATAACGTCCCTGAAACCTATGGTTTTTTCAGTGAATATAAATAAAGTTAATACTTACCAATATTAATTTTACAACGCATATGTCTTTAGCATGCATGCCTTTACCACAAAATGTAAGTGTTTTACAGGTACATACAATCCCATTAGACATACATACATATATGGGTTTATACTTACCTGTAAAATAGATACATTAATAGGGTAAAGGCATAGTAGTTGTAAAAATAGTTGTTGTTAAAACTTTAGTGGTTTAGACTAAGTAGTGGTTAAGGAGTAGTTGTTTAGACTGTAGTTGTTCAAGTGGTCATTGGTGCATCATACAACCGTTTTTGTGGCATTGCCACATTATCGACCATCAGCTGCATAAGTCTGAGATTTCAATAAAAAACTTTTCTAGCTTAAACGGATGGAACGTTTAAAAAAAAAAAAACACTTGAGATGCAGTGCTGTGCCAGGCCCTTTGCAAAGGTTCACTGATTACCTTTCAGTTAGATAGTGATTGCAGAATTGAATCGTTAAACTAGTCTTAATGAGGTGAAATATTTGCCCAGATAGTATCAAGAGGTGTTAAAATTACAAAATAGTGAAATAATACCAACACAGAATGTGCTCCATTATTCTGCATAGTTTGCTTTCTTTCTGCATAGTTTAGACAGCAAGGCCACAGAATTTGGTCCTCGATTCCTGCATAATCCCAGTGGCATTTGTTACAATGCATACATGTAAAATACAACTTCTACCACACTGAGAGCTCGGTCACTCAGGAACTTCAAACTGGCCTCTTCAAAATTATTTACAATCTGTGATGCTCAAACCAAAGATTACCGCAAGGAGGGAACCTGAACAAAGTAAATGTCTCATATACAGAGAATTCTCTTGATATTGTCCCACCAAAAGAGATGCCTAAAGCCAGTTCGACTAAATAAATGGAACACCCAAAAACTATTAACATACATCGAAACTGGCCACTGAAGTGAAGAAGGCCACCAGACAAATGAAGGCTCAAACACCTAGGGAGACCTAGCCATTCCAACAGGCCACCAATCCTGGGTGAAAAATGCTCACCCAGCAGATAGTATACCACTTACTGGATGTGTGATTACCACGCCATTATGAATTTTCCCTGGTATTCTACCACAATACTGAATTTTAAATATCGGCCAGACAAAATATTATATTGAGAATACCGACTAATGATTGATTTGATTTGTGAATTTATAAAGCGCACAAATGCCCGAGGGCGTCTAGGCGCTGAGACAAGAAAGACCAAGTAAAGTTGCCGATGTAACTGTAGATGACATGTTAGTTGGCGGAGAGCCATGTTTTTAGTGCTTTCCTGAAAGATAGCAGCGTAGGGCTATTCTTTGGGAGCATGTTCCATGTCGTGACTGTCCCTAACAGAAAGCTTCTTCCGCCCCAGCGGGCTTTCTTGAACCTAGGCGAGTTTACTATGTGCAGATCTTAGACTTCTGGAAGGCACATACCAGTTCAGATGTGTCCTCAAACATTGAGGACTGGCACCTTGCAGTGCTCTGAAAGCTAGTCATTGGGATTTAAACTTAATCCTCTTGTCCACTGGGAGCCAGTGCATGGCTCTTAGACAATGGAAGACAGGCTGGGACCTAGGGATATCCAGTAATAATCTAGCTGCCGCATTTTGAAGACGCTGCAACTTCTGCAGATGCTGTGATTGGTTACCCATGTACAGAGCATTACCATAGTCCAATCTGGACAAGGCTGATGCTGTAACCAGTGTTTTTAGGGAATCAGGCGGGATGAAAGGGAGAACTTTCCTGATTATTTTTAGGATGAAAAAGATGGTTGCAGTGAGGGTACTGATCTGATTTTTGAATGTCAGTTTGTCATAAAAAATGAACCCTAAGTTTTTGACCTTTTGCACTGGAACTGGGAAGTCGCCCAAGCAGGATGGCCACCATCTAGGTGACCAAAAGGATGTATCAGAGCCTACCAACAGAACCTCCGTCTTTCTGCCGTTCAATTTTAGGCAGTTAGACCGCATCCACAGGTTTGCCTGCGTCATGCAGCTATTAAAACGATCGGCTGTCTCTTCAATGTTACTTGAAACTGACACCACTAACTGGGTGTCGTCAGCGTAAGAGACCACTGAGAAGCCAAACTGTCTGATGATTGTAGTCAGCGGGTGACATATAGATTAATAAGCGTGGGGCTCAGGGACGAGCCTTGTGGCACACCACAGGGAAGTTTAAAGAGCTCGGATGAAAAAGCCCCGGACTCTACTGAAAGAGTCCTGTTGGAGAGGAAAGATGTCAGCAGCATAAGAGCGGTGCCTCTGATCCCCAGCTCAGATAACCTGTTGGCTAATATTTCGTGCTTTACTGTGTCAAGGGCTGCCGATAGATCTAACAAAATCAGGGCGGCTTTGCCCCCAGTGTCCAGTATTGCTCTTAGTTCTTCTGCAGCCAAGACCAGAGCTGTCTCAGTTCCATGCCCCTCCAGGAACCCGTATTGTGAGGGATCTAGGAGGTCCATGGATGAGATGAATGCAGTGAGCTGTGCAATTTGTATTTTTTCCAGCACCTTAGCCGGAAAAGGTAGTCTGGAGATGGGTCGATAGCTGCTAGGATCTGCTGGATCGAGATTAGGTTTTTTTAAGAGGGGAAGAATTGATGCTATTTTCCAGTAGTCAGGGAAGGTGCCTGAGCGAATTATCTCATTGAATGCTACACCTAGTTGTTCACTCAAAATTTCAGGGATCAGGTGCAGTATTTTAGGTGGGCAGGGGTCCGAAGGAGCCCCCGATTTGGATGTTTTTACCACCTGAACAATCTGTTCTAAGGTAGAGGTAGGGGACTACCACAATATTGTGAAGACAAGTATACATAGTGAATCCCAACTCCCCCAAGGCAACTAATACATTAATGTATCACTTAATTTATAACTCCAGTTTATTCTTCAACCTAAACAATCCCAAAATGAATCTCAGTCCCAAAGAATGTTAAAGGTAATGCATGGCATGGTTCAATCCCAAAGAATCTTAGATGTAATGCATGGCATGGTTCAAACCCAAGCAATCTTAAAAGTAATGCATGGCATGGTTAAGTCCTAAAAAATCTTAGATGTAATGCATGTTTTGGTTCAATCCCAAAGAATCAATCCCATTTTCAGGGATTACAGTTGAGTCACATTAGTCGAAAACAATTTCGGGGCTCTTAACTATCTGGATTACATAAATTTCAGGAGTGCTGGTGAATTTTTACATATGGATTTAAAATTTGGATCAGTGACTTTAACAACTAGAAGTTATCATCTCGACTGGTGACAATTTACCATCTGAACTAGTGACTAGTACAAACAGTCACTTTCCCATTGGACAGTAGGTACAAATGTCAATTTTGCGTTTCTCATATGTGAAAATGTTTGACAAAATTTGCTCGGCCACAATGCCATCTATGCAATTAGATGTTGTCTCAGAAGTAGAGCCGCTTTGCGTACTTTAAGCTACCTCTAACTTTAACCAGACCTTCTGCCACTCAGCTGAGATAAAGTCCACCAAATGGATGTGGGACTCCAAGTCTTGCTAGCAGCCTTGACCAGTGCTGGATCCAAGTCTCAAGCTCCCCCATTACAGACTGTATAAAGATCTCACAGCACCAAAACATAACAACCTTCACCTAATCTGTCACAACCCTGGATCTGATTCCACCAAAGGACAACAAGCAGCCCACATACACCCTCCCTCTACCAGCAAACTCTGAAGAAAGTGTGGTCAAAAACAAGCCAAAGACAATCTCGAGGACAATCTACTGTTGGAAGAAGTGAATGTCTGATTCCATACAAGAAAGCACAATATTAAATGCAGCGAGCATGTTGAGAAGAACCAAGATGGCGGCATGCAATGGGCCATCTCAATCTCAAAAAACAGCAGGCAGAGTTTTATGTTTTGTTCTAAAGTTGGTGGGTCACTAAAATGCTCGCTATAAAAATCCTGACAATAATATTGCATCACTACATCGCCTTAACTGCTACATTTCAAAGTAAGTATATAATTAATGTTATTAACTCAATCTATACTTGGATTGTAAGGAAAATGTAAGTGGAGTTAAGAACCCACCTATACTTGCCTCCAAAAATAAATATTGGTGGAGTTAAAAATAGTAAGTATATACTTACCTTGGTGATGTAATGGTGGGATATGTCACGATTGTAATATTATTATACATCGATATTGTTGGTATCGATATACCAACATACAACTCTTCTAAATCCAACACCGTCATTGTGTTGTCAAAATCTTTAATTGCAACTCAAAGCATGTCTGTCCCACCACCCATCATCAGCTGTAGTTTGTCCTCTGTTCCCCAGTCCCCAGTTCGTACCTATATATGTGTGTTTTACACGTCCGCATGTTCAGCTCAACCTCACACCCATACCGAGTACACAATTAATCCACTACCTTACACAAATGTGTGACGCGCATACACGAACATCACTCACATGCCTGTGAGCAGGGCAGGGCAGGGCCGGACTGGCCGTAGCGGGCACCAGGCATTTCCCAGGTGGGTCGCCAGGTTGGGGGCTGGTTTTGGGCCCCTGGGGGGCCGTTTTTGTTACCGGGCCGCTTTTGCAACATAGCTGCAATATCGGCCCCTGTAACAAAATCGGCCAAAACCGGCCCTGGCAAACAGCTCAGCCGCACACCCAACCCCCGGGGGGTCTGCCGAGCACTTTGCCAGGGCCGGTTTTGGTTCCCAGTCCAGCCCTGGGGAACCCAGAGCAACCCTGGCAATGTTGACGGCCCAGCCCCCCATGCTGCTTTTGTTACTGGAGGCCGATATAGCAGCACCACTGAATTTCAAAAACAGCCCCCAGTAACACAAACGTGCCCCCACCACAGTAAAATTGGCCCCCGCCAAGGGTGACCAGAAGTTTAAAGCCAAAAACAGGGACATTTCACAAAAATAGAAGAAGGACTACAAATTTTATTCAAGCGAGCGCACAGAACGGCAGCGCTCCTCAGAAGAGAATTACAGAACAGGCAGTTAGAACATACATAAAATGCAATTTTTAAACCCAGTAGCTGCCTATTAATTAAATTGCTTTCTTGAAACAACTGCCAACTATCCCCGCTTTGTAAAACATAAAAAAAGCACCTTCCTCCCTTTTCAGTCATCCCTCCCTAAAAACCGGGACATGAGCTAAATTTCTTGAAATCTGCCGGGACAGCTGCTGGAAAACCGGGACCGTCCTGGCAAATGCGGGACGCCTGGTCACCCTACGGGCCCCGCCATTCCAGCCTCACGGGGAAACGCCCAAAGCCCGTCACGGCAAGTCCGGCCTTGGAGTAGGCTCTCCGGTCACCTCCGGAGATTAAGCCTACGCATGATTTTCTCCCTCACGCTGCTCACGCACATGCCCGAGCAGGCTTCCCCCTACTCCCTCACACGTCAGCGCATGCTTCCACGAGCCCTCGTCTCGTGCTCAAGCCGTGCACCCTGCCTCTGGTCAGCTATTCCACGTGCAGAGACAAAGAGGGAGGCCTTACCTTGCTCTTGCTGAAGAATGGCTGGGAGGTTTGATCTGCCCGATCTGATGGGCTGTTTTTATATGCGTCGAGGTGAATACCTCCCACCACCCGGGAGTTATGATAGCTATACAGGCTGACCCCATTCCACTGATAAAAGGGCTTGTGGCTTCGCGGGCCCGCCCGAACCCCAGCGGAGGCCTGGGCTGGGAAGGAGCGGCTCCTTTCATTCATCTGCTGGGAACTGACCGGCCCAGTCAGCTTTCCTTTGTGCAGCCCGAATTCACACACAGATCACAAGCACCCCAGAAACAAAGTTAGCACCCCACCCTTTCACAGAACTCCCCACTCGCCGCTCCCTGGTGACTTATCTCAAAGTGGCCCACGGACGCACTGGCATATATTTATAGATGGAATTCAGCTAGGCTGCTATAGCGACAGACACGGCAGATTGTGTGACAAACCGAGTTAAAGTTTATATTTAAGTCCCACATTTCTGAAACTTTTTCGGAATAAAACCTGTACCTAATGCAATATTTACTATCTTCAGAGGATAATACACTGGTTAGAATTATAGTAATTCCCACCAAGAAATGTAATTTTGAGTGGAGTTTGGAGAGTGGAGAGGCTTGCAGAGAGGCGAGGACCCAATTCTCAGCCTCTGATAAACAGTTCTAAGGTATCTGCAGACCACAGACAGTCGCATTTAGAGGCTCAGGCGGATGGATGAAGAGATGGGTGGCTAGAGAACTGGGTGGATAGAGAGACGGATGGGTGAAAAGACCAATGGGAGGAGAATGAATGGAGATGGTGGACGGATAGCAAGAAATAAAGAAAACGATAGTTATGTCGATGGGTGGGAGGAAAGATAGCTTAGTAGGCAGAGAGACACACAGGATACTGGTGAGGAGTATAGAGAGAATGTGGATGACAGATGGTTGATAGATGGATATATGGATGGTGGGAGGACGGAGGGACAGATGGAGTGTTATATTGAGAAACAACTGGAGAGAAGGATGGTGAAAAGTTTGATGAGTAGATGCGTGGATGGATACATAAGCGGATGGATGGATGTGTTGTTGGATGGATGGCTTGTTGGATGGACAGATGAATGGATGGATAGATGGATGGTGAAAAGTTTGATGAGTAGATGTGTAGACGGATACATAAGCGGGTGGATGGATGGGTTGTTGGATGGATGGATAGATGGATGGACTGACGGACATGCATACTGGGACAGCAAGATAGATCAGTGTATGGATGGATGGTTGGGCAGCGAATGGACAGACTATTGAGGGGATGCAGAAGGGTGGTAGAAAAATGGATGGATGAATGGAAGGGGGTAGGAAGACATGATGTGGGAGTGTTAGGTTGATGGGTAAGAAGATGAATGAATGGATAGATGGACAAGCAGCTGGTGATTGAGTGGATGGGCAGATGAATGGATGTAAGCTTGCTTGAATGGATAGATGTAAGATGAGGGATGGACAGCTGATTAAGTGGATTGGAGGGGGAATAGACAGATGGTGCGGCCAAATGAATAGATGGACAAATGGCATTGAGATGAATGGATGGAGAGATGAATGGACGGATGGGATTGACAAGTGAGAGGATGAATGTGTGGGTGAGTATAAATGAATAGACAGATGGATGATGGATAAATTGACAGACCAATGTAGAGAAGGATAATGAAAGTTGAGTGGGTGGAAAAGAGGATGGAGAGATAAACCAATGGATGGACGGTTGGAAGGTGGACAGCAACACGGTTTAGTGTATGAGATGATCTAGGGATGGGCGTGCAGGTGAGTGAACAGGCAGTAAGACGGATGGATGATGAAGTGTAGGTGGACAGTAGATTTGAAAGAGATGAATGGAGAAAAGAAAGGGTGCCAAGATATATGTATCAATGGACAGCAACGTAAAGGATTAATAGGAGGATGGATGGATTCTTCGATGACTGGATGAATGAACAGTTAGATGCTGGATGTTTGGATAAGAAAGCAGATGATTAATGAATGAATGGATAACTGTGGATGATGGAATTACTTACAGGTAGATGGTGTGTGGCTGGATGGAAGGCATGACTGATGAGAAATCAACACAGAGAAAGATGGTTGGATAGTAGATGGAGTGAAGGATGAAGAGACAATTGGGCAAAAGGGTGATGAATAGTTGGATTTATGGATGAATGGATAGATAAAGAGATTGATGAAGAGAGGCATGCTGAAAAGGAGAGCTGCACATTGGTTTGGATGGGTGTATGAATGGAGGGGTAGAGTGAAGTATGATGGGTGGATGATGGATAGGTGGCTGGGTGACATGATGGATGGGCTGAGAGATGGACACAGAAACTGATTACCCTTGTTTTTAAAGAATCAGTGGCATGCCCCTGTAGTGTCCTGTGTGTCTTCATTCTCTGTTTGTCTGAGTTGGTATCTGGAATGCTGAGAGTGAATAATGTCTTGCATGTCTTGGACCAATTTGCCATGGTAGTGACAATCTAGTTGTTGTCTCATTTCTTTGCTTGTCATGGGGGGGAGGGAGGAGCCACATGTTTCGACCTGTTGCAGAGTTTCTATTACTGCTATTTGTTGTCATTGTGTATCTGTGTGGGCTTTTGGAGAGTTTCAAAGGTTGTTCTGGGGTGTTTAGGCTAGACATGTTGGAGATTAGGTAATTGTAAATGATTGTCTCTGTACTTTATATGCAGGGGATGCCTGTGCTTTGCTTTGTTGTTTGCTAGAAAGGGAGGTATGTAGTACCCTGTGTGCCCCCATTCCCTGTATATCTGAGTGGTGTCTGGAATGCTGAGAGTGAATGAAGTAATAGAATGTTGCTCTGTGGCCCGGATGGGAAGCCAGAAGGTAGAGACAGGTGGAGGGAGGATGGAGCCCTGACAGGACCTACCTGCTTTTTCCTAACCTAAGGGCCTAACATAAAGAACTTAGGGCCGATTCACAGAACTAATCTGAGATAAAATCCTAAACTTACTACTTTTGGTATTCACAGAAGGCATTTAGTAGTAGTAAAGTTAGGACTCCTAACTTTACTACTACTAAATGCCTTTGTGAATACCAAAAGTAGTAAGTTTAGGATTTTATCTCAGATCAGTTCTGTGAATCGGCCTCAGTCTTTTGACTCCTTTATGGGGGCCATGCCCTCGGACTTCTACAGCCCCCATACCTTGTCAGCATCCTCTCCCGACAGAGCGACCAGATGTCTGAGATCTGTCAACCATTATCAATTTACTATGCCACATGCCGTCCCCTGTACTCCATCATTACCTGGTTTACGACGGCATTAAAAAAGCACTTCTTAAATCAAGGATTCTCTTGACAAGGACTGAATCATCAGAGTTGCCAGCCTCCCAACTTAGGTGAAAATGATCTTGCAGTATTAGTTATTTATTTACGTCACTGAAATGTGGCTGACAGAATTCCCCGCTGTTGCATCATCAATGACTCTGCACCCCCTCAGTGACAAGAGTGTTTACCCGGTTGTATTGGAACAAGTATCCTCAGTAAGCATTCTTTGCAGCATTTTTGCTTCTTATTAGTTTCTTGAGGCATCATGTCACGGCATCAAGCTAGAAATCCAGCTGTCTGCTTCCAAGTATGATTGGACATTCTTCACCTACCATCCTTTTACTTTTCATGATTCATTCATTGTTCCAGTCCTACTTCATACAGTTAGTCCATGTATCGCTGCTAGTTAGAGAGATGTGGCTTATTACACAGAAGTTCACACTGTTGTGCTACATTCTGTAGCTCGTGTTACCATACCCTCTCTGTATGTAGTCTTTTTGGAACTAGCAAAGTTCACCTAGGCCCACTGAGAGCAACACTACATGTTGCAGCACTCTTCGTCTTAGGTATCAACAAATTTGACCACATTTCCCCTGCCCTGCTAACCCTCCAATGGCTCCGTATTGAAGCGGGGCCCAATTCAAAATCGCTTGCATTACTCACAGAGCACTGCATTCTTCCTCACCTCTCTATCTAAACAAGAAATTGAAAATCTCCGGAACAGATAGAGGTTCCAGAAATGCCCAATCCCCGCTCCTGAACCACCCACCTTTAGTCGAGAACGATACATGAACCAGTCTTTCTATGTTAGCACCACTAGAATCTGGAACATTCTTCCTCCCTCACTCCATCTAACCACCTACCTAGCAACCTTCAAAAAGAACCTCAAGTTCCTCTTGTTTGACAGACATCTTGGTTAATTCACCCTTGACCAGACTTAAGTACTTTCTCCACTGTGTCCTGATCTGACTTCATGTAACTGTGTATGTCCTCGGCCCAACTGATGTAACTGTCTCTTGTGGGAACTTTTGTAGGCATCCACTGATGTAAATGTCCGAGTTTACCTACTATTACTGTAACCCGCTGTAACCCTGCATCCTGTCTGTTGTAAAGTGCTCTGATGCCTTCGGGGCATGTCCGCGCTATATAAAACTGCAAATAAATAAATATTTACCACATCATGTCATGGCAATCCTAAATTACAGTGAAGTAGCCCATTTAGTTTTTTTCCGAGTTTAAACATGTTTGGTTACCTGTTGTAATTATGAAGGATGTACTGCAACACAAGCAGGCTCATCGTACGCCTACTGTGCCCCGACAATATTTCTTTCTGTAAAGAAGGGCTGTCACGCACTGTCACGCAATTCACTGACAGTTGATTATCATATCATACGCCATCGAAGGGCCACTCACGGTCTTGCCACGACGTCCTGTTCCATTGTGAACAACTACTTTTATTAATAAATCTAACTTCTTTTTGAAAAGCTATGGAGATCCATTGTTGACTGAAGCCTGTGAAAGGAAACCAGCATATTACCGGAAAGGCAATGAGTATATTTAGCATGTGCGTGATGGTCTGTATTGGTTTTTCTGAGTTGGCTTCACTGCCCTTCTTATCTTCGTCTATTGTATTTTTTGTAAATTCATGCCTCTTTTGCCCTGGGGTAGTCTACTGCACAACGTTTGTGCTCTTAGAAGCATGGTGAAAATTTGTAATCTCACCCGTTCATAAAATACTTATAGGTAAGCGATTTTTGCCACTTTTATCACTGCACTTTTTTTTCTTTGAGTACCTTCTTCAGTGTGACCGCAGTCCTTTCCTTTCTTGTAGACCATCTGGCAGCCTCTACCTAAAGTATGTCCTTATGTATGGGAATGGAAATATTTACATTCATGTGACACCGTTCCGTTGCAAATCCCCTTGCATATTATTATTTTTCCGTAGTTACAGGGGTCATCCACTTTGTCCTGATGAAGACCCCATCTGATATGCTCTAACGCATAGGGGTTGAAATGTCGACTATTTTCATATATTGGACAGTATTGAGATTGAACTGGTGGGTCCACAGATCTCATGAAGTCTGGATCTTTGGAGATTCCTTAGGGTAAGGGGAAGGGCAGTATGCAGTTGAGCATAACTTAATAATGGATTTGGGCTGGGCTGGAGTTAAGTTAAAGGGGCTTGGATTTCATGGCATGGGATGGAGAGCAGAGGTCACAAAGTAACATAACATGACGAGCCCACACCATTCTAGTGTAATTATTTTACATGTAAGAGGGAATGATCTTGGACATATTCCAGTTTTATTTTATAATGAAGGAAGATCTTCCCTCTTTGTATGACGTTTCCCAAACCGCACTTTATGTTATCGTACATTGTCCATCGTCCAAAGTGGTTGTCCACTACCGACTTCAACCCAAAGATGGAACTAGCCTGGCACAACATGACCCCACATTTTGCTGATTGCTATTTAGACAGTCTTTATCAAGGCACTATCAGATACACAGCCCAAATCTGTTTCACATCTTACTGATGTTGGTTATGTCGCTCTTTTGGTTAAATTAAAAAGTGCTGTCAGACATGCCAATGAATCATCTCCACTTACATCTGCCCACTAGCCCCAAACATCTTATAAGACTTACCCTTTTCTTTACTTCTTTATTAGGCAATTTTAATCCCACATTTTCCTAATTGTGTGTCAATGTTTGCAAACATTCCCTGCTAGATCAAACTTTTTAATATTATCAAAGGTCTGTCTGCCTTTGTTAGGGTATCAGCTTTAATCTACTGGACACAATTTTCAGATATATTTTGATATGAATACTCAATAGTGTAAGGAAAAAGTAGGACAGGATGCAGGCCACAAACCTACCTTGTTTATGGAGTACCACTATATATGCACCTTGTTAGACCTGACAGCATTAGGGTGGTCTTCTCCCAACTTTTTGCCTGCCTCTTTCATTTTTCTGACCTCGTTCTTGTTGCCTTTAGGACTCTGCACACTTTTCCACTTCTAAACAGTGCTAAAGTGTCTGTGCTCTCTCCCCTCAACATGATAATATTGGTTCATCCCCAATTGGCATATTTAATTTACTGATATGGCCCTAGTAAAGTGCAGTACATGTGTTCTAGGAGTGTAAATTAAATGCTACTAGTGGGCCTACAGCACTGACTGTGCCACCTACATAAGTAGACCCTTAACCACGTATCGGGCCTGCCACTGCAGAGCCTGTATGTGAAGTTTAACACTGTCATGTCGACCTGGCAAGTAAACTCTCGTACAGTATGATGGCCAGAGGCCGAAAGGGTAGAGAGGGTCTTCCACAATGCTGGAAGAGAACTAAGGGGGGATACATCCTTCCAACTAAACACTAATCATCACAAAAGGTATCCCACCTGATAAGACTATCATCTAGGCACTATTCTCTTTTAAAGGAGTCTCATAAGATGATTCTAGCATGAATGGGAGCAATTCCTTTTTGTTTAGTAATCCTCACACACTCTAGTAGTGTCATGCTTCATTATCGGGTTCACCCTGACTCCTAAAGGTCAGGGTGGGCTTGACCATATTCCAGGGAGCACTTAGAAGAATAGGCCAGGGGGTTAAAGATTAAAAAATCCTCCCGAGACTCCAGGTATCCCTTTAATATTGGAGTGACAGGGGATATTAAAAACAGGAAAAAGGGGTTCTCAAGGATTTAATGGTCCGATGACCCTAATTACATTGCCAACATGTTTCAGCCTCTTAGTTATGGCCACTGAGGGTCCAAGGCTTTCTTCAGGGCAAAAACAGAGATATTACCTCCCTGGATAAACAATCAATTTACTTGTGTGGTGCAGAAAGCTGCCCCTCCGTGCCCGGCCCTCGGATATACTTATCCTGGATCTGGGCATTCAGTTCTGGTATGTCCAACCCAACTTGGGAGGCCTCCACACGTCTCTAGGAAATGCAGATTATGGGATACTCCTGTAGTCAAACAATTGTCAAGGATCCTAGCCCCGCTTCTGTGCCTATTTGGGTCCGCATCTCCCGACTTGAAGTAAACCCTCTTGCCAGGCATAAAACGTATGCGGGCAGCCTCATACACAAATCGTTTAGCTCCCATACATCAATCCATATTACAAGTCCAGTTCTCCAGTCGTGGTATTGCAAGCGACCTCCACAATTGTGGGATATTACGTCTGGCTACAACTAAACCCAGATTGTAAATAGGTGCTGGTATCTAGTGCCAATCTGATCCCCGCATACACCCAGGGTGCAAAGTTCACCACTAGCGAGTAGCAACTGCCCCGTAACAGCTGCCAGGGTTCCCACCACCTCACGATAGTAGGAGGATATGTCAGGGCACTCCCATAGAGTGTGTATGAATGTGCCCCTCTGTTCGCATTCTCTGAGGCAGTCGTCAGTACTGACCCGCCCAGTCTTCAGCCTCAGTACGCCAGTGTAGTAAATCCTATGTAGATTGTTTAATTGGATTAAACAAAACCCTGATTTTATCGTCACCTCCCTAGGTCCATTCCGCTTTTATTATTCAAGCCAGCTTTGGTCAACGGAGTTTCATTTTGTTTTAATGCCATCTCTGTAAAAGATTTGTGCATAGGATTCCTTTTCTTAATAAATAGGCGCAACACTAGGCTTCTAACAGGTATTTAGTCAGTAGGATCTCTTCATTCAAAATGCATGGTTCGGCCCACCAGTAACCAAGCCATCACTCAACCCGCAGGAAAGCCCCACAGACATATACACTTGGAAACCCTGGACCGGGGACTGCAGCACAAACTGTGCTGATCAATCAGTGTGTACTCAGCTTCCTCCCCCCAAACTCCCCAGGGTGGGCACTCAGCGACTGGCCCGCAACTATGTTTCCCATTTCATGCAAAATGTGATTCAGCATCAAGAGGACATTTCCTCAAAGTTCTGTACAGTGTTATTGTTCCACTTCCAACATAGAGTTACTCCACACTGGGGACACAGGCAACAGACCAGGCTGTTCTGGGCTTTAGCCATACTCTCCAAGTCCAAGATCACCAAGCTATGTCATTCTTGTTGAACAGGTGTCCTCCTGGCAGTTGTACCCCAGGGGCTTTCAGAGTTCAATTCTGTTTCTGGAAGCTGAGTAACAAGTGACAAGATGCTACTGGATTGAAAATGGTGACCATTTTTACGTCATGCATATGTGTTGAACGCTGACTGGTGAAAGATTTTGCTTGCAGTATATGTGGTGATATGTTAAGTCATAGTAACATGACTGTATGCCATTTAGGCATGACACCTATACTGCAACACATACACTCATAGCATTGGGAGCGTATATCTCGCAGGATGCATTAACATTTTCAAAGTGGTGGGAGGAGTGTCCATACCTATGGTGGTCATGTTGGTTTTGACCAGCCACATCGTACTGTGGGCGGAGAGGATGGTGCAAGACCTTCCACTTCTGTTGCAGCCCCATAAGTGTACAGATGGCGGACCTGGGTGAAGAGTGTTCTTCTGTGCCCCCCAACAGTTGTACATATGACTTAAATGGCACCGCATCTGTGGTTACAACATCATTCGAGCTACACTGTGCTCGGTGTTAAAGATAATGATTAATGGTAGAATATTATCTTCAACCATCCTCTCTTATATCCCACAAGTGGCGATAGTGAGTGAATGCGACATTTTGCTTGAACTGTGTTGCTTGAACCATGAGGGTGATTTACTACAGTTCTGAGGTGTGGATCCCAAGATGATACTATTCTAGTGGGTAGACCAGCATACTGTCAAGCATAACTTAGCAAAGCATCTGGATTGTGCTGGAGTTAAGGTAAAATGGTTTGGATTTGGTGGTAAGACATGGAGAGTAGTCTTCCAACATTAAAGAATATGTGCAGTCTGCACTATCTTGTAGGAGGAAAGGATCTTGGACATATACCTGGTTCACACATTTTCCTCAGTAATAAAATACAGATCTTGAGTCATCATAAACCAGGCAATCACCTCACTGGGAGGGGATTCCTCTTAGTGTACACCTAGTGTATGCCTTTGCAGTTATGGTTGACACATTACTGAATCTGAAATCTGATTACTGAATCCTTAATAGCCTCGGCCAAATTCTATAAACTTGCACCAAAGTTTCGGAAGCAAAATATTATGAGTGACAACTAAGAGCATCCTAAATACATTGCAGATCGGTAAAACGGTCTAAAGTTATAAGGTGAAGCAAATTTGTTTCTTGACCTTAATTTGGGATAAGTCTGAAACCAGATGTTCACCATACTTTTATGCCACAGTGACCTTTAGGTTATTCGATGCCTTTTCTAGGTATGGTGAAAATCGTTTAGTGGTATGATTGTATTGTTGTTGTCACCATAAAACCACTTGTTGGTGTTTGCAGATCTCTATAAAAGATGAATTCTAAATCACCATATGCGTCCTCCTCCCAACATTAACCAAACCTTTTCACGTTTATAGAAATATATTAAACAATATTGAAGCAAAGTCATCGCCCTGCCTCACACCACTTCAACACGGATCTCCTCGGATATTAAGCTGTATAGAGAGAGTACTCTTCACTGTGGACCATATTTCAAGTCATAGCCATTTTAAGATGTCGTTAAGCCACAAGCGAGCACCTCGGCAGCCATTTTCAGCATAATACAAGGAGCATGATTTTATTGAAAGAATGTAGCGAAGTCAATGAAAGGAGAAAGAAGTGGTTTAAATCCTCAGTGTAAAGCATGCTTCACGAGCATCAACAGTACCTTTGCAAGGTGTGATGTAAGCATTCCATTCTGAAAGGCAGTTTATGAATTTGAGATGACTTTTGTAGTCTCAACATGATGAAGCAGATTTGAAAGTATCACTCATGAAACAGCTTAGCTTAATGAGCGAGCATCTTATTGGACCATGATCACACACTCTTCTTTCCAACGTGCATGTACAAAGACAGTAATCAAAAGACTTGGAACAGTTTTACTAAGACGGACACCCACCACCTTACATACAACTTGAAGTCATCGTTAGACCATCCTATAAATCCCAAAAAGCAGAAAACGTGGCAATTTACATTGCCAATGCACGATTTTGGTAATATAGTGCAGGCGCTTAACCATCCAGGGTCCAGCCACCCAACCACCCAGTTTTTCAATAGTGTTTCAGGGTGTTTTTTTTTAGGGTGCAATACACCAGCTTAATTTGAGCAGGGGTGCTCTATCTAAGAAACACGTGTGAGATGCAGGAACTGAGTCAGAGTGGCACTTTATTAAAGAACAATTTTAAACAATGAAGGTCAAAGGCACAATGTTAATCAAAAATAGCATCGTGTAATCTAGAAGATAACAAGTTTCAGAGACACCTTCCTAGATGAAAAAGTAAATCATGCAATTTTGTAAGTTTACAAATCACAGCAATACAGAGGAGAGAGAAAGAGACAATTTCAAAATATAATAAGCATTATAGCCTCAGCTAAAGATGCTAGAGAAGATGCTAGAGAAGATGCTGGAGAAGATGGCTGAGGGGCACACACACACGCGTCATGACCCATGGGATCAATTGTGCGAGGTAGTCCGTCGAATGGACTGAAGAGCAGATCATTCATACTCTTTTAATGAGGAACCATTGACCACAGAATCACGATATTATCAGGTGCTTTGACCGCAGAACATGACGCACTTTGGTCACTTCTCGGAAATATTAGGAAAACAGAAGTGACACTTACATTACAAAAGTTTACCAAAAGGTCACTTGATGTTTGACCGTAAATCATAATGAAATTGAACATTTATCGAAACTGATTTGTGTCACTTCTTGGAAACTTTTTATAAGAAAGCAGAAGAATACAAAAGGTGGAAAGTCCCAGTTGGCCCAGTCTGCCCCCACTCCTACTCTTGACCAATTTTGTTCTTCTAAATGACAGGCACATCCTGTTATTGCTACATCTTGATGTTCAGAAATATGTCATAGGAGAGATACATCTGAGTATACAGGAGGGCTTGGGGCCCACTGCCTCTCTAGACGCTCAATGCAGTGTGGACAATTTTAACACAACCCTGTCTGTGGGCTGGCAGGGACAATTGAGACTCTTATTCTTCAGATGTGGACAGAATGGGCCTGGGGCACTATATGGGAAAAACTAGACCCTGCTTCTTACAGCATACCTTGCAGGCCCTCCTTCTAGTTGGTGTATCCCAGGGGTGTCATTCACATTGGAACATTGGCACATTTGGAACATTGGCTCTCCTGCGTCTTCCTTAACTGTATATACTCTCCTTCAGGTATGTCAATGAGGGATGTATATGGTGTCTGTGTAGGTGATGGTGGATCCATATTTAAATCCCATCTCAGGTAGCATCTACTAAAGGTGAGTTGGGGGCTATTGACCTGGCACTGGGTAATGGTAGCAGGCTGCATTTAGTGTAGTCCTATTGTTGTGACTTCTACTACTGCTATAAGTGCTAAGTTATTCTCATTCCCTGTTCTATCCTTTTTCCTATATATATATATATACTCTTTCTGCATGTTCCCTATTCCTACATAATTCATACCTACTAATTTACTATCAGTATTTCTAGCAAAATGACAGAATAACTGCACGGTACAACAGAGGAGCAACAGCGTTTTTAGAATGGCAGACAGCCATGAAGGTATCCAGTCAAAGTTCAACCACTCAGTGGCTGTGTCTGCTATGGCACCTCCTCCAGCAATCATTTTCTTTTCTATGTTGTTCAATTCCTCAATGGCCTTGGTGATGGAGCCATTTTCTTCATCGTTGGTAATGTGCAGCACAGACTCCCCATCCGAACACATACCCTCCTCTTGATATTTTTTGAAGATATCTGGACCCTGTTCAATAGGCGGAACTCCTGCGGTATGTCTTGGGACGCTGTCCACCCATATTACTCCGCATACTGCCAATGTCGGTGGAGCAAGGCAACAGACCAGAGATGGGCATGGATGTGGGAGATATTTGCTGCTGGAACGATCAGGGAGACTTTGTGCATTGTTCTAGTGAGCACAGGCTGCTCCATTGAGGAGGCTGTTGGAGATAGAGACGTTCTCCGCAGGCCCAGTAGAAGTCCATTAGGCTGGAGGTGCCATATTTCATGTCCAAATTATAGATGGTGCTGTTGCATCCAGAGTTGCGCCCAACAGGTACCGTGCCATTTTCCAGAAAACAGAGAAGAGGTGACTTAAATTTGTAATCTTTACATAATTTTGGACATTTTCTTCCCACCCCAAGTAGACATCCAGTCTATCCCATCTTCATAATCTGAGTCTACCCTATGTGGCCCTAAGGACGCTGCTCTATACCTCAAATAACCTGGAGCACTCCATTTGTCATGGACTTTGTGAGAAGTTGTCCTGGCATATGCTGTCCACTAATTATAGTGGGCACCTTGCACCAGTCCAAACAACCCCTTATTGGAGATAGGTTAAAGACAACCTTATTGAAAGATATCCTAGTGGTAGCTATGGAGAGCAGCCTTCAGGCTAAGTCTTGAAGGAATGTAAAGCAGCTTGTTTTACCAGTCTATAATCTCTTGAGTGATCAAATGAAAGAGCACCACACCAGGTATATATTCAAAATATATGTATTTATTGCTAAACACACCCCTCTAGTCTCTTTATGAGGCTAGAGTTCGAAAGTACATAAGTTATAAGTTATTTAAACACAGTAATAGCACAAATACACGTTTGGGCCCTAGGGGCGTACCAAACCATATACCAATAAAGTGGTATAAGAACCACGACTGAGCTAGACACTAGGCCTAGAGCCTCTAGAAGTGCTTGGACCACAAGGAACCACCCAAGGTAGTGACACAGGGGACCCACGGGGGACGCGTGCAGTGTAAATACACAGCCGCGAAACGCCGTTAACTTCTATGGAGAAAGTCGCGGTTTGGAAATTAAAGAAAAGGGACACTTAAAGAAGGACTTGGAGCAAACCCTTTGAGAACTAGGTCGTTCTAGAGTCTCTACCCACGGGAGCACTGGAGTACTCTTGTTACCTCACCCAGGGAAGCCGGGTGCATAGGTGCCTTTCGGGGTCGGGTTTCGTCGTCGATTTGAATGGCGATCTGCTGCAAAGTGCTGCTGGCGGCCAAGTGGAAAGTGTCCGGGTGGATCCAAAGGTGGATCGGAGATCTGAAGAACCTGAAAGCAGAGGGGACAGAGTCTGGGTCACTAGCCAGTGACCAGGAAGGCGATGAGCAGATGCCCACCGATGTCGAGTGCTTCAGGTAGGTTGATGGTCGTCTTGACTCTTCAGCCACGAGGTCCAGGAGGCGTTGTCGGCGACCAGGAGCAGGATTCGGGCTGGTACACGATGTCTGTCGAGTGCTGAGGTGTCGGCGACCGGATTGGACCCAACAAGCCTTGGCAACGGCAAGTCTTGATGTAGATGAAGATTGACGATGATGCAGACCAGCAAGGTCTGAGGAACTCACCCAGCAAGGGTAAGTGAGGGCAAGCCTGGAGCAATCAGGGAGCCCAAGAAGAAAAGGATTGGCCTTCATGAAGGGCTACTAGCCAACGGGCTAGTGACCGCGAAGGAGCCTCGAGACGGTGCACGTGGAGCTGGCTCACAGGACACTCGTGGAGTGGAGGCCAGTCATCTTCGGTGCAGTTGGTGCTGGAGGCTAGGGCTACTGGGAGCCAAAAGCACGACTTTGTGGGAGACCCAGAAGAGGATGCACTAGCAAATGCGTGCGGTGTCCAGGGGTCACGGTTCCACGTTACCCACGACAGCTACGGGCCTCAGCTTTGCTGGGGACTCAGGGCAGCCTCGGGGAAGTCTGGAAATCCACCTCTGGTGATGCAAAGACTTCGGCGTCCGACGGGAGCTTAGGCGATGCAGACCGGACAATTGCTTCTTTGGTGCCTGCCAAGCAGGGGAGTCACTCCTTGACCCCAAGGGAGATTCTTCTGTCCTCTAGTCTTGAGTAGAGCGTCGAAGGTCCAGGATTCAGTGTCAGAGTTTCGTCCAGGGATAATCTAAAGTCCTAAGGACTGGGTTCCTATACTTATACTAAGTTTAGGGGTTGGACTTACTCTGTGGCCCCACCTATGGGTGGGTCAGGGCAGAGGGGTGGCTACACCCCTTTCCCTTTGTCCAGTTCGCGCCAAAGCAGGGGCTGCAAGCCCCTGATCCGGTTTGAACTGGGGTATGCACAGGGACACCAAGTGTGCCCCCAGTGCAGGACTTCAAAGCACCCGAAAGTGCTCCCGCCCAGCCCCAATACACACTATCCTGTCTGGGGAGGTGGTCACACCTCCCTGGGACAGGAAACCTATTGTCCAGGCCTCCCCTGCCGGAGTTTCGTCCAGCAGCAGGAGGCCAGACTTGTGTCTGTGGCAGCAGCATCCATTTTGTGATGCCAGGGCTTTAGAAAGAAGTTACCGGCCAGGCCAGGGTTAACATGTCTCTCCCTCTAGAAGGGTGGAATGCTACCCCTGCCGCCAGAATTGGTGGGGGGGTAGTATTCCAAGATGTTTGACACCAAACACGACATGTTTCGGTGCAGCCATTCCAAAGTTAGCATTTAACGCGAGGTTATAATGCGCTTAAGAGTATATGGTCAGGCTGCACTACAAACAGCATCAGAGAAGGGTCTCCGAACGCTGCAGAGGGGCCCTGCTCATGCAGGGGCACCCTCTCACATAGGAACCACACACTCTGCCTTCAGGATTGATAAGGCCTGCCATAGGAGTGACTTATAGGTTTATATGTGTGTATGTATATAGTGATATAGGTAACCTATATCACAGTAAGGGGTGCATGCACCACCTTACCCAGGCTGCAGTAGCAGACCTGTGGTGTCAGTTTGGATGGCCTTCCAGGGGTGGCACAATACATGCTGCAGACCCTGGTAGGCCTCTGAGGTACCTATGCCCTGGGTACATAGTATACCATATACTAGGGACTTATAAGGGCACTCCAGATTCCAATCAGAGATGTGCCTAAGGCACATGGAAACCTTTTTACAGAGAAAGCAGATAGACTGGGGCCCTGAATAGCAGGATCCCAGTCCAACTAAGTCATAAACCAGCAAAACACCAGAAAAAAAAGTGGGGGCAACCATATAGTCAGATTCCATCTTCCTACATAACCCCCCCAAACGAAAGGAGATAAGGCTAACCTTCGCCAGTTGAGCCTTTATTGACTAAGTGGCCATATAAGGAAGCACCTGCACTAGCATGGTTGCCCCCTGTCTTATGGTCCACTAAGCAATCCCTCACCCTAAGGGTATGAGAGGGTCTCCACCATGGGGAATCACTACCTGTGGTGTGCTTAGGTAAAGTACAAGGCTGGTGAGGTGTCTGAGTAGGGAAGTGAGGCCCTAGGAATGTTGGCCTCAGCTTCCTCAGATCACTGGTCACCATGTATGCCTGTCTTTCCATGACTGAGTTGCACTTTGCTCTAAGGGTCAACCTGTGGCTGCCTACAGCTGGGGGTTGGGTCCCTTTGGATGGACTACTGGAGGGACATGGCAGGTTTGGAACCTTCTGGTCCCAGGTTTGCCCTTGCCTACCAGAGTCCTTCTGGGGGAGGTCCCTACATAAAGGTATGGGGGATCCCTCAGTGTGTAGAGGAATGTTCACCTGGCTAGGGCTACTAGACTGGGTGCCCCTAATCTGCTGATGGGGGGTTCCTCTGGACAGGGGGCCCTGGGGGTCCACTGACCTCCCTGACCTCTGCAGCCCTGGGCTGGCTGAGGCAGGGTAGAGAGGGGCAGGTTACCTGCTCCAGACTGGGTACCACCTTGGAAGGGTCCTCTGCCATCAGGGGTGTGGCCAGGCCAGGCCTGACTACCTCTGGGGCAGCTCCTTCACTAGGGGTAGGGTCAGTTCCCTGAGGAGGCTGACCCTTACCTACTGTCTGGAGGGAAGAAGACTTTTCTTCAACCCTTGTGCTCTCTTTTGGGGGAGAGTGGGCCATTCTTCCAGGCTCCATCTCTCCAAAATCTTGGGCTGGGGCTGTGGCCATCACAGCCCCACTAACCTTTACAGGGACGCCCAGCATCCTTAGATGGGTTTGGTGTTCAACTTCAGCCCAGGCTGAAATTTCCAGATCATTGCCCATCAGGCAATCTACAGGTAAGGTTGGGGACACAGCCACTCTTTTTGGGCCTGTGACCCCCTCCCAGCTGAGATTGACTATAGCCATGGGGTGATCTGTTCTGACACCATCAATGTTGGTCACCTGGTATTTAAACTCAGGTAAAAGCTGGTGAGGGGGACTAGTTTCCCTGCCACCATGGTGACACTAGCCCCTGTGTCCCTAAATGCCACAGCTTTCTGACCATTAATTATTGGCTCCAATCTGTACCTGCCCAATGCTGTGGGACCCATGGTAAAGGTGGCAAATCCTATACCACCATCAGAGTCAGAGGAGTCTGTTGAGGGGTCCCTGTCTAAACTAGGGCCCACCTCTGTTCCTCTTGCAAAAGCACCTAACTTTTGGGTGCACTACTCCCAACTGGAGGATTACTACTGGTAGTACCAGGAGGGGTGGTAGTAGTTGTGGGAGGAACATTTTCTTTAGTGCCAATCCTGGGGCAACTGGGATCAGTTTTCCAGTGCCCAGGCTTTTTACAGACATGGCAATATGGTTTCTTTTCAGGAGAAGAAGGAGTTTGGGACCCACCCCCAGAAGAGGAATTTTGGGGCCCTGTAGGGGACTTATCCTTAGATTTATCCCCACCTTTCTCTTGGGACTTAGTAGAATCTTTCTTCTGGTCACCACCCTGATTTTTAGTTTTTACTCTGGTTCTGACCCATTTGTCTGCCTTCTTTCCCAATTCTTGGGGAGAGGTCAGATCAGAGTCCACCAGATACTGGTGCAAAAGCTGGTTTTGACAATTATTAAGGATCTGCTCCCTCATAATCAAATTGTACAATCCTAAAAAGTCCTGCACTTTGTTGCCATGTATCCAACCTTCCAGAGCCTTAGTAGCACAATCTACAAAATCAACCCAGTCTTGAGTCTGAGCTTTTTGGGTGTCTCTGAACTTCAACCTATACTGTTCAGTGGTTAGGCCAAACCCATCTATCAGAGCACTCTTCAAGACTGTGTAATTGTCAGCATCCTCTTCTCTTACAGTGAGGAGCTTGTCTCTACCTTTGTCTGCAAAGGAGAGCCACAAGATTTCTGCCCACTGCTTCTGGGGGACCCTCTGAACTTTACAGGCCCTCTCCAGTGCAGTTATCCATTTGTGGATGTCATCCCCATTCTGGTAGGGAGGGACAATCTTGTTTAGGTTTCTATGGTCATAAGACCTTTCCCTATCTTTAGGGATATTGCTGCCACCATGGGACTCTAGTCCCAACTTTTTTCTCTCTTTGTAGAGATCTAGGGACTCCCTGTCTATAGCCAATTCCTGTTTTCTGAGTTCAAGCTGAGCTTCCTCATACTTAATCAGCCTCTTTCTCCTCTCATGAGAGGATTCCCTCCTATGAGAGGAGACAGAGGTCCCTATTGAGGTGCCAGAGTGGTTAGACTCCTGAGAAGGAGATCTAGACCTTCTGGGCACACTCACAATCCTTCCTGGGGGACAAAGTGGAGGTCATTCTGAGCCTCCTCCTCATCCACAGGAGGAATTGGGTTATCCAGGTCAGGGTCATTGTCACCCTCCTGGTCAGTTCCAGAGGGGGGCTGGGGGTATTGCTACCCCTGGCCCCATCCTCATCTTCTGCCCCACCCTCTGCTCCTACCCCTTCAGTCCCTAAGGGCCTGCTGAGATCATAAGCCTCCAACATCTCTCTAAGATGTTGGGTGGTGGGACTTTGGCCTGTCTTCAGTTTCCTCAAGTTACATAATGCTCTTAATTCCAAGAATGGGAGTGTATCATACTTGGAGGGAAGAAGCCCAGGGGCTTCTGGCAAGGACTCACTGGGTCCTGGCTTTGAAGACATCACTAGTGAGGTGTGGTGTATGCACTACCTACTCTAGTGTGGCCTACTAAACTCTCTTGAGTTGTAGAAAGGGTGTGCTATCCCTTAACACACAACTCTAAGTTCAGTAGAACTTACTGTATTCTAAGCTTAATTTATATGTACCTTAGGTACCTTTAGTGGTTTTCAGTTGATCAATTCAATTGAGATTATCTGGTAAAACAATAGCAAGCTGGAATCCCACCGCTGCCACCAATGTGAGAAGTTGGCCTGGCATATGCTGTCCACTAATTATAGTGGGCACCTTGCACCAGTCCAAACAACCCCTTATTGGAGATAGGTTAAAGACAACCTTATTGAAAGCTATCCTAGTGGTAGCTATGGAGAGCAGCCTTCAGGCTAAGTCTTGAAGGAATGTAAAGCAGCTTGTTTTACCAGTCTATAATCTCTTGAGTGATCAAATGAAAGAGCACCACACCAGGTATATATTCAAAATATATGTATTTATTGCTAAACACACCCCTCTAGTCTCTTTATGAGGCTAGAGTTCGAAGTACATAAGTTATAAGTTATTTAAACACAGTAATAGCACAAATACACGTTTGGGCCCTAGGGGCGTACCAAACCATATACCAATAAAGTGGTATAAGAACCACGACTGAGCTAGACACTAGGCCTAGAGCCTCTAGAAGTGCTTGGACCACAAGGAACCACCCAAGGTAGTGACATAGGGGACCCACGGGGGACGCGTGCAGTGTAAATACACAGCCGCGAAACGCCGTTAACTTCTATGGAGAAAGTCGCGGTTTGGAAATTAAAGAAAAGGGACACTTAAAGAAGGACTTGGAGCAAACCCTTTGAGAACTAGGTCGTTCTAGAGTCTCTACCCACGGGAGCACCAGAGTACTCTTGTTACCTCACCCAGGGAAGCCGGGTGCATAGGTGCCTTTCGGGGTCGGGTTTCGTCGTCGATTTGAATGGCGATCTGCTGCAAAGTGCTGCTGGCGACCAAGTGGAAAGTGTCCGGGTGGATCCAAAGGTGGATCGGAGATCTGAAGAACCTGAAAGCAGAGGGGACAGAGTCTGGGTCACTAGCCAGTGACCAGGAAGGCGATGAGCAGATGCCCACCGATGTTGAGTGCTTCAGGTAGGTTGATGGTCTTCTTGACTCTTCAGCCACGAGGTCCAGGAGGCGTTGTCGGCGACCAGGAGCAGGATTCGGGCTGGTACACAATGTCTGTTGAGTGTTGAGGTGTCGGCGACCGGATTGGACCCAACAAGCCTTGGCAACGGCAAGTCTCGATGTAGATGAAGATTGACGATGATGCAGACCAGCAAGGTCTGAGGAACTCACCCAGCAAGGGTAAGTGAGGGCAAACCTGGAGCAACCAGGGAGCCCAAGAAGAAAAGGATTGGCCTTCGTGAAGGGCTACTAGCCAACGGGCTAGCGACCACGAAGGAGTCTCGAGACGGTGCACGTGGAGCTGGCTCACAGGACACTCGTGGAGTGGAGGCCAGTGATCTTCGGTGCAGTTGGTGCTGGAGGCTAGGGCTACTGGGAGCCCAAAGCACGACTTCGTGGAAGACCCAGAAGAGGATGCAGTAGCAAATGTGTGCGGTGTCCAGGGGTCACGGTTTCACGTTACCCACGACAGCTACGGGCCTCAGCTTTGCTGGGGACTCAGGGCAGGCACGGGGAAGTCTGTAAATCCGTCTCTGGTGATGCAAAGACTTCGGCGTCCGACGGGAGCTTAGGCGATGCTGACCGGAAAATTGCTTCTTTGGTGCCTGCCAAGCAGGGGAGTCACTCCTTGACCCCAAGGGAGATTCTTCTGTCCTCTAGTCTTGAGTAGAGCGTCGAAGGTCCAGGATTCAGTGTCAGAGTTTCGTCCAGGGATAATCTAAAGTCCTAAGGACTGGGTTCCTATACTTATACTAAGTTTAGGGGTTGAACTTACTCTGTGGCCCCACCTATGGGTGGGTCAGGGCAGAGGGGTGGCTACACCCCTTTCCCTTTGTCCAGTTCGCGCCAAAGCAGGGGCTGCAAGCCCCTGATCCGGTTTGAACTGGGGTATGCACAGGGACACCAAGTGTGCCCCCCAGTGCAGGACTTCAAAGCACCCGAAAGTGCTCCCGCCCAGCCCCAATACACACTATCCTGTCTGGGGAGGTGGTCACACCTCTCTGGGACAGGAAACCTATTGTCCAGGCCTCCCCTGCCGGAGTTTCGTCCAGCAGCAGGAGGCCAGACTTGTGTCTGTGGCAGCAGCATCCATTTTGTGATGCCAGGGCTTTAGAAAGAAGTTACCGGCCAGGCCAGGGTTAACATGTCTCTCCCTCTAGAAGGGTGGAATGCTACCCCCGCCGCCAGAATTGGCGGGGGGGTAGTATTCCAAGATGTTTGACACCAAACACGACATGTTTCGGTGCAGCCATTCCAAAGTTAGCATTTAACGCGAGGTTATAATGCGCTTAAGAGTATATGGTCAGGCTGCACTACAAACAGCATCAGAGAAGGGTCTCCGAACGCTGCAGAGGGGCCCTGCTCATGCAGGGGCACCCTCTCACATAGGAACCACGCACTCTGCCTTCAGGATTGATAAGGCCTGCCATAGGAGAGACTTATAGGTTTATATGTGTGTATGTATATAGTGATATAGGTAACCTATATCACAGTAAGGGGTGCATGCACCACCTTACCCAGGCTGCAGTAGCAGACCTGTGGTGTCAGTTTGGATGGCCTTCCAGGGGTGGCACAATACATGCTGCAGCCCCTGGTAGGCCTCTGAGGTACCTATGCCCTGGGTACATAGTATACCATATACTAGGGACTTATAAGGGCACTCCAGATTCCAATCAGAGATGTGCCTAAGGCACATGGAAACCTTTTTACAGAGAAAGCAGATAGACTGGGGCCCTGAATAGCAGGATCCCAGTCCAACTAAGTCATAAACCAGCAAAACACCAGAAAAAAAAGTGGGGGCAACCATATAGTCAGATTCCATCTTCCTACAGACTTAAATTTGCAAATAAGCATAAAGCAATTCTATTTTGGCTTGGGCAATGGAGGGTGTGGGGCAAAGAGCCATTACAGTCTGATAGTGAACCTGTTATCATAAACCCACTGTTCCTACCAAAGCTACACTAAAGTCGACATCAGGAACTCCTATCTAAAATATCTTTGTTACCTTCCCTTCTGTTCTGGAATTGTCAGTGATAATCTCATGCATCATTGGGGTGTGGTTCCATACTGTTCTATTTACCAACACTTCAGAGATGTTGGCCTCAATAATCTGAACTTGCCCCTGTATTCTGTACAGGAACAGGTGTAGGAGATATTCTACAGTGTGTGGTAGTATTTCCCTAGGAAAATCAGTCTATCTGCACCTACTGCATGGCGAATGTATGAGTCACATAACAGAATTCATTATTGTCCTGTCTCCCTATTGTGGCCATCTCACTGTACCACATGTTGTCGTGAAGGGAGTCATGAGCAGCATGCTGTCTAACTGCTGGGGCAGTATTTACATTATTGCATTATTACTTCCAACAGAGGAAGGGGATGAGGACACAGGGTGCGCATAGGTATTTGGGGTGCTGACGGTACTGGCAGAGGATGTTGAACCTTTTGCATTACTACGGGGACCATTTTCAGTACATGTGTTGGCAGGTAGATGGGGCGGTGACTTGGGGTGCACAGTGGTGTTGGCAACTTCAACATTTTGAGGAATACAAGCCTTTCTATTAATACAATGAGATATAACAGTGAACTAATTAAATATTCCTAGTGCCACTCCGACAATAATGTAAAGTATTATAATACAAATACATAACTTCGCATAGGACACTCCTGTGTGGCGGCGGCTGAGTCCATAGACCACTAAACGATCATCGTCTTCTTCTTCTGGGACAGTCAATGGGAACAAGTTACCCTCCTCTAGGTCGTCGTTCAGTGTTGAGGGGGTGCAGGGTCGACCCTGAAGTCTGTTCTGTCCTTTATCCTTCCCTCTTGGCAATGCGGATAGCTGTTGGTGAAGAGTCTATGACTTTAAAATGTCCTTCAAATTTGGGGTCTTTCCAGCATCGGACAGTTTTTCTGGACAAAAAATCTGTGTTCCAGGACCGATATGTGAGAGCTCAGGATCGATGGGGCCCTTCTCCTTTCCCTTGGATACCTGAGTAGAAAGAAACTTTGCAGCACGTGTTAACTCATACAAATACTCTTATATTTCATTTTTCATAAGTTCAGGAGAACTTTCACTTTCACCTGTTAGGTCTAGTTGCTGGTACTGATACATATATTAATTGTTCAGTGACAATCTAATGGGGTGTTAAGTGGTGATCAGAACTTGGAATATTTCTGAGTGAACACAGGGTGATCCATAGGCAATAAACTATTTTTATTTTTCCTTACTTTCCCTCAATTGTGGCCCTTATCTTGCTTATTCTATTTTTAAGCAGTCCGTTCAGGCATTGCTGAAATTTGTTGCTGCTTGAATATCACAGTGGACACATGGTCCAACTTTGATCCAAACGTGTGGGAAACTTGTAGTAGGGCTTGTGGTATGACATTTTTTCCTGTTACAGCCTGCCTATAGATAAAATTGAGGGGATCTAGTTGTACTCCCCTCTTTTTTTTTTTCAATTTTTTTATATGTTCACACCTAACCCACCTGTCACACCCAATATGTTGTCTACTCCTCACCAAACATTCTCTGTCTATGACCTGTGGCCAGGTGTGAAACAGTAGCTGTGCAATTGTGTAGGCACAATATTCAGAAATAAAAACACAAATACACTGGTGGAACTCCTAACCAGACATGAGGTGGTGGAAACATGAATATTGAGCATATGTATGCAAACATTCCGAAAACAGGAAACCTAGTACACTTCTTAGGGACGTAGGGAAGAACCCAAAAATAATAATGTTGCAAAACCTCGAAAACATATTAGCACTTTTTATTTATTCCTCGCATTTCCTAGCAATGGGGCGTGTGTGGAGGAAATTGGTGTGGTGGCTATCTGTGGTAATCTATTCCTATGTATCTCTGGTCTCTGTACCAAAGTAGACCCTAAAACCTAATTCTAGAGAGGTCTAATTCATATACTTAAAATGAAGGAAGTCTGTGAGCAAAGCCCTGATTCGCTTCGCCATTAGGCTCAATTTTTTTATTCACGAACCAAGCCCACACCGAACCCAGCACAATTCTTTTAATTGATGCCAGGCAAAGTGCAGTTGGTCAGTTCTTTTGCTTTAGTTCAGTGGTCATAGGGGAGCGAAGCATATACATATATATAGATATATACATACCCAGTCACTAAACTGCATAACGTGAAACCTGAAACCCTGTATTTAAACTCGGCTTCCCCATTTTACCAAATTGCGTGACCCTAGGCAATTTATTTCTCTTGTTCCTGTTTTATAGCTTTGTTCAATATAGGCATGTCTGCCACGGTGGGGAAGACAATCAGTCTCTCCAAATTCATTCTTTAGAACTATTCCTTGAAACAAAAAAAAATTCTCAACGCACTTGACATAATCTGTTGTTCGGGACGGGAAACGTATACACTAAAACTATTTTTTTCAGAACTGGTAATCCATTCACACAGCTCTTTGTGTTCTGCTAACTGTATACATATATATATATATATATATATATTATCTACTGGCGGTCGCCAGTAGATAGTTATAGTTACAACCTATTATCCATAGGAAATCCGCGACATTCTATTTGAAATAACTCTCTTGCCGGTTGACGTATCTTCGCAAAATTTTCAAACTTTGTGGCCCGCTCTGGTCCGCTCCTACCCTGAAAGTCTCGGGGGGATTCGTCAAGCGGGGGCCGAGAAAAAGGGGGTCCGAAACGCGTTTTCCCCATGCAATTTTCCATAGGAAACTTTAGACACGGCTACAGCCCGAACTGCTGAACGGAATTACACCAAATTTGGCAAAGAGGTAGTTCTTGGTTCAGAAAGAACCCTTTTGTTAAATGGTGTAAATCCGTTCAGTAGTTGCTGAGAAAATCAAAAGTAAAAAGATAGTGATATCTATGGCCGAGTAGGGTCCGCGTACCCTCCCGATCACGAGCTGCATGTTAATTGGCTGTCAGCTGGCTGTCAACATTCCGATTCAGGAAATGTTGGCAGCCATTTTGTCCCTCGGTAGAACCGAGGGACAGAAACAAGTGTGCAAAGCGCACAAAGGGGGCAGGGTAGAAACACCCTGACCCCCTAGGTTTGCTCAGGGGGTCCCACAAGGACCCCCTGGGCAAAAAAAAATAAAAAAAAAAATTTAAAAATCGGCAGGATGCGCTCAGGGTGCGCGAATCCTGCCGAAAAATAAAAAAATCGAAGCGCGGTCTCCCGCGCTTTGATTGCATTTTGCCCCCGGGTGGCCCAAGTCCCGGGGGCATGGTGGGGGTTAATTTTATGTGTGGGGGCCTCAAAGGGCCCCCAAGCCCCGGGGACCGCCACCCCCGGGGCTTTATATAAAAATGGTGCGGGAGGGCTCTTCTGCCCTCCCGCAGCCCCGGGACCGCCACCCCCGGGGCTTCTTTTTATGTTAAATAAGGTGTGGGGGGCTCCAGCCCCCCACACGCCCGGGACCACCACCTCCCGGGGCACTTACAAAATAAATGTGGGGTCCATTACTGAGCCCCGGGGACCACCACCTCCCCGGGGCTGTGCAATTTAAGGGAGGGGGGCCGCGCGGCCCCCTCCTGGAGCCCTTGATGGCCCTGGGGACCGCCACCCCCAGGGCCGGCTCCTGCAGTGTCCCGGGGTGCCTACCCCGGGACACTGTAGTTTGCTATGGCAGGACGGAGCCTCGCGGCTCCCGTCCTGCCATTGTAGACTTGCTTTGAATATTGGAAGAGAGAGCAGGGAAACCTGCTCTCTCTTCCAATATCCAAAGCCGATTGCTTTCCACATGGGGAGCAGCATGTTAGCTGCTCCCCATGTGTAAAGCAATGCCGGCTCCCAAGGGACGCGGGAGCCGGCGGGACTGTGGGGGATTGGGGACCCCCCACAGTCCCCAACGGAGAGGGCCAGCCCGGGGGATGGGGAGCCCGGGGCAAGTAGTGGCCCGGGAGGGGGCCACGCGGCCCCTCCCCCAAAAAATAAAAAAAAATAATAAAAGAAAAATGGAAAGGCCGGCCCCGGGGATGGGGTCCCCGGGGCCTTAAATGGCCTGAGGAGGGGGCCACGAAGCCCCCTCCAAATAAAAATAAAAGGCCATGCCCCGGGGATGGGGTCCCCGGGGCCAATACAGGCCCAGGAAGGGGGCCACGCGGCCCCCTTCCCCGTTTTTTTTTAAATTTTAATTACAAAAAGGGGTAAGGCCCTGGGGGATGGGGTCCCCAGGGCCCAAAAACATGAAAAAGGAAGGGGGCCACACAGCCCCCTTCAGGGGACAAAAAAAAACAAAACAAAAAACGATCGGGCCTTCAGGCCCCGCCCCTTCCTTCACCACTCTGCAAACGCGCCCCCTGGCATTTGAGATGTCATCAGTGATGTCATCAGTGATGTCACTGACCATGTCATGAGTGATGTAATATGTGACGTCATCAGCAGTGCATTGCGGGGGCGCGAGTTATAGTTAGCTGGACTAACTATAACGGGGAATTTCACGGGTTTTGTACGAGTGCAATGTCCAACTAACTATAACTGTCCCTAAAACCTATGGTTTTTTCAGTGAATTTCAAAGGTTTTTAAATGCTAATTTGTAACTATAACGTCCCTGAAACCTATGGTTTTTTCAGTGAATTTCAAAGGTTTTTAAATGCTAATTTGTAACTATAACATGTCTGAAACCTACGGTTTTTTCAGTGAATATATATATATATATATATATATATATATATACTCCAAACAGAGTTGCTTTTACGCCGCCTCTGGCCTCACAACGCCGGTGCCGTCGATGGAAGCAACCACCATCAACAATTTATAAGATACGAATCCACTCCAAGCAAGGAAATGAAAAGACGGCACACCAAGTGAATATCTTACACAGATCTTTATGTGCAAGAAAACGACGCGTTTCAGCAGTAAGCCTTTGTCAAGTTTTTAGTTTAGTGCTCAATCCCCCATAGAAATAACGTGGATAAACAGAAAACATGGAAGACAGACTATTGAGAAAAGACTTACATATACATAGGTCATACAATAAGAAAAATAAAAATACAAATTGCATGTGCACGATATTTTACAATTGATAATGACCTGTAAACATATGTATGTACAATACTGAACAATCAGAATTCTTTCATTCAGATATTTTCATTCCATGTAATGATTAAACATAAGTTCCGTTTCGCCACGACAGATGTCAGAATAACCCAAAGTGCAAATAAATATAAAGTGTTTAAAACAGCACTTACACAGCAATGCAGATAGTTACGTCAATGAACAAAACTTCAATAGAAGTTATAAAAGGCCACATCAATAAGTCATAAAGGCAGATCCTGCTGCTCAAAAAATAATAAGAAAAATTCCTTAGAATTGTAAAGAAGTGGAATAAAGGAACTACAAGCGGGGCAAATGCCCCACAAACATCTAAACTATCAATCAAATAAGTTGATAGTAAAGCTCCACAGTTATAATGAACATATAGGAGCAACCAGACGTTGAGCCATGTAGAGCCTTAGAAATCATAAGACAATCAAGGACAATGTCCAACCATCGAGACTGTAACCTACTGCAATTAAAAAGTGCCTAAAGATAAGTCACAAAAGAAGAGTGAGACCAAAAACTAAGTGAAATAGAAAATAAGGGACTTATATACAATCAATCAGATGAGTGGGAAATGGCAAGTTAACATCTTATTTAGTTTATATGAGTTGTCAATTCTTCACTAGTGTTCAAACCAAAAGGAATACGGGTATTAAGATCGATGATGTATCTAGATTCTAGTACTCGTAATTGCTTCTC
The DNA here is from genome assembly GCA_963921515.1 of Calotriton arnoldi. Classification (NCBI taxonomy): domain Eukaryota; kingdom Metazoa; phylum Chordata; class Amphibia; order Caudata; family Salamandridae; genus Calotriton; species Calotriton arnoldi. Next base: position 1,832,596 of record CAWUFW010001471.1, on the reverse strand, counting down.
TCTATCTCCCCTCGAGTTTGTTTTAAAATACAATCAATTCCCACAATCTTAAGAAGGTACTTATTGCTATCATGTTTTGCCTGGAAATGCCGGGCCACGGGATAATTCAAATCATTATTGGTGATAGCACGGAGATGTTGTAATATTCGCTGTTTTAATGGTAATTTGGTGCTCCCAATATACCGGAGCCCGCAAGGACATTCTAGTAAGTATACCGTAAACTCGGTATTACAGGTGATAAACTTACGAATATATCTGACATTGCCATCACTTGTAGTGTAACTTTTATGATTTTTTCCATTGTTACATGCTTTGCATGACCCACAAGGATAGTAGCCCTCCAATTTTTTATTCAGCCAATTGGACGGTAATGTGGGTTCCTGATAACTATGTACCAAAGAATCTCTTAGAGATCTTGGTCGTCGATATGTGACCTGAGGAGTGACTCCAATGGAACTGCCTATTATGGGATCAGTGAGTAAAAGATTCCAATGTTTCTTTAGAAGACGCTTTATATGTAAAGATCTTTTGTTGTATGTGGTAATCATCCTTGGTCGGTTATCACTACTTTTCGTCTTATCCCTTCTGTTCTTAAAGAGGATATCAGTTTGTTTTACCCCTTCCAGTTTTTTACTCGCCTGATACAGTATTTTATTGGAGTAACCTCGCTGTGCAAATCTATCCTTTTTTTTTTTTTTTATTTGTAGCCAGCAGCCATTACATAGAGCATATACATGATCAAACACAGACAACAAAAAATAAATAAATAAGTGACCAAAAGAAAGAAGAAAAAGAACAAAACGCAGAAAACGGGAGGGGAGAGCATACAATCATGAAAAAGCACTTGAAGGAGAGCGAGCAACATAATAAAATTTAAATCCTCCCATAATTCTATACATCAAAACAAGTTAACAACCCTATCGGGTAGAGCCAAATGGGGGTTTAACAGTTCACAAATACATACTGGCTTCAAAAAAGCAAATAATAAAGAGATAGCACCTATGAAAGATATTCCGCAAGGACCCCCAAATTTCTTTACCTAATTTCTGTTTCTGTGGCCCTTTAAAGGCATATAAGCTAGTTTCTAATTTACATATCGCAAATAATTTCCCTCTCCACATTTCAAACGAGGGGGTTCTTTCTGTCGCCACACTGATGCTATGCAAAGTCTGGCCACAGCAACAGCTATATATACTAAATACCTATAAGTATATATTCCCTGCGTTAGCATGTCATCTTCTAAAACCCCCAGCAACATAACTAATGGTGTTATCACAATCTGCACCCCTGTGACTTCCATCAAAAAAGTCTGTATCATATTGGTTAGTTGTATCAATTCAGGACATGTTGAAAACATATGGACTATATCTGCCTGACCCATCCCACATCAGGTGCATTTATCCTCATTCATTCCCCCCAACGAGCAATTTTTGCTGGTGTGTAATACAAGTTAAACATAGTTTTATACTGTTGTGTTCTGAGATTGGAGGAGATTAAGAGTTTATCAGCTAATCTAATTGATTGTGACAAAATATTTCCATCAAGAGAAAGTCTGATGTTCCATTTACCGTTTTGTACCTCTACATCATCCTTCAATATTTCAATAAGTGTTTGATATATATTTCCAATCTTTCCCAGACACTTCACAACTTCTAGTAGCTTATTTTTCTGTGTTAACTGTGACACATCACCTCTTTTAATCAAATAGTCACGGATCTGCAGATATTTAAAAAATCTGCTTTAGGAAGATCGTATTCAAACATTAATGCAGCATATGTCTTAACACCCTTGTTGTCTACTAAGTCTCCTAACGTTTGTATTCCTAAATTCCTCCATCTATTTAAAATACCGGTTGAAAAAATTAGGGGGTAAAGTGGAGGCATCAGTTGGAGTATAATGATTAATCCTACCTATCTGTAAATATCGCCTAATCTGGAGCCAAGCCTTATGCGCAGCCTGGACCACCTTGAAGCGGGTTTTTTTATAGTAACTAGGTTCCAGAATCTTAAAAAGCTCCTCTCCGTTATAGGACCTAATAGTAACTGATAAATATGGGGTATATCGTTTGTGCTGTCCTCATTAGCCCCCACTAATAAAATTCCCATATATTGTAGTAAACATGCCCAATAGTAAAGCTGAAAATTGGGGACAGCCCAGCCCCTCGCTCCCGTGGCAGGGTCATAAGTTTCATAGCTCGGCGGGGTTTCCCCTGCGCCCACAAAAAACTACCGCATATAGATTGTAGTTTCTGAATCTGTTTCCCTGTAATTTCTAAAGGAACCGACCTGAAGAAATAAAGAATTTTTGGTAAGATATTCATTTTTAAGACGTTACATCTTCCCATCATTGATAAGTGTAAACCCTCCATCCTATCTAATTCCTTTTTAATCTTCCGTAACATAGGGTCCCAATTAGATAGAACCATTGTATCAAGACATGCATTCAGCCGAATCCCCAGATATATAGCCTCCTTCGTGACTCTTGAATCATTAAAATGTACTAAATCTGTACAAACAACCTGTGTTTTGGCTAAATTTAACTTAAAGCCTGAACTCCTCCCATATAATAATGCTAGTTGTTCCGTCTCTATCAAAGTAATAGCCGGATCAGATGAAACTATCGCTATATCATCTGCGTATGCTAATATACTAACCCGCTCCTGCCTAAAACCTGATTGTGTATTTAACCTATGTTCTAATAGGTTTAGGAGCGGATTAATATAGAGCGCAAATAGCAGAGGAGAACAGGGGCATCCCTGCCGAGTACCCCTTGATATAGATATAGGATTCGATTCTAACCCCAGCGCACAGACCCGGGCACTAGGTAATCTATACATAGCTTTAACTGCCTGAATGAAACCCTTACCGAATCCTTGCCACCTCATTGTTGCCCATAAAAACTCCCAGGAGACACGGTCAAACGCTTTTTCCGCGTCTAGTAGTATCACTCCACAAGGTAGTTTACGAGTATTGGCAATGTCCAATAGCGTCGTAACCCTACTTATGTGGTTGACCGTGCCCCTCCCTGGGATGAATCCATGCTGGTGAACCGAGACTAGAGGCATAATCACTCTGGAAAGTCGTGATGCTAATATTTTCGCATAGATTTTTCCATCACAATTTAAGAGTGAAATTGGTCTGAAGGAGCCTGGTAATATAGGTGGCTTATCTTTTTTAAGAAATATAATAATACTGGCAACATCCCATGATGCTGGTGCAGTACCCTTTTGTGCCTCCCGAAATACGGTTAACATATCAGACTGTATTTCAGGTAAGAAAAATTTATAAAATTCCAGAGGGAGCTTATCCGGGCTAGCTGCTTTCCCTGAAGCTAAGGAGCCGACAGCTTCTACAAGCTCTTCCATTGATATAGGTTCCTCTAATGCTTTCTGATCCTCTTCATTCAGTATCCCCCTGTGAGGGTCTTTGTAGAAGTCTCCTCTCCCCCTGAATATAACAGTCTTCAGAATACAGCCCTCGTAGAAAACCCTAAAAACCTCTAGAATACCTTCCGGTGTTTCTACTATGTTCCCCCTTAAGTCTTCAATTGCCGATATAGTGTTTTTAGCCTCCTTAGATCTGATCTTCTTTGCCAGGCATCTACCAGTTGCCTCACCAAACTCATAGCACTCTCTCCTAAAAAGATGGTATTTTTTTGCAATATCTTTGGCCCACTCCTCATTTATCCTGGCTTTACAACATGCTACTTCAGACTGTGCCTGTGTAGTATCCAATTGCCCCTGAACCGCCTCTATCAATGCATATTCAGCATAGCGCAAGCTATCATATAGCGTCTGTTGATGCTGCCTAAGTTGCTTTTGTACATGTAACCCAAAGCTTAATATTTCACCCCTCAGCCCTGCTTTCAAAGCATCCCACACTATATGACATTTGGTAGAGTTTCGGTTTATGGACAAAAACTGAGTTAACCATTCTCGCATGTGACAGATAAACTTTTCATTTAATAGTAACTTCCTATCAAAAGAAAACGCGCCTCGAGTACGTGTCAGGCCTTGCATTGTAAATCTCAACAAGAGAGGGTTATGGTCCGAGGTGATTCGGGGAAAAATCTGTATATGTGCGTCTACTAAGTGAGTTTTAGTAACAAAAAAATAGTCTAGTCTAGCTAGCTTTTGGTGAGGGCAAGAATAGTATGTATACCCTGGGTCTGGATGTTTTAATCTGGGCCAGACATCGATTAAACCATGCTCATCAACGAGCTGTTGCAAAGCTCTGTATACCTTCGGTTTCCTGCCAAAGTATTTATCACCCCCCGGCCCATAACGCACTTCCCCCATTTGAATATTAAAATCCCCCGTCAATACCAAAGGGGTAGCCCAGATGGCCAGTTCTATATTCAAATATTCAATAACCGGAGTTTCATCATAATTCGAACCGTATACAGAGCATATTGTACATTTCTCATTGAGAGCTAAACATTCAATCACCGCCCAGCGGCCGTATTTGTCTGCTAAGCTTCTTGTTACTTTTAATAAATTTTTTTGGGCAAGAATAGCAACACCTCTATTAGTAGTGCCTTGTGAAGTACAGACCAGAAGCTCAAATCCTAATTCCCTTAATACATTGCGTTTACTCCATGGAACATGTGTCTCTTGAAGACAAACCACATCAGGGGACATGTTCTTAATTTCTCAAGCCACTCTTTGCCGTTTGCCCCTTTCATTAAGACCACGCACATTAAATGTACATATATTTAATGATGCCATTTTTTTTTTTAACAGTGAATCGATACAACAAATAGCATTCCCCTTCCTTTTTTTTCCCCCTTCCTCCTCTCTCTCCTTTTTCCTCTGCTCCCCCTAGCTCCTGTTCCTTCAATTTCGAAATTTCTGCAATGGCTACTGACTCATTTTTTTTTAGTTTTCCCCTGCAACCCCCACCACCCTTGGTAGCCCCCCACATCACACCAACAACCACCCCCCGCCTCCCCACTATCGCCTTCTCTACCACTGAAGGCCCCCCTGTTACCCTCCCTACCATAGAGGCTGGTAGACCCAACGGTCTACAGTGATGGAGAGCCTCGTCGAACACCGAACCTCCCTGTACCCCCGACTATACAATACACCCTACCTTATATTTATAAACCAGCAAAGGCAAAAAAAAAAAAAAAAAAAATTAGTTGTAGGGATCTACCCTTAAAAAAAAAAACCTAAAGACTGCGATTCAGCATGAGAGCAAAAAGTTATTTGAGTTCATTAACCGAAAATTTCAATACTTCCTAAGCCTTGATTTCATGTAGATATTCTTTTGCTTTCAACTCAGAAGTAAAAATCTTATTTTATCTTTATATATTATTTTCAATTTGGCAGGACTTAAAAGAAATGCTTGTGCGCCCTTATCCTTAAATGGATTGATTAGCTGTCGTAGCTGCCACCTTTTTTCCACTGTAGCCGGGCAAAAATCGGGGCGAACAAAAACTCTACGCCTGCCGCTTTTCTCTGTCTATCAGGCCTGGCCAGGTCATACAGGGCCTCCCTAGATAAAAAATTAGATAGACATATCAATATAGCTCTAGGCCTCATATTAGCTTGAGTTGATCCTGCTTGAAGCTTGACACGAAAAGGAAAGCGGTGGGCCCGCTGGATCTCTGTATCCCATATCCAATTAGTTAATTCTGGAAAGGCTTCAGTGAAGAGTTTCACCACAAATTTCCGGGGGTCCGTACCTTCAATTCCTTCTGGCACACCAAGAATTCTCAAGTTATTACGCCGGAGGCGATTTTCCATATCCTCAAGCTTCCAGGATATATCATTCCTGTGTGACACTAACGTTTCAGTAGTTGTTTTCTGCGCAGACATTTCATCTTCAAGCGTAGAAATTCGGTTTTCTGCCTCTGTAGTCCTTTCCGCGATCTCTGAACAGGATTTGGCCATTCGCCGTATTGAATTCTGTAGTTTCCTGCAAGCACCTTGAGTTTTTGGCTTTCTGCCCGGCTTTCGTCTCTGTGTGCCATCATAGTTTCATATATCACTGCCAATGAAATACTGCCGGATCCCTCTTGACTCTGACTCCCCCATCAGCTCCATTCCCATAATTACCGGAGTTACCCAGCTTCTCGGCATGAGATGAGGCCGAAACCATAGATAGAGCAGAGGGGCTGTTTTTTTACGTACTGTCCCGGAGCTTCCCATCACATTATTGCTTCCAGGAGTCTCCATTGCTTGGTAAACACTACTAACTTCACTCCACCGCCTACAAGCTAAGCTAGGAGGGCCCTCAGAGAGATGTAGTGATTCATCGCCTGATGAATTAGATTGATCGGAGAGTGAGAAAAAAGGTCCCTCTATGTCTGTATCTGTTGGATATATATCATCACTTAAACCCTCATTAGAACCCTCTATATCCTCTGCTGATACCGGTTTATCTGCTTCCGAAATTGAAGCCACAATTTCTAGCCTTGAACCAACAGCAGCCGGGTCTGCAAGCGCCACATTTAAGCATGTCTCTGTCATATGCATAGAAGCCTGCCTTTCCAATGTGGGGCTGTGCTGAGAATCTAGATCCCTCCTATGCTCCATGTCATGTCCCGATACCTCTACATTTCCCGAGCTCACCTCCACTGAATTTTCCGCATGAACTGCTTCTTCTGCAGTGGCTTTACCATTGATCATCTTCCTCCCCTTTCTGGCTGCCAAAAATATTGCAGGAGTAACACTCTTCCCACTGCCCGTCTTACTTGCAGGGCTGTTACTGTTGTTGCTGCTTCCAAGGGCAGTGTCAACCGCTCCACATCGTTGTTTGTCTTGGGCCATTTCCGGGGGTCTGCCTCCTACGCCGCGCGTCTTTCCTCCTCTAAGGCTCTTCGGCGGCATCCCGAGCAGTGCAGGGGTCCGATCCCGTCCCGCAACCACACGCGCCGAGCACCAACACAGATGCAGACGTGGAAATCAACAGCCCGCCGTACAACACCACAACGCCGACAGGTACCAGGGCATTCCTAGTGAGAGGCTTCGTACTTTATCCGGTTTAACGTTCTGGTCCGCAGTCTCCCATCGGAGTGAGCAGGGAGGTTAGATTACGAGAGCTCACTCGGCTGCGAGGTCAGCCGCCATCTTGCCTCCGTGCAAATCTATCCTTGATGTTGATTTGTTCCTTAAGATATGATTCATCATCACTACAGGTACGGCGAGCTCTAATGAGCTCACCATATGGTATGCTATTGATGAGAGTTGTTGGATGATGGCTTGCAGCATGTAATGTGCTGTTACCTGCTGTTTGTTTTCGATACAGGGAAGTTTGTATTCTGTCATCTTCAATTTTAATAGCCACATCCAGGAATTCACAATGTGAGTTACTAATGGTATAGGTGAAACTGAGGTTGAGTTCGTTAGTCTCCAAAGTATTGATAAATTCCCTGGCAACATGCTCATCACCATCCCAAATAAGGAACAGATCATCGATATATCTGATCCAAATTGGGATGTGTTCAGTGAATTCATCATTTTGTTCTGTCCAAACCACCTTCTCCTCCCACCAGCCCAGAAAAAGATTCGCTAGACTGGGGGCAAAGCAAGTGCCCATCGCTACACCTGACTTTTGCCTGTAAACCATATCCTCAAACAAAAAAATGTTCTGCTCCATACAGAACAGTATCATAGCTCCTAGCATATTGGTATGATCCAATAACGATATTGATCTCCCTTTCAAAAAGTACATACATGCTTCTACACCTTTCCTCTGATCGATACATGTATAAAGAGAACACACATCCAAAGATATCATAAGGAAAGTGCTCTCCCATTTAATATCATGTATCCTTTTTAGAAAATCAGTGCTGTCACGACAGTATGACCTGAGGTTGGTCACAATAGGTGCTAGAAAGGAATCAAGAAAGATAGAAGTATTCTCAAGGAGTCCCCCATTAGATGACACAATGGGTCTCCCTGGTGGTCTAGTGGGATGTTTGTGTATTTTTGGCAATAAATATAGACAGGGTATGCGGGGATGATCATTTTTCAAGAACAGATATTCATCATAACTTATTAAACATTTTATCCACCAATCTTTAAGCATTCCATGATATACATTTATGGTGTCTCTATACAGGTTCCATGAAATTTGTTCATAACAGGATCCATCGCTTAGCTGACTAAGGGCTTCATTTCTATAATATTCTGCATCCATCAGAACAATATTGCCACCCTTGTCACTGGGCTTTATCATTATGCTGGAATCATCAGTTAATTTTTTAAGGGCAGCACGTTGTTTTTGTGTCAAATTGTCCCTACTTCTTATTTTATGATCGTTCCGCATCAATGTCAATTCATGAATTATCACTGAGTTAAAGGCCTCAATGTTATCGTGGGGGACATTAGGATGAAACCTTGATTTGGGTTTGAAGCCACTGTTCATAGATTCATCAACTGTGAAACCTATTTGTCTCAATACTTCGCTTGTGTCCTGTTGTTGCCCAACACTAGGAGAATCATCTTCTAATGAATGTAGGGTCAGGATGGAATCAATGTCTTGCAGCGTAAAAGGAGATGAGGTTGCCAATCCATCGTTATTTTGTCTATTGTCGACTGCACCAGTTGAAGTATTTAATATTTTGTGCAATTTCATCAGTTTTAATTTTCTTACATAGCGGAATAAATCAATACGAGCATCAACATAATTCATATCTTGTGTTGGGCAGAATGATAAACCCAGTCTGAGTAAAGACTCCTCTTCATTAGTCAATGTCCTTGCCGATAGATTGATGACAGTTTTTTCATCCACCATACTTTGATTCTTTGAATGGCACATCCTGTAATTTTTTGTGCGTCCACCGTGTCTTTGTTTTACTCTGAATGTTCGTTTGATTCTCTTGCTTTTCCTTTGCCTCGCCCTCTTCCTCGTCCTCTTCCGCGTCCCTTCTTCTCGGTTGGTCCCTGTGCCTTTGAATCCTTTTTCTCTTTTTCTTTTTCAATATTTGGAACTCGTGTAGGAACGTGAGAGGGCGTGAGCCTAAAGGGACCGCCTGGCGATCAGAATCTGAGCTGATATCAGAGCTAGAATCGGTGGTTACCACTTCCTGTTGTATCTGCTGTTGAATAACTCGGACGTCTCTTTGTGCCCAATCGAATCTTTTTGCATAGGTCAATATTCGGCCTTCAGTGTAATCCTTTTTGTCTCGCAAAAATTTGCGTTGTTTTTTTATTTTGATAGTGTCCTCATAGGATTTGAGACGAACTTCCAAGCCTTTCAAGAAATTAATCACAACACTTTCTGATTTGTGTTTGTCCAAATCTTCTTTTACCTTGGCTAATTCTAAGCGTGTTTGATCCAAATCAATTTGGGCATACTTGATCAGCATTTCAAGCATCCCCTTGCATGTTTTGGCCATATATTGTGCCCATTCATTTAGAAGATCAGGATTAGGGTTTTCATAAGTGGGTACAATAGAGATCCTAAGCCCTCTTGGGACTCGACCTACTTCCACATAGTTGGTAAGAGAAGTAACCTCCCACCATTTATTTATTTCACGCCTGGCTAATTTCTCCAACGTAGCCAAAATCTGTGACAAAGATGATTCCTGTGTGGTTGAGACAATGGTTGATTTGGAAATCCGTTCAGTAGGATTTAACTCTTCATTGAAAAGGGAGATAGCGATAGCTTGCCTTTCCTTTTCCCATTCATTCATAGTTATTGAATTGTATAGACCCCAATCCAAACGAGTGTTTCACTCGACACGAGTGCCCAAACAGTACCCGTGATGCGTTTGCCCCAGATCCAAGATGTTACGATATCGCAAAATGAATTTGCCAATGATATTAAACCCTGCTAGTGCGAGAGACACCGGCTTCTTAGCAGAAATATAGTTCTACGACGTACTTTATAATCGGCGAAAACCATAGATAGAGTCCTTACCGGAATCCGCAGCCCTCAAAGTTGTGGGTCCGTAATGCGCCGATTAGTCGATCATACAGCCTAGGTTACCGTCAGGCTATGTTGTTGCCAGTTCGCGATCACCTTTCGATAGCGGCCATGTTGAACAGACTCAATGGTGCGCATTCATCGATGCAAAATGTTTCCTCACCAGGCCACACCAACTTTTGATGGAATCCGGTAAAAACTGAAGGGGATCAGCATTCGTCAGATCTCAGACCCCGATTCAGCTTGAGTCAGCACAGTTAACTGATGATTCCAGCATAATGATAAAGCCCAGTGACAAGGGTGGCAATATTGTTCTGATGGATGCAGAATATTATAGAAATGAAGCCCTTAGTCAGCTAAGCGATGGATCCTGTTATGAACAAATTTCATGGAACCTGTATAGAGACACCATAAATGTATATCATGGAATGCTTAAAGATTGGTGGATAAAATGTTTAATAAGTTATGATGAATATCTGTTCTTGAAAAATGATCATCCCCGCATACCCTGTCTATATTTATTGCCAAAAATACACAAACATCCCACTAGACCACCAGGGAGACCCATTGTGTCATCTAATGGGGGACTCCTTGAGAATACTTCTATCTTTCTTGATTCCTTTCTAGCACCTATTGTGACCAACCTCAGGTCATACTGTCGTGACAGCACTGATTTTCTAAAAAGGATACATGATATTAAATGGGAGAGCACTTTCCTTATGATATCTTTGGATGTGTGTTCTCTTTATACATGTATCGATCAGAGGAAAGGTGTAGAAGCATGTATGTACTTTTTGAAAGGGAGATCAATATCGTTATTGGATCATACCAATATGCTAGGAGCTATGATACTGTTCTGTATGGAGCAGAACATTTTTTTGTTTGAGGATATGGTTTACAGGCAAAAGTCAGGTGTAGCGATGGGCACTTGCTTTGCCCCCAGTCTAGCGAATCTTTTTCTGGGCTGGTGGGAGGAGCAGGTGGTTTGGACAGAACAAAATGATGAATTCACTGAACACATCCCAATTTGGATCAGATATATCGATGATCTGTTCCTTATTTGGGATGGTGATGAGCATGTTGCCAGGGAATTTATCAATACTTTGGAGACTAACGAACTCAACCTCAGTTTCACCTATACCATTAGTAACTCACATTGTGAATTCCTGGATGTGGCTATTAAAATTGAAGATAACAGAATACAAACTTCCCTGTATCGAAAACAAACAGCAGGTAACAGCACATTACATGCTGCAAGCCATCATCCAACAACTCTCATCAATAGCATACCATATGGTGAGCTCATTAGAGCTCGCCGTACCTGTAGTGATGATGAATCATATCTTAAGGAACAAATCAACATCAAGGATAGATTTGCACAGCGAGGTTACTCCAATAAAATACTGTATCAGGCGAGTAAAAAACTGGAAGGGGTAAAACAAACTGATATCCTCTTTAAGAACAGAAGGGATAAGACGAAAAGTAGTGATAACCGACCAAGGATGATTACCACATACAACAAAAGATCTTTACATATAAAGCGTCTTCTAAAGAAACATTGGAATCTTTTACTCACTGATCCCATAATAGGCAGTTCCATTGGAGTCACTCCTCAGGTCACATATCGACGACCAAGATCTCTAAGAGATTCTTTGGTACATAGTTATCAGGAACCCACATTACCGTCCAATTGGCTGAATAAAAAATTGGAGGGCTACTATCCTTGTGGGTCATGCAAAGCATGTAACAATGGAAAAAATCATAAAAGTTACACTACAAGTGATGGCAATGTCAGATATATTCGTAAGTTTATCACCTGTAATACCGAGTTTACGGTATACTTACTAGAATGTCCTTGCGGGCTCCGGTATATTGGGAGCACCAAATTACCATTAAAACAGCGAATATTACAACATCTCCGTGCTATCACCAATAATGATTTGAATTATCCCGTGGCCCGGCATTTCCAGGCAAAACATGATAGCAATAAGTACCTTCTTAAGATTGTGGGAATTGATTGTATTTTAAAACAAACTCGAGGGGAGATAGAGAGAAGCAATTACGAGTACTAGAATCTAGATACATCATCGATCTTAATACCCGTATTCCTTTTGGTTTGAACACTAGTGAAGAATTGACAACTCATATAAACTAAATAAGATGTTAACTTGCCATTTCCCACTCATCTGATTGATTGTATATAAGTCCCTTATTTTCTATTTCACTTAGTTTTTGGTCTCACTCTTCTTTTGTGACTTATCTTTAGGCACTTTTTAATTGCAGTAGGTTACAGTCTCGAAGGGTTGGACATTGTCCTTGATTGTCTTATGATTTCTAAGGCTCTACATGGCTCAACGTCTGGTTGCTCCTATATGTTCATTATAACTGTGGAGCTTTACTATCAACTTATTTGATTGATAGTTTAGATGTTTGTGGGGCATTTGCCCCGCTTGTAGTTCCTTTATTCCACTTCTTTACAATTCTAAGGAATTTTTCTTATTATTTTTTGAGCAGCAGGATCTGCCTTTATGACTTATTGATGTGGCCTTTTATAACTTCTATTGAAGTTTTGTTCATTGACGTAACTATCTGCATTGCTGTGTAAGTGCTGTTTTAAACACTTTATATTTATTTGCACTTTGGGTTATTCTGACATCTGTCGTGGCGAAACGGAACTTATGTTTAATCATTACATGGAATGAAAATATCTGAATGAAAGAATTCTGATTGTTCAGTATTGTATATACATATGTTTACAGGTCATTATCAATTGTAAAATATCGTGCACATGCAATTTGTATTTTTTATTTTTCTTATTGTATGACCTATGTATATGTAAGTCTTTTCTCAATAGTCTGTCTTCCATGTTTTCTGTTTATCCACGTTATTTCTATGGGGGATTGAGCACTAAACTAAAAACTTGACAAAGGCTTACTGCTGAAACGCGTCGTTTTCTTGCACATAAAGATCTGTGTAAGATATTCACTTGGTGTGCCGTCTTTTCATTTCCTTGCTTGGAGTGGATTCGTATCTTATAAATATATATATATATATATATATATATATTATCTACTGGCGGTCGCCAGTAGATAGTTATAGTTAGGACCTTTATCCATAGGAAATCCGCAACATTCTATTTCCAATAAGTTTGGCGTCGTTTGACGAATCATCGCGAAATTTTCAAAACTAGTGGGGCGCTCCGGTCCGCTCCTGTCTTGAAAGTTTCGGGGTGATTCATCAAGCGGCGGCCGAGAAAAAGGGGGTCCCAAAACGCGTTTTCTCCGTTTTCTCCATGTTATTTCCCATAGGAAATTTTAGCCACGGCTACAGCTCGAACTGCTGAACGGAATTACACCAAATTTTGCAAAAAGGTAGCGCTTGGTTCAGAAAGCGACCTTTTTTAAATGGTGTAAATCCGTTCAGTAGTTGCTGGAGAAATTCAAAAAATAAGAGTGAAAAAATCGATTTCCCATAGGAAACTTTATGCAAGGCTACAGCAAAAACTGCTGAACGCAATTACACCAAATTTGGCAAAAAGGTAGTGCTTGGTTAAGAAAGCACCCTTTTTAAAAATGGTGTAAATCCGTTCAGTAGTTGCTGAGAAAATCCAAAATAGAAGTTTCGATATTTATGGCCGCGATGGATCCGCGCACCCTCCCGACCTCGAGCTGCATGCTAATTGGCTGTCAACACTCCAAATCAGGAAGTGTTGGCAGCCATCTTGTTCCTCAGTAGAACCGAGGAACAAAAAAGCAGTAAAAAAAGTGCGCAATACGCAAAAAGGGGGCAGGGTAGAAACACCCTGACCCCCTAGGCCTGCTCAGGAGATCCTACAAGGACCCCCAGGCCCCCAAAAAAAATTTTTTTAAAAATCGGCAGGATGCGCTTAAGGTGCGCGGATCCTGCCGATTAAAAAAAAAAAAACGAAGCGCGGGCTCCCGCGCTTCTTTGGTAATTGGCCCCCGGGTGGGCCAAGTCCCGGGGGCATGCGGGGGTTAAGTTTTATGTGTGGGGGGCCTCTAAGGCCCCCCAAGCCCCGGGGACCGCCACCCCCTGGGGCTTTAATAAAAAAAATGATGCGGGAGGGCTCTCGGCCCTCCCGCAGCCCCGGGGACCGCCACCCCCCCGGGGCTTCTTTTTATTTTTTTTAAATTACCTATGTGGGGGGGCTTGAGTCCCCCCACATGCCCTCACGGCTCCCGTCCTGTCATAGCAAACTGCTTTGGATATTGGAAGCGAGAGCAGGAAACCTGCTCTCGCTCCAATATCCAAAGCAAATACTTTTCCACATGGGGAGCTGCATCTTAGCAGCTCCCCATGTGGAAAAGCAATGCCGGCTCCCGAGGGACGCGGGGAGCAGGCGGGACCGTGGGGGGATTGGGGACCCCCCACAGTCCCCAATGGAGAGGGCCAGCCCCGGGGATGGGGTCCCCGGGGCAAGTAGTGGCTCGGGAGGGGGCCACGCGGCCCCCTTCCCAAAATTTGAAAAAAAAGGCCGGCCCCGGGGGATGGGGTCCCCGGGGCCATAAGTGGCCTGAGGAGGGGGGCAACGCAGCCCCCCTCCAAAACAATAATTTTTTTAAAAAAAGGCCATGCCCCGGGGGATGGGGTCCCCAGGGCCGATTAAGGCCTCGGGAGGGGGGCCACGCGGCCCCCTTCCAAATTGGTTTTAAAAAAAAATAGGGGGCAGGCCCTGGGGGATGGGGTCCCCAGGACCAATAAATTAGAAAGAAGGGGGGCCACACAGCCCCCTTCTTAAAAAAAAAAAAAAGAAGAAACACCGGCATCGCGCCGGAGGCCACGCCCCTTCTTTCACCACTCTGCAAACGCGCCCCTGGTGCGTTTGCAGATGAGGAACGAATTCCCCTTGAATACTGGGGTCCCTGGGGCCAACTAGCCCACCAGGAACCTCCAGTATGCGCCAGGGGCTGCGTTGCAGAGAGGTGTTCTGAGGCCACGCCCCTTTACACCTCTCTGCAACGCAGCTCTGTGGCGCATAATGGAGGGAGCTGGTGGGCTAGTTGCACCCCAGGGACCCTCAGGATTGAAGGGAGTTAATCCCCGACTTAAATCGCGCCATGGGGCGCGTTTGCACAGTGGTGAAGGGAGGGGCGGGGCTTGAGATGACATGTGTGCAAACAGGCCCCGTGGCGTGTTTTAAGATGGGGAATTAAATCCCCTTCAATCCTGAGGGTCCCTGGGGGACAACTAGCCCACCAGGTACGTCCAGAAAGCACCACAGAGCTGCGTTGCAGAGAGGTGCAAAAGGGGCGTGGCCTCTGAACACCTCTCTGCAACGCAGCTCTCTGGCGCATACTGGAGGTATCTGGTGGGCTAGTTGGCCCCTAGGGACCCTCGGGATTAAGGAGGAATTAATTCTCCAACTTAAAACGCGCCACAGGGCGTGTTTGCAGACATGTCACCTCAGGCCCCACCCCTTCCTTCACCATTGTGCAAATATTCCTCTAAAATCAGCCGAACTACGAATTCCGATTTACTCACCTGTTATCAGGAGAGACCTCAGTGCTGCATCTTTGAGCCCAGTACTGATCCTGAAAAGTAATTCTAACCGTACTTACCAGTAACTTGAATTTCCTTCCATAGGCTAACATTGACTGGTTTCACTTGGAAATTCTTCTAAGTGTGGAGTTTTGGAACTTTATAATATTCTTCTAAAATCAGCTGAACTACGAATTCCAATTTACTCACCTGTTATCAGGAGAGACCTCAGTGCTGCATCTTTCAGCCCAGTACAGATCCTCAAAAGTAATTCTAACCGTACTTACCAGTAACTTGAATTTCCTTCCATAGGCTAACATTGACTGGTTTCACTTGGAAATTCTTCTAAGTGTGGAATTTTGGAACTTTATAATATTCCTCTAAAATCAGCCGAACTACGAATTCCGATTTACTCACCTGTTATCAGGAGAGACCTCAGTGCTGCATCTTTGAGCCCAGTACAGATCCTGAAAAGTAATTCTAACCGTACTTACCAGTAACTTGAATTTCCTTCCATAGGAATCCATTGTCTGGTTTTCAGCAGAAAAGTTTCAAAGTGTCGATTTTCACAAACTACAAATATTCCTTAAAAATCGCCTGTATGACTTAAACGCATTCTTTCAACTGTTTACAGGAGATGCACCAGTGCTGGATCCAGGATCCACCACTGAGTAAGAAAAAGTAACGATAACACTACTTACCTGCTAAGTGAATTTCCTGCCATAGGATAACATTGGTGATTCTATGTGAAAAAGTTTCTAAGTGTCAACTTTTAAAATACAATAATATTCCTTAAAAATCAGTACTGTAACCAAAACGCTTTTACTCAACTGTTTACAGGAGATGTCCCAGGACTGAATCTAGGATCCAGTCCTGTGGTTAGAAAAGTAATCCATAAAGTAACTAATTGCATTTAACTAGAAATTCACATTGAGCTCAATGTTGCATTGTGTTTAAAATTGTGTTGCCCATTGCAACAACTGTAACTACTGTACTTAAAAGTCTATTGCCTATTTGCAAAGAATTTAAACTAAAGTAATTCATTCTGAGAAAGTATATTTTGTAATGTAATGTATAATGTAATTACAATGTAATTTAAAAAATAAATAGTTTAAAAAAAATGTAGTAAATCAGTATCAAAAAAATAAAGATAACAATTAATACATTTAAAAATTGTCATTTACAAAACCTTGGAAATTCACTGAAAAAAACCATAGGTTTCAGACATGTTATAGTTAGGAAATAGCATTTAAAAAACCTTTGAAATTCACTGAAAAAACCATAGGTTTCAGGCACGTTATAGTTAGAAATTAGCATTTAAAAACCTTTGAAATTCACTGAAAAAACCATAGGTTTCAGGCACGTTATAGTTAGAAATTAGCATTTAAAAAACCTTTGAAATTCACTGAAAAAACCATAGGTTTCAGCCAAGTTATAGTTAGAAATTTGCATTTAAAAAACCTTTGAAATTCACTGAAAAAACCATAGGTTTTAGGGACAGTTATAGTTAGTTGGACATTGCACTCGTACAAAACCCGTGAAATTCCCCCGTTATAGTTAGTTCAGCTAACTATAACTCGCGCCCCCCGCAATGCACTGCTGATGACGTCACATATTACATCACTCATGACATGGTCAGTGACATCACTGATGACATCACTGATGACATCTCAAATGACTTCACTGATGACATCATCCATGTGATAATTTCATGCATCTTCTCACACCCTAATATAACTTTTGATACACCCACTGTAAATTACAGACTGCCATTCTCAAAACCATAGACACTCCAACACCAATAACTACATACCCACTCACTGATTCTTAGGTCTACACACACATCCACTCACTCACCCGTACAGTCACTCATACTTGCGGTCACTCAGTACATGACTATCATATGCACTCATACACCTACATAGACACTCACACACCGCCACTCATCCATAGAGGTACACACACACCTAGTCAGTCATGCAAATAATTAATCACACTGCCATTTACTCACCTATACAGTTATACACACACCAGCTCACTTACTCATACAAATACTAGCACATTCTTACGCTCTTATACAATCACTGATACAAGCACACACTCATCCATACAGTCACTCTCACAATCACAATCACACACTCTCGCTTATAGCTATTTATATACTCCAACACACATATATACTGCCTTTCACATATGTAGTTACTCACACATGTACCACTGAGATATACATTCACTCACTAACACACCCATACACACACTCACCCACCCATACAGTCCATCACAGATGCACTCTTGAAACCATGCACCCAGTGAATCACCCACTGATACATCTATGTGCAGTCACACACACCCCATCCACACAAACACTCAGGCACCCATACAGATACTCAGACAACCAATCAATAACTCATAGACACTCATGTAGCTATTTACAAACCCATGCAGCCACTTACACACCAACAGACAGACGGATAAAGACATTCACACAGTTTAGTCACTAACCCATGCATTTAGTAAGATACGTTTAATCACTCATTTATAGAGTCAGTCACGCACCTACTAAATCATCCATCCAGACACTTATACACCCACTCATTATTCAATACACCTTGGCATATATATTAAACATATTTAAACTTTATAGAAACACACAGTCACTGCATGATGTCATCAGTGATGTCATCAGTGATGTCATGAGTGATGTCACTGACCATGTCATGAGTGATGTAATATGTGACGTCATCAGCAGTGCATTGCGGGGGCGCGAGTTATAGTTAGCTGAACTAACTATAACGGGGGAATTTCACAGGTTTTGTACGAGTGCAATGTCCAACTAGCTATAACTGTCCCTAAAACCTATGGTTTTTTCAGTGAATTTCAAAGGTTTTTTAAATGCAAATTTCTAACTATAATGTGTCTGAAACCTATGGTTTTTTCAGTGAATTTCAAAGGTTTTTTAAATGCTAATTTCTAACTATAACGTGCCTGAAACCTATGGTTTTTTCAGTGAATTTCAAAGGTTTTTTAAATGCTAATTTCTAACTATAACGTGTCTGAAACCTTTGGTTTTTTCAGTGAATTTCAAAGGTTTTTTAAATGCTAATTTCTAACTATAACGTGCCTGAAACCTATGGTTTTTTCAGTGAATTTCAAAGGTTTTTTAAATGCTAATTTCTAACTATAACGTGCCTGAAACCTATGGTTTTTTCAGTGAATATATATATATATATATTTTCAAACTTCCTGTTCTTTTTGAAACCACAGGAAATCTATTGCATTATGTCTTTCTGGCATGGCTCAACGCCCAGAATCTGTGGCCAGCCAGGAGCATTACTTCTAAAGGCAGCCCAAGAGAAAATACTTTTAACGCTTCAATACCTCGTAACATCAAAAAAGCATGTGTTGTGTTTAATTGTACGTTATACTAACTAGAGCCTACTTTAACATAACATGTTTTTTTTGTAAAGCGCACGTTCACTCAGAATGGTATTTTGACGCTAAATAGTAGATCTTTATTGTTCCCCAACTCAATGGTACTCATTTTATCCACCTCAGAATGATGAAAGGCCGAGCAGACCTCGTAGCATTGGAACCTGTGACCATGAAGTCAAACACAGGCTCCCACAAACCCAATTCACGTTCATTATGTGTCATGCATGTTGTGTAATACAACGTATTTTCTAGTCTTTTGCTCCTAAGGGCCTAGAATAATGTATTGGACCTATATTTTGAAGCATATTGTTGTGGACAGGGGTTAGGTGTCATTGAATCTTTGGCCAGGAAACGTTATATGTTATCCAAGACGAAAATTTGGTGTAGTTAGTGTGCATTCCATTCCATCAATTTGTCTCTCCTCTTCTCTCCCTAGTTCTGTGCACATGAAATCGGGAGAGAAGAACAGTCTTATTTCGCTATTTCCTTTTTTCTGTCAAACGATCACCATCTGCTCCGATATTTACGTTGCTCTTAGTCCACTGTCACTAACTTCCTTGTTCATGAGCCACAATTTCAAATTCAAAATCTCCTTTCTATTAGCTAACTGTGTGCTCTGTAGCTGTACTTCCTGGATCGGTGCTTGCATTCGGGCTATAGCTTGTGCCTGGAGAGGTGGCACTTTTTACTGCTTGGGCTGTTGTTCAATTGGACGCAGGTAGGAGTAAATTATTTGGGGCTTAGTTGCTTGGTCTGCAGTATTTTGTGCTGGTGTAAGCTTCAGTGTGAATCGTGCCTCTATTTGACCCGGCAGCCCTGGAACTACATCTTCTATCATTGAGCCGGGGCCAGGAAGACATTGCAGTCTTTGACCTGAATTTAGTATGTCATTGTTCATTGGGGGAGGGGATGGAAGGAGAAGGCCATCTGGTACTGGACGGGAACCAATGGCTGGCCTAGCATTTGAAGTCGGGCCAAGTCTAGGGCATAATAGTGACCAGAAACGTAAAACGTTGGCTGTGTTGTGGTCAATAAATGCCTGCGAAATCCCTCCTCCCCCTCTATCTGCCACTTGACTGAATAGTCAAGTGGGAGGATCCATAACTATGGGGTCAAGCACGCAGGAAAGGTGAGGTGAGAAGCGTGAGGTGTGATGGTCAAGGAACTGAATGTACTTTATTCAGGGTGTAATGAGTTAAATAGGGGAGCCTATTGAAAATTGTTCCCAAAAGTCGTAATTTAAGTGTTGTGAAGGCTGCTATTTGGAAACTAAATGTGACAATGCACTAATTAAAACTAGTTAAAATAAGACATGGGCAGGGGACAGGGGATGACAGGGTCTGCTCATGTAACAAAAATATTTACGGGGAGTCAGAGACAATCAACATGCATATGACAAATACATTTATACACCTAGGTATTTTTCTCGCTAAACGAACAATGCACCAGGCACCGGTGTTTTGAAGAAACCACAACAGAATCAATAGGAGATATGGAGACAGAATAACCACGAGCTGGTCATGTAAATAAGCAACATCTATTAAACAAATCAACTATTTATCCACAATCAATTAAAAGGCAAAATCGCGCACTTTCGCCTAAAGAGGGATAGAGAAAAATGTATTCGTTCGAGATAAGAAATGCTAAAAAAAGCCTTTCCTTCTCTTGCAACCGGCGAGAACAGGAAACTACAAAAGCCTACTTCGAAAGAGACATACTTCCCCTTTCTGTAACTACGCAGGCAAAATTAACCTTGTTCGAACGCTACCCTTTTTTTTTCACAAAGCTTATCTATATTAACTGTCCTGTCAGTAGTTAAAAATATATGTACTGACGATCACTAACTGTCCTGCCAGTACCGAAATGCATATACTGACGATCACTCGCAAAAAGCTGGAGATGTCTGATTTCTGTAATCACTGAACCTCCCTTGCCAACTGCAAGACGTGAACTGACGATCACTTTTTCTGGGGTTCTGACCCTTTCAGAACCCGCAAGAGCTGGGAGACGCAAGGCGCCCCTCCCCTTGCCTATCTAATGCTAAGTAGAGTAGGCGCTTGACCGTTGCGCATCAGTTATCGAAGAAGATACACTGGCATGTCTTCTAGACGCATGAGGAGACCTGACACATATCTGTCCTATCTACACTCGCATGCCATGTCCCACTGACAGACCAATGAGACAAGCGATCCCTGTCTAATCTAGACACGCGATATGAAGAGAAATATATACAACGTGAAACCCCGTGCACGGGAAAACCACAGCCTTATAAGTCAAAATCTAACAATAACTCCTGGCTCAGCGCCTGCATACGTCTGTCACTGTTGACAGAGGTTTTTTTTTGACATGGCAAGACACCCAGTCAGCAAGGACCCGTGGCTTTGGGCAGTACTACCCCCACAAGTGCTCGACCTACCACAGCCAGACGCTTTCCCCAGGACAAGGCAAAGAGAAAAAAAAAATTTGACTTACCCGGGCATTCGTAGCTGGTCAGGCAGGAAGAGGCACCGAAGGGGAATGGACGCAAACATAGTTGTGGACGAGCACACCGTAAATTTTATTCAACAAAACATAGTGCAAATAGCGTCTGAGCAACAGCACAATTGATTTTCACAAATCTAGGTTGAAAGAATCAGACTCCAATCTCTTTTGTCGTGGATAAAACACTTTTTTGAAAAAGTGCATCGCTGTTAAAATCGTTGCAAGGCCAGCCAACGCGTTTCATTCTCTTCTTGGAACGTCATCAATGCTGAAAAATATATATATATACACAATACGTAAAATATGCACAAAATATAATAACATTCACATAAATACATACAACCTGGTTTAATGCCCATCCCAAAATCCTATACAAAGTTGCGTATTGATTTTAAATTTTTCGTCATCTTTGTTAATAGTGCAGGATAAAACGCTCTGTCCCATATTTGAAGAAGATTGTTTTCATCTTTCTTTATTCAATACCAAGAAACCAAATCGTCTCAAACAGGGATCAACATGTGTGATTAAATTCTGATTGAAAAATAGCACAAGCACAATATCGTCCTAATATTCTTTAGGAACATAAAAACTGAATTTGTCTACTGCCCATAATATCCAACATTATGTACCTGTAAACAAGTAACGCTAATTAGATAGTATTTTACTCTCAATTCTCAGACAATTACTAACCAGATCTGCTCCGTAGGCCTCCTCCAATTCATAGTCCAGTTGACATGTGTTTACGTGATATCTGAAGGTGACCTACACATCAAGTGAATAGCCCCAATCACCATCCTTAGTTAACTTCACAAGGACGAACTCTAGTAATAGGACGATCTATTTGACAGGTGTTCCTAAGTTAGCATCTAGTACTAAAGAAGACGAAGTCTCCTTGAAAAATAAGGAGATCCACTGGATCAGGCATGTGAGGAAATGTTTTAGTGTTATTCACTCGGATTTAGTTGGGGCTGCTCGTGTATCCAGTTCAGAGAGCACTTACTGTATTAGACTTGAATTCTCCCACCAGCGATTGTCGATGGCCTGTTATTTTTGACGGTGCAAGCCCTTATTCCTTCAGAATCGCAGATCCAGTTGAAAACTAGAGTTCCAACAAGCCAGAGTGATGAGCCAACTCAAGATTTATGAGTCCTTTCCAATGTGGATTGACTGGGCTCCTCAGAGCCTCATTCTACTCTTTCAAAACATCTGCAAGCACCCTCCCTGACCATTAGCTGTAATGATCTATTGCGATCTGTGGTGGCACAGTGTAATTCAATCCCTTTATCTAACTCAAACATATGTTTCCCATTCTAGTGTTTAACTCACTCCTTAGAGGGGAGGAGGGAACACTTAGGGCAGCCTTGAGAGCTGAAATCTTTTTTACGTCGAAAGAACGGTCGGCTTTTTTTAGGTCCTTTGAGTGAGCAAATGAAGTGTTTGGGCGTAGTTTGAATACCGACTCCTTTATGTCAAAGTTTAATTTGAAGATGTGCAGAAAGAGCTCTGTGTCCACCATTAGCTTGGCCAGAGATATTGTTTTAAGTCAGTCAAAGCTGCATAATGAGTTGGTTTGTGGAAGTACTTTGGGGAACAAACAGCAGCCTTATTTAATTTGGAATTTACCCCATGGGATCAGAAGGTTGATCCTCTTGTTGAGAGTGCACCTGTTGCCCTTACAAGAAATTACTGGTAATTGGGACAAAATACAGAAAAAGGATAGAATCTGTGAGTTGTGTCACCAACATATTAAAGATATCAATCATGTGTTTGTGTGCTCGGTGCTGCAAAATGGTAGACGTTATTTTTTAAGACCGATGTTCATCAAATTTATTATTCACTCCACTTTGGAGACCCGTTTATTTATTTTGTCCCCCCAAATAAAAAGATTTGCAATAGGATCTATCAATTTTTAAAAACGTTTAGGGATATTTATTAGGAATTTTATTGTTACCCACTGTTTTGTGACATTTTTAACTCTTAAACAGGCTCATGTGTGTTGT
Organism: Calotriton arnoldi; assembly: GCA_963921515.1. Lineage (NCBI taxonomy): Eukaryota > Metazoa > Chordata > Amphibia > Caudata > Salamandridae > Calotriton > Calotriton arnoldi. Next base: position 1,809,309 of record CAWUFW010001471.1, on the reverse strand, counting down.
ATAATTTTTAGGACTGTCTCAATTTTCTTTGCACTTTGCTCATTGTATTTTGCACTTTGCTCTGTTATAAGATTGCTTTAATTTTTCTCTGTATTTTGTATAGTAGTTTTTGTAGTTGGTGTTAAGGGGGCTGCACTTTACAAAGGAAAGTTATTTTTGTATTGTAAAATGGACTGAGAATGTATAGTCTTTTAAGAATGATGTTATATATTATCAATGTATTATCTGCAGTCGTATAATTATGTGGACGTCCGTTGGAGTTCCGTATCATAATAAAATTTCTAGTGTTTATCCGACTACATATCAGAATACTCCCCTTATACCACCACTGGGTACTCTAGTCCAGCCCACATTTATTAATAGAAATGACCTCTTGTTGAGTTTGTGGAATATAGCTGGACTAGCAAGTAAATTCGTTCAAACTGACTGGGGGCATTCATAGATACACTTGATATTCTTTTATCCCAGGAGACTTGGGAGATTGAACCTTCACATAGGCAAGGGTATCAGATATATTATGTCCCGGCCTGTCTTGTGGTTTGTGGCCTCCTGGTCTGCCTTGCTACGTTGACTAGGCCTGGCTGCCATGATGCCTTTTTGCGCACGTTACTTTGTGCCGTTGTTTTTCCAGCCTCTGCTTCAGCCCGGCTATTTTAGAACTGTCTGCATTTCTGTCTTTCACCTTTTCTCCTGTTCCCTTTGGGCTACGTCTGCACAACATGTACAAGGTCGAAAAACAACGTCCCTTGTTGTTGCAGTTCTGGCCAGTCCCTCGCACTTAGACATAACACTATGTACAGCTGCCATGGAGAAATTCGGGTGCTTTTAATATTGTGATTTTCACGTTTAGAACACTTGGAGAAAAACCTTTCCAGAGAGAAGAGCTGTGCTTGTCTGATGATGTAAACCTTGCATCTAGATTTTGAGGTATGGGGGTTCGCTAGTCAAAGCCCAGAGGTCTTCTGTTTTTATAATAAACTAGCTACTAGCACGGGGAGGGTGGTAAGGTCATTTAGCCCTATATCCACTGCTTTATGAAATGCTTTCCCCGTTTGTATTCTATGGAGTTGTAACTATGCTGATTATATTATCTTTATGCATTATGCTGCTAGTATTGGCACGTGTACTGTATCTTAGTGCACGTTGTTGAAATAAATATTTTAACCTATACAGTGTCTCTTCTTACGCGCGTTGTGGACAGGTATGAGTGAGTTATGAAAGGGTGTTCTTGCTACTGCGAGTCCTGAGAGAGAGATACCGTGTTCTGGGTTGTCTAATCATTGGTAGCATTGTTGCTAATGAGACGCTACAGCTAGTCGGGTTAGGGTTTTAGGTGCTAAGGTTTATTGTTGGCTCACCACTATATTCCGAGGTCCTATTATCCTGTGCATAGCTCTGTGTATGTGCAGAATCCCTATAACATGGCGCCCAACGAGTGGGCTGCTTATCTGCGAGACGCTTGAGTAGTACTTGTGCTTGTCCACAACTCCCTTCGCAGACGCTTCCGGAAGCGTGTGTGACGGTGGTACCTCCTATATTGATATTTTTATAGGTTCCTTCAAGCTTGAAGTTGTTAAAAGGTTTTTTAAAATCATACCCTCTATTGTGCTGCCTCATATTAGGTTGTCGAAAACTTTTAGCCTATAATGGCTGTTCAAATTGCGGCACATAGCTGTGCAGCGCTCCGGGCTCACTTAACAGTGTATGGAGTGCCTGACGCGGGTGTCGATCTGATCTTTGTGGTACAAGCAGATCCAGCTTACCACTTTGAGGTGTTTTACTCTTGGGTCACCTTTCCGGCGGTGGATGGGAACGATAATTTGTTCCATGAATATGAAGCCACCGTTGTTCCTAATCACTATAGACCGTATAGGAATCTTGAAGTACCGCTCACGGCTTGGCAACACCGTGTTTGGTTTGATGGCGCCCTCCCCCAACCGACTACCGCGGTTCGTTTAGGCCCCTTATCCATTGAAGGGGCCACTTGGCCTGTTTTGGCCGGGTATACACCATATCCGCGTTATATGACGGTGGCAGTCGCTGAACTGCATAATATGCATTCGTCTTTGATACGAGTTCATAGAGCCTTAGTACAGTATGTTACAGGCAACATCCAGGGAGCCCCGCCTGGAGTTGTGGCCCATCCAGCTGATGCAGGAGGGGTAACCATAAGTCCTGTCATGGTTAATTCGGTGATGGGCAAGCACCCACAAAATAAGGATGATTTTCCTTATTGGCTTGCAGAAAAATTTGACCAGCTGGAGGCAGTTTTTCCAAATACCTCTCCCATGGAAAAACACAGGATATTGACGATTAGTTTGCCAAAAGACTTAATCCCCGAGTTGGCAGAATGCAACAACTGGGGTAGGGTATTCGCGGCGGTATAAGCGAAGTGTTTTGGCACTCCTTCCATGATGGTTCTCCCCTCTGTAATTAAACGAGTGCAGGATGAACATGGCCCTGAAGCGGCTGTGGAATTAGGGATGAGACTGGTGGGAGTGTTCGACGTAGTAGCTGATTTGATCCTTGCGAATGTCAAGGGCGATGCAGTTAACTTTCAAGTAGCTAATGCTTTGGCTTTGGTCCCAAATCCGGACAAGCCGCGCAAAATACCAAAAATTATTGCTCAGGCTTACAAAACAATTGGCCGCAATAGCCTGGGAGTTAAGTCTTTTGCTAAATCGCAAACACAATCGCAACAACAACCAAAAACTCAATCTGAGAAAGATGAGAAACCAGTTTTTACTAAAAAGAGCTGGAGGTTGAAAAAACAGGGTAAGCAACAGAAGAAGCCGGGGTCGCGAGGCGCATCCCCGGTTTCTGTCTCTTCTGAACGCACATATGATTTGCACGATAGGGCGAGAATTAAATCTCCAGAGAGATTTCTAGTCCCTGATTCGCGTTCTCCTCGTTCTTCACAGGCACCAACAACTTCGCAGGCCAGTGGAGGAGATCGCCAGGATAGAGGAAGGGGTCGAGAGGCTCCACAGGGACGAGACCAACCTCGACAACAGGTCAGAGGGAAAGCAGAAGACTTTCAATGCTCTCGCCCCCAGTTTCAGAAGAAGAAGGTTGCCGCTGTAACAGCGAGATATGCCACAGACGGTGAGAACGAGACTCCTGAATTGGACGTGGGCAGTGACCCTCCTAGACAGCGCCGCGGAAGTTACCATAGTGCGGGAGGCGCTACGTCCTCATGTGGAGGCGACAACAACTGAAACATTCATTACTGTCGAGACAGCAGACACCAGAGTGGCACCCCCTGACAGACTATATAATATTGTCATTCAAATCGAAGGTGATATACAGCGTGTTATTAAAGGGCTTTTTTGGGACAATCTGACCTCTTCGTACGACATTTTGTTAGCAGAGGCGGATTGGCCGCCCCCATTCGTACTTGCTGCGCATAAAGGGGAGGAGGTAATCCTTCCGAGCTTTTCTCGTCATGTCCCAAAGGACAAAGCGGAGGCTCTTGCAGCTGAGTGGGCTGTGTCCCTGGCTCCGGCGTTATACCGCAACCACGTGGGCTGGGATGAAGACTCTCCCCCCCATGAAATACCTTTGCGGTCCCTACCACAGCCACAACCCCAATATCCCATCAAACGGGAAGCTAAAGGTCCTGTTTCCGAAATTCTGACCCAGTTAGAATATCAGGGAGTGATTGAAACATGCGTGTCACCGATGAATAATCCCCTTTTTGCGGTTTCTAAACCCAATGGATCGTACCGCTTAGTTTTGGATTACCGACATTTGAACTCTCATTGTCGGACCTTTGCGGTGCAAAACACCCACAGTTCTGCGCTTGTAGACAGTCTTGTTCGTAAGAAATATAAAACTACACTTGACCTATCCAATGGATTCTACACGCACAACTTAGCCCCGGAGAGTAGCCAATGGAGCGCTTTCACCTCCGGTGGTAAATTATTCAAATTCCGGCGTTTACCTATGGGCTACAAGAACAGTCCAGGTGTATTCGCTGCCCGTGTTGTCTCTTTGTTAGACGGCATAGACCCAGATGCATGTTCGTACGTCGATGACATTTATCTGACAGACGACGAATTATTCCCGCATCTTTCCCGAGTGGACCGCATTATTCTAGAATTTGAGGTTCTAGGTTACAAGTTTAACTTTGCCAAATCACACATTGCTGAGTTTACCGTTTTGTTTTTGGGCTATGAGCTCAACAATGAAGGTAAGGACTTAGCCCCCCATTTCCTAGAGAAATGTGCACTTCTGTGCCCTCCTACTACTCTGAAGAAACTTCAGTCTTTACTGGGTTTTCTGAACTTCGGGCGTACTTACATTCCCGAATATGCCCAGCGTATCAAGCCACTGTATGCCTTGATACAACCTAACTTTTTGAAGTCATGCTGGCTTCCGGAGCATACCTCCATTCTGCAATCTTTGCAGACAGACCTTCTTGAGTCTAAATTCTTGTTGACTCGTGATAACCGCACAAACCTGGTGATTCGAATAATTCCAGGGGCAGTGGGTTTCACGTACTTAACCTTTAATGAAGGTGACACAGTACCCATCACATACAAGTCACATCTTTACACTTCCGCAGAAATGCGTTTTTCGTCTGTGGAGAAAGTTCTGACTGCAGTGCAAATGGCGATTCTAAAGGAACGCGCACTGGCACAGGAAAAACGCATTCTGGTGGTAACACCATATCCTGCCCTAGAGGCAGTGACAAAGGCAAGTGTTCCGAACTCTAAAGCTTTGCACCCCCGTTGGATTCAATGGGCAACATCTTTGACGTCTCCGGATGTCACTTTTATTTTTGATTCTTCTCTTCAGACTCAGGAGTTTTTACAGTATGAATTTGTTCATCCTCCTCCTCTGTCCTTGCTACCGCTTGAGGAATACGAATGTATTATCTATACCGATGGTTCGGCACAACCGGCCACGGGTTCCAAGCATGCTTATTCAGCCGCATGTGCTATTGTTGCAGGTACCTTTGTGAACGGTAAGTTCAAATCTACTGTGGTGCACACTCAGGCACTCGGAGACAGTACTGCACAATTGGCCGAACTGCGCGCATTGGTGCTTGCACTTGAGTTCGCTAATCCGGATGTGACAACTCTAGTTGTATGCGATTCTTACTACTGTGTTCAGTCTTACAATGACAATCTGTTCTTTTGCTCGCAAAACGACTACAGAGATGCTAAAGGTAGCACAATTAAGCATAAAATGCTTTGGGTTCAAGTGGCAGATTTGCAACAACGTCTGCCCCTCACACAGGTGGTTCACACCCTTGGCCACCAGCGTGTGGGCGCACACGCTGTCGGTAACGGTTTGGCAGATGAAGATGCCAAATCAGCAGTAGTCACGTGCTCAGTCGCAGCGGTTACCAGATCCATGTCTAAAATTGATACTGATATTTTAGCAGCTATTGCTGCAACAAAGGAAGGTGCTAATTACCCTAGGGGTTTTCCTTCCAAATATTCTTATCAGTTAGGTCCCGAACAGGCTCCTTATGTAAAAATACCCGACGTTGGTGATCGGCTGATTCCCAACGCGGACCGCAAAATTTCCTTGATAACGGCAGCACACGAAGGCATGGCTTCGGCTCATGCTGGAGTGTCTGCGACTGTTTCCATATTGCAGCAGCGATACTGGTGGCGTGGGTTATACAAAGAAACCCGTACTTATGTGCTTTCTTGTGACGTTTGTCAGCAGATTAAGCCTTCCACGGTTACACGGCCACCACAGACCCAGCTCTGCATTTCTAACAGACCCTTCGGGTGTGTTTACCTGGATCACTGCGGTCCATTTTCTTCAGACACTGCCTATAAATATATCTTAGTGGCAGTGGATTCGTGCACACGTTTCATCTGGGTTTGGCCACAACGAAGTGCTGATGCTCGAAATGTCATAAGGGATTTGCGTGTCTTTGTGGGAATTTTCGCCTGTGGCACCTTCCATTCTGACCAAGGTCCAGCGTTTGCCTCTAAGGCTTACAAGGACGCTATGGGTTCACTGGGGGTGCGGGGGAAATTTTCGTCTCCGTATCGGCCTGAGGGCAACTCGATTGTTGAACGAATGAACCGTGACGTAAAGCAATCCTTGAAGACAAAAGAGGTACGGTGTTCCTGGGTGGCAAGTTGGCCACCTGGTTAGTACTCAGAGTGGTGGGGAGGTGGGGAATACCTCCTTTCGGAACTAGGACCCTCACACACCCAGCAAGCTAGGTGTCATGCTTCATCATATGGGTCTGCTCCTCGTCGAGCCGGCGCTGCAATGCTCGACGGGCACCCATAAAGGGGTTCTTTATCGGAGATCTTTTGTTCCTTGCCGTATAGGTGCCGTGGGTGTGAGGGGCCTGGTAAGATGTAGATGTGGTGTGTGGGTTAAAACAGGTAAGGGAATCCTCTATAATTATTTTTATTCTGGAGCGGTCACAACCTGATTAAAAGTAAAAGAAGAAGGAGGGCGACTATTTTGTTTTAATCTGACAAAAATTACGCTCTACCCCTTAGTGGTCAACATGTTTCTCGCCTATAAAATGTCTCTAATAGATCAGTTGGCGATTCCTCAGGACCTAGTGACTAAATGAAAACTATCTACAGTGTATGGTGTGGTTCTACATACCACTTCTTCTCTCGGTAGGACGTTGCCCCGGAGAAAAGCAGCCAACCTAGAGTACAAACAAAAAGGATCAAAAACCAAATGGAAATATTGGTACATGGTCCTATTGATTCAAGTGGGTGTGTTTCACCGTACACAACCTCTTTGAATCTATACAAGTGATAAAAACAAAGTGATTTCATGCATATCACATTCTACGTGTGCCTTCATTTGTATTTAGAATATAAAACCTCTGTGTAACCAGTTAGAGTAATTGAACAACATGGTGCGTGAGTATCAGCTCACCTCTTAAGGATTCAAGTGCTGCTTCATCAGACCGCAGCGGAGTATATGGACACTCAACGTAGTGTCGCTGTTTATTAAAAGGAAAAAACAAACAACAAAATATGTTGGGTGTGGGCTTGTAGGCACAACGTTTAGTTGCTAAGGCCATGACTCTAGAGCATTAAAAGTGAAAGTGGGCATGGTTCAGGTTAAAGTAAGCCCATAGTCGTGAAATTGGTATCATTGACAAGGTTATTCAACAGACTCAAAAGTGCCCCAGATCTGCCTGCGTAGCTGCTGGCGCCTTCACCATGCGCTCCGACATTATGCCAATCGTGCGGTGTGTTAAGAGCGCCTACAGCGCCCAAGCTATGTCTTAGTGCAGAGCTCTACAGAACATCAGAGTCAGCGTACCCTTCCCAAAGACCAGCGGTAACTTGTCAGCAATTCCCAGCACCTCTTACCTCTCTTAAAAGCTTGTGACCAGGCATAGTCTCAACGTGTAATCCATACTCACCTGCTCCCGCTCAGAGCAGTCCGGCTCACCTACTCGCTCCGCTGCATCAGGAAGGAAAAGACAGGTTGCCGGTTCCTGTCTTAAATACCCTCTCCTGGTGCCATTAAGCATGGTAAATCAGCCGCACCTGGTGTGTGGTGTGATGGTGTCGGCATGACATCATCTACAGTGTAACCATGGAGGCCATCTTTGAATGTGGTGAAGGTCTATAGTTCTGGCTATTACCTTGATGTGGACGCGCATCAAGGGCTTCAAATTTGGCATGGAGTGGCGCGGTTTTATCAACAATGTGAACAAGAATTCACAAGCCCACACCCAACATATTTTGTTGTTTGTTTTTTCCTTTTAATAAACAGCGACACTACGTTGAGTGTCCATATACTCCGCTGCGGTCTGATGAAGCAGCACTTGAATCCTTAAGAGGTGAGCTGATACTCACTCACCATGTTGTTCAATTACTCTAACTGGTTACACAGAGGTTTTATATTCTAAATACAAATGAAGGCACACGTAGAATGTGATATGCATGAAATCACGTTGTTTTTATCACTTGTATAGATTCAAAGAGGTTGTGTACGGTGAAACACACCCACTTGAATCAATAGGACCATGTACCAATATTTCCATTTGGTTTTTTGATCCTTTTTGTTTGTACTCTAGGTTGGCTGCTTTTCTCCGGGGCAACGTCCTACCGAGAGAAGAAGTGGTATGTAGAACCACACCATACACTGTAGATAGTTTTCATTTAGTCACTAGGTCCTGAGGAATCGCCAACTGATCTATTAGAGACATTTTATAGGCGAGAAACATGTTGACCACTAAGGGGTAGAGCGTAATTTTTGTCAGATTAAAACAAAATAGTCGCCCTCCTTCTTCTTTTTACTTTTTAATCAGGTTGTGACCTCTCCAGAATAAAAATAATTATAGAGGATTCCCTTACCTGTTTTAACCCACACACCACATCTACATCTTACCAGGCCCCTCACACCCACGGCACCTATACGGCAAGGAACAAAAGATCTCCGATAAAGAGCCCCTTTATGGGTGCCCGTCGAGCATTGCAGCGCCGGCTCGACGAGGAGCAGACCCATATGATGAAGCATGACACCTAGCTTGCTGGGTGTGTGAGGGTCCTAGTTCCGAAAGGAGGTATTCCCCACCTCCCCACCACTCTGAGTATTAACCAGGTGGCCAACTTGCCACCCAGGAACACCGTACCTCTTTTGTCTTCTAGTTCTACCCAGGGCAAGTACGGTGGACCTTTATCAAGCCCTCATTGTCCCCCTTGTTGTTTACTAAGTAAAGCAATCCTTGACAGCTAGAGTCTTAGGTACTGGCAGGAACTGGCTGGCCCACTTGTATACCGTACAACGTGCACTTAATAATCTCCATAGAAGACCTCTGGGTGGGCGGACCCCATACGAAATGCTCTTTGGCATAAGAATGTTTGTGCCTGACCTTGATGGTCTAGACATGGCGGCGCAATCCGCCATCTTTGATGTAGATAACCATTCTACTATGTTACAGGACTTACAAGAAGCCCGAGACAAACTTGCGATTGCACATTTACCTTCAGCCACAGACGCTGCGCTGCAGATTCCGGTTGCCGGCTGGCTTCCGAAGATTGGAGATCTGGTTCGAGAGAAGGTGGAGAACAAAAAGAATTCGGCCCCTCTTATCGTGCACCAGTTCCAGTCCTGGGCTTGAAGGGAACTCGTACAGTCATCTTACCACTGCTTCCTGGTCGCAAAGAGAACAGATACATCTCAGTGGAAAATGTCAAGCTACAACATCTGGCCGATCTTGAATAGTGTTACACCAGCGGTCTCTTGTCCTGTCATTTCCCGGACGAATGTTCGTGGCCCTTCGGCCCGAACGGTCACTGATGTTGCTATCGAGATGGTAGATTTGCCTGATTGCTTACTCGATGACCCGGA